>JASFAT010003000.1:0-118269 GCA_031353405.1 Baronia brevicornis | reverse complement strand
TAACGAGACCCATTATATTGCAGAATATCACTAGAGACGTTTTTAAAGTAAGAAAATCTATATATACATTTGGAATAAAATTGGCTTCAGTTGTAAGTAGATCATATGTTTTTCATATTAATTTTCAGAGTTATGCTTATTCATCAAAACCTATAATAGTAAAAAATGCCATAATTCACTGGAGAGCGTTAAAAGGATTTAGTTACCATATGTTTAAACAACTATATGAGCAAACTCTAGGTAGTTATGAAAGTATTGATGAAGGTTGCCAATTTTTGAATTTTAAGTCCGACTTGTATTCATTGAAAGAAGTATTTAGTATGGCTGAAGCTAGGGTAAGAAATGAACAAGGACAAAAACCTTGGTATGTTGGATGGTGAGTTATATCTCAAAATTTAACTTTATCAAAATATTTATAGATATTATTAGAATCCTTTACATTAGTCTATAATATTGCTAATATTTCACATTAACATACTTATAGTTAAAATGCTATTATTTATTTCAGGGGAAACTGTCATCCTGATATATTGACTAAAGTGAGACAGTATTATAGCATACCAGACTTTTTACCAGAAGATGCAGAATTCCCAGCTACTGAAAATATCTTCTTTGGATATGAAATTGGAGCCGTAATGCATGTAATAAAAATCATTTATATTTATAAATAACTTGATTGTCTATTTAAATCGTACTGTAAAATACATAAAAATATACTTTTGCAGTTAGATTATATCCCTCGACTTATGTGGCAGGGTCAAGTAAAAGGTAATAAGTTTTGGTTTATTGCTCCTGTACCAGAATGTGAGCATATCTGCCATAAGATACAGTATTATGTGGAGCAAGGTGATATTGGTGAGTTCATTATTATTAAATGAGCACTCTAAAGCTGCTCTTCTATAAATATAAGTAGGCTTTATAATATATATTTGCTTTATTATATATTACATTTGTGTTTATGTGGAATTAAACATGCAAGCTATAACTCCATAAGTGAACAATTGTTACTTACCCATTTTTTTGTCTCATTAGCAAGCACTAGTTCCCCCTTTGTTACCATCATAACAAAGCTTGTCCAAGGTGGTTTGGTAGGGTATCCACACTCAGTATAAATACCTATAAGCCATACGTTATTTATCTGAATGTGGGAATTCAATTTGTGATTATAGACTCTGTGAGCAGTACCTTTGTCATGAAACCAATTAGGTCATCATTTTCCACTTGGCCATTTAGGTTGTATTATTTATAACTTAAATCTTATATAGGAAATATGAATTATTTTTACTTAGATGATAATTGTTATTTTTTTCCAGTGTTACTTGATACAAGACTTTGGTATCATGCTACAAGTATCCCTAAAGGAGAATTTTCTATAACAGTGCAATCTGAATATGGATGAAATAATTTTTATGAACAATATTATCCAGTATTTATACTGTGTTCATATCAAAAGTGCCAAATATTATACATTTTTAAGTATATTTATACACTTTTATACCAAATATATGTGTGCCATTTTATTTAGTACAATTAACTTTAAGAAAAATAGCAGTCTGTTTATTTATATGTTGCGTGACTTTGGAATAAATTATTTTAATAATTTACGTACTTTGTATTATTTAGGAATAGCATAAAGAAAAAATCTTTTATTTTGAAATATTTTTGTATTTCTATAATTAAATTTTTCACTGAAGGATTGCTTAGAATGAGTTTATATTAAAAAATATATTTCTATCGAAAAAAAATTTAAACAAATTGAAAAATCACAAAGTCTACCCATTCTAATCAATCCTTCAAATGAATGACAAAATGTGGAGTTCACAATAGAGATCAGGTTTAAACTCAAGAAGACAATAAGCTCAGAGTTATTACACATGCTTGAATATATTGCAAAATAACTCGAATTAGAAATATTGACGCCAATATTGTACAGCTCAAAAATTTTAAATATGCATAAACTGCAATTTACAATAGCGATAAATAGTTTCTTATTTGACCAGATAATTGCCAGTATATCAATGGACAATTTTAATTGACATGGCATAATGATATCACAAAAGAAATGGTGTCATACACACTATACAAGCAAGACTACTCTTTGTCAATATAAAAAATTGTGACCTATTTGAGTCTCTTGCATAATATTATATATTGTCAGAATACCAAATATATATTGCTTCTATATTCATAGAAAGATATTCCTGGCGGTTAAAAAAAGTTTGATAAAGTAAACATTGCCTACCAGATAAAACTTATTTTATAAATAATACAAAATATGTTAACATGTGCCAACGCTGTATTAATTCCAAGTTCTTTCTATTGCAAAACTACCCAAGTAGCTTACAGATAGGCAGTAAATGGGCAGTGTATTGATTTCCACTGTTCATTTAGAAGAACTGCCAAACACCAAGCACTGCATCCTTTATCGCTTCAACATATTGGGCTGGTACCCAATAAACCCAATATCTAGAAGCTTCTGTAGTTCCTAATTGAAGTCCCTAAAATAAGAGATGCAACTTTATATTTGAATTAAAATTAAAATCAATTACATGAAATTGCTTTATTTTTCAACCAATAATAATTAATTGTTTTGTAACACTACTTTGCATGACAATATGACCAGCAATTTCAACTCTTTAAAAATTCTTTAAAACTATTAAATTGAAATTCTTAAATATATGAAATATTTAAGAATTTCAATTTAATAGTTTTAAAGAGTAACATAAACAGAATAAATTTTAATGAAAAAGGTAAGTTACTGAGCAAATGGGTCACCTGATAGTAATAACCAATTCCCATGGACATCTGCCTGATGTGAATACTAGGAAAGGAAGGGAGTTCGGCCGTGAGATTCCTACACTTAAAGCACAAAATGCAGTAACAGAAAAATGATTTAACTTAAAGCCAATATACTGTGAAGGTGTGGTACATCCTAGGTGGGGGCAGTATTTCTTTTTTTTATTTGTATTTTAAGATGAAAGAGGACATTATCACCTGAATTTTTAACATTGGATCTTGTAACAAAATTTTACCATCATAACCACAGTAAGGCCAGAGATGGGTAGGCAAGAGAGATAGTTATAATAGAAGTGTGAGTTCTTACTTTGTGTGTTTATATACCTAAATTGCATTGCAGCTTGGGTAAAACTTCACACATTATTATGTTACTGGCCATACTATATAAACACAATGTTAAATGCAAATACAATATCTTTTTAAAGACCTAATCTTTGTGACAAGTATTGTTTAAGATTGATTGCTCATTATACTCAAGTAGTATACTTTAAATTATATCTAGCCTATTTATTATATCATTATACTCACCATTATATGATATTCCTCATGGTCTTTTATAGGTTCTGATGTGATACCTATGGAAATTGAAAAAATTCATAACTAGTTAAGTATAAAATAAATTATCAGTGTAAATAAAACAATTTTCAATTGATTAAGGGAGCCTATAACCAATTGGATTTTTTTAATAAAATTCGAGAATTCAGATAAAGTGTTTTCAAGAGACCACACACACATTACACCTATTGACCCAAAAACAAATTTTTGCACTTAAAATAATTTTTATATTGTACTGGAAACTATTTCTTAGATCAGGTACCGTTGAGTTACGCTGTTGTCAATTTAAAAAATATATTCTATATAATAATATATATATATATATATATATATATATATATATAACAATCTATATTATTATTATATAATTCTATATAATAATAATATAGATTGATTTAGGAACTCTATTTCACACTCTTGGCACATAAAGTACCTTTGTGAGGTTTCTCAATAGCCAATCGGCCAGAATAACATCCTCATCACATTTCTTCATATTGTAAGTTAATGATTTAATTTTTGTAGTGGTTCTAAATTCAAATAAGTGAATAAATTTGTAATATTAACTTATTTTTTTTTATATTGTTAATCATATTTTTATTGTAATTTCAAAGTTAATTACAACATAATACAATATATTTTTATTTAGTTTCTTATTAATCATCTGAGAAAGTTAAAGAAATGTAAATCAACACAATAATAAAGAAATAATTGTCTCACTGCTGTTTATTAATTTTCACAAGAGAAATAGGTAAGAAGGGGATGGACACAGACATTACATTTTAAAAGTTTATCTAAATTTACTCTCGGTAACCATTGAGTCACACTAATTAAAGCCATTTCAATTTAAAATCCTACAATCACAACTAAGATATTTGCTTAATATTTTCGTGATAAAAAATTATACTTATTTAATTGTATTATAATGTGATGTTTGTATTATTATATAATAAATTAAGAAAGGTGTTACTTGAAATTTTATTAATAATTTATTAATTTATCTTATTTTATGTTATGTAGACCAACAATTATGCATATTTATAATTTTTTTCTTTCCTAAGTAATAACATTAAAAAAATATTATTTAAACTTTGTATACTCACTTTTGATAGATGTCATGGCAAGTTTCTCAGTGCGCTCTTTGGTACCAACCCACAGTTGGTCCTGCTCTGGTTTAAATGTTAATCTTACTTTACCCCCATGTTTATTTAACATTCCGCTTAATGGGATGGGAGGCAATGGTTCCTATAAAATGGGTATTATTAATATCCTTTTATTTATCATAGCAATTTTAATTTTCTAGGGTCCAATACCTTAACTCCTTTTATCCCTGGCATAACATCTGGTGGAATACCCTTATCTAAAACTTTTCTATGATTTTTTTGCATGCATAATGGTTCTTTATTAGATTGACTGTTTGCCTTTTCTTCTAATGTTTCCTAAAATATAATATTTATTATTAGATAATTATTAGACCAGTGAAGAAAAACTTTAGGACATTTTTTTAATCAATTTCTATTGAAATACATTTGAAATCACTGTTTTATGTACTTGAAAAGTAATGTGTACATACCTTTGGTGCACTTTTCACAGCTAAAATATCATCCATTTTAGATCCCACAAGCATAACTTTACCAGTTTTTGTTATTCCTGCTTTTCTCAGTGTCATGTTATCGCGTGCCATACCTTTTATTATTAACTTTTGTGCAGATTGTGGAACTCCACATATCCTTTCTAGATGGGCTTTTAATTCTAATACAGTTGCATCATAAGCAAAAGTTATGTCATGTTTAACTTTATTAAAAACTACAGTAAATTCGACCTGTTCCGGAATCTCGCAAACCTCCGAGTCCTCAGTAGACTCCGATGTACACGGTTCGCTCTCCGCGGGAGTTGCTGTCAATGTGCCTTCACTAGTAATATTTTTTTTGTTTTCTATAACAGTCTTGGAATTACCATTTGATAATAAAGAATTTGGATCACGGTTTTCTGTTGTATCACCTTTTTCCGAGGCTAAAAAAAATCGTGAGTTAGCATAATTCTAGAACAAAAGGTCCGAGTAGCCTGAACTACAAAGATGTCAAAAATGTAAAGATTCATTTTCGTATCGTTCTGTGAAACTTACCAATGTAATCCATTTTTTGTTTATATACGAAGTATTCGTTGATTTACAGATAAAATACCAATAACAAAATTCCGTTGTTTTTAAAATATATAATTAAAAATACAATGCACTGGCTGACGTGAAGCAACAAATTTTTTTATCAATCGTCACCGATGTATAGCACCGCACAACACAACTGACTTTGATCGGATATCCGTAACGTAAATGTCATTTCATAGGCGATCCAACGGAACAAAAATCCTTTGAAATTTTTCACCTTATTACGTTTATTGGCTATTTTTTGTTTGTCGGGTAAATAATGCTGAAATTTAAACCAAAAATAATATTTTAGTTAAGTCATCTAAAATAACAACGACATCTATTGAACACATACAAAAACAATCATTAAAAATGAGTTCAGATAAGCGTGATATTGTCACCACGTAGATTTTTATTTCAGAATTAAGAATAATATTAAGCGGTCAAACTTAGGAATATAATATTACAACCAAACGAAAAAAATTATTAAATTAAATCGTCTAAAATAAGCACGCCGCCTATTGAACATTCAGAGAAACAATGATTAATAATTATTTAGGTAAGCGTCATATTGTCGTCACCACATTCATTTATCGATTACGAATAAGTATAACATTTAACGTGATCAGATTCAGGAATGTAACAATAATATTTTTTATTATAACATATACAAGTCAATTCAATTTTTAATTATGACCCCATTGTATAATACGGGATTCAAGCATTTTGATTGATGTTGGTTCGTTTAAGGATACTTTTTATTAGGGCTTATAATACAATATTTATAACATCATATAACCTTAAGACTATTAATTGTCGTAATAAAAACATTAAAATACCTATTTTAAAATTGTTTAAAATTTCAAGATTTTAGGTTGTAACTTCGATACTATTTCCTAGATGTCACTGCGTCATTTTTCATTAAAATATGGTTTAGTTCTTTGAATGATATAAGAAAATTTTGATGTTAAATATTAATACTTCCCCGGTCGTTAATTATAATTTTTTGATAACTGCTTTGTTGTAACTTGAACAATAGCGGTTGATAATATTTAAACTGCTTATTAAACTTGTATTTGTAAAGTAGACTACTAATTATTATACGTAAATACTATTGCATAACGTCTCATATATTTTGTGTGAAATTAAAAGCGATCAAAAGCAAATAATACATTGCCTATAATTTGGGGTATGTTTACTTATTTATGACAATAAATAGTAAGTTTTACCTTTTACAAAACAGAAAAATCTGTAGATTTTATTATCTGCCTAAATAATAGGCGTTTCTTTTCCCGCCAACTTACATCAGTGACGTTGTGTTTTCATTTCATTTTTGTAATCTTTTTAAAAATTTTATATTGTTTTATTATGGTGGTTAATTATACAATATAGTTAGATTAAGGCATATGAGTAAAGTGACTTTTTAAGTCCGTGAGTCCATTGAAGATTTTGATAGAATAGCCACCATTTTATCAAGATGTAACGTGACAAGAAAACTAATAGAGTCCAAGATATTATTTTATTTTACTTGACACTTTCAAACCAAAGTTTTTGAATCTTTCTGTAAATTCAGTTTTATTTTATTCTGTTATGAAAATGAATTCCCTAATATGTTATTCTTCCAATTAAATAGTGAAGTAATATTTTCACTATCACGTCTAAGTTTTGGGAGTTTGAACTATTCAATATATATTTAATACAATTTTTCTCTAATCAAGCATTATTTATTTTAAATGGTAACACTTTCAACGCACGCAATAATTATATGAGTTATTTTTTTACTAAATAGTTTAAACTATTATTAACCGGTAGCAGTATGCGGTACAGTAAAGAACATCTGCGTTCAGAAATAATAGCTGTGAGTTAAAATATTACGGTATTAGTTAACCGTAATATTTTAACTAGCACAAAATATAATTCTTTTCAATTATGATATAATTAGTTATTTATAATTCTACTCATTTACGTAAAAATTTTTACTAAAAATTTATTTTTATAATAAATGTACTATAAAAAATAAAAGTTAATTTAATCCACTGAGAGTTCAATTGATAATCATTCGTACTTTTTCAAACATTAAAAACAAACGTCAATGTGAAATGAAAGATTTCGTTGCCATGGTATTAAAATTATAAACAGAAATTTTTAGCATCATGTTTAGTAGGAATTTATGTTTTACTAGTTACAAGATTTCTTGAATTTTAAAATGAGCTTTAACCTCGATGACCCTCTTGCTGGTATTTTAAGTGATGGCAGTGATGACAGTTTCTTTGATGATGACATTTTGGGAAAAAAGAAACCTACAAATAAAAAGAGTAAGCCTATAGCTGAAAAGAAAAGTGCTCTCTTTGACTTACATGACACTAATAGTTTAATTAAACCAAGCGAGCAAAAGGTAACAGAAAAACGAGAAAATTCTGCTTTTAGTTCCAAACTTGTTACAAAAACTGATGACAACAAATCAAATGATCCACTCGATTTTATTGATCAAAAAACTAATATTCCAGTACCTAACAAGAACCAATCTAAAGATAATAAAAATAAGCCAATACTTACAAAAACAGAACAACTAAAGTCACCTTTTAAATCAAAGTTATCATCTACAAGCAATGAAAAATTGAATATATTAGATGACTTGGTGGGTCCCAAGAAAGAGATACTTCAAAAATCAGAGAAAGGAAAAAGTTCACAATCGTTACTGGATGATATTTTGGGAGAACCAATTAATGGCACTATAGTAACTAAAACAAACCTTGTTAAAAATCAAGATCATACTTTCGATTCTATTTTAGGTAAATCTGAATATAAACAAGCAGCGCCTCTAAGTAAAAAACAAACTAAATCGGAGAACGCAAAAGATTTGGTACAGCAAAAGAAAACGAAACCTAGTGAAGATTGGTTAGGCATTTTTCAAAACAAAGATGAGAATTTTGAAGAAGAGGCTGATGAAATGCCGTCTTGGTTGGTCGGAGAAGGTTCTAAGAAGAAATCAACATTTGAGAATAGTAGAAATCTTGAGACCATTAAAGAAGCCCAAAAAGATGTATCAATATCAGATTCACCCCCTAACTGTGTAAAAAAGGATGAAGTTCCTATAGAAACAGAAAAAGAATCACAAGCAGTACCGAATATAGAGAAAATCATGACGACCGTCACTTGTGCTAGTAAATTGCAAGACGATAATGAGGACATTACTATGCAAAGTACAGCCCTGTATTTACAACAGCAGGAAGCACAACTAATGGTTGCATTACAGTTGAAGGCGCAGGATGAAAAACTCGCTTCAATGCAGTGTAAGTTGTCTTTATAATTTAAACGTGAATGTAACATGACGGAATTTCTAAGACTACGCTATTAGAATAAAATATTACTACGGCATTGTTTTTGCGGTGTAATATTTTTCTCCGATACAATAACATGTCATATATGCCTAGCACCACTGCTTGCCAATTATTGTACTAAAGTTTAAACGCACCTGTCTCCACTTCATCGCTCCAGCAAAACCTAGGTCGTATTATCGCCAACTGCCTTTTACTAAAATTTTACTGTTCAATCCTCTCCCATCCTCCCATCCTCATTGAATTTATAGAGTTTGTGTACTGTTATTACACTAATCATGATCAGTTCATTCTACCAGTTCTGGTATCTGTATATTCTTACTAAAAGAAAACAGAATATGGGCCATATTCTGTTTTCTTATTCAGTATTGTCTAGGTATTATCTTTCTCTGTCTCTATGATGTTGGTATTTCCGTGTTGGTTATTTCAATACTCTTAATTTCTTCATATCAATCACAAGGTTCCTACAGTCATATAAACTATTTATATAAACACTAACTCATTAAAATTTCGAGAGCTGCGGAAGACCAACGGTTGTCGGTTTTCCAACAAACGTGACCAATCCATTGCCACTTTAGTGTGAATAACTCGGTGAAATATTATATAACGGTGACTTTGGTTTTTCGATGTATTTTTATAATCGTATATCGCTATATAATTTTCAGTGAAACAAAAGGAAGTCCAACGAGTGCAACGCGAAGCTGCAATGGCTGAGCACGCACAGTTAGACGGTATGTTGCAACGACAAGCCGCTCATAGACAACAAATGCAAGCCGTTATAGCTGCACATCAGGAGCGGATAACGCAAAGGATAAAGGTATCAATATAAAAGTTGCACATACTGAAAATAAAAAATAATACAATTCAATTTTGTATATAAGACAGCCTTGTGCTGAATTGGCTGCCAACCTTCTTGTTAGTCGGAAAGGCACTATAAAAAATATCAATATACTTTTTTTCTTAAAAACTAAAGTTTATCAAATAAGTTAAGACCGATCTCTGTACAATAACTTTGAAACACTAGGGGTGGTAAATTTTGAAAATAACTTATCTTTATATATAAACTAAAAATATACATATCTCTTTAAAATCATAGTTTTCCAAGTGACAACATCAGTGATAATGACGCCTGCCCTGGGCAGTAGTTAAACACTCTATGACAATGATCTGGCTATTTACATACGCCTCTCGTTGGTTGAAATAATATGTCTTAGTCGTAACCAGCTGTAGGTGGATTGGTGATCACAAAAACAGACATCTTGTGAAGAAAGTTTCACCGTATTCTAAAGGAAAAAATTATAGCATCCATAAATATCCTTAGTAAACAAGCAATCTGTAGAGCGTGCACACTGCTTATGGGACATTACACCAATCGTAAGCAGATGTTTTATTAGTTCTCTTACCTACAATAGCTCAAGAATACTTTTAACAAATTTGACGTTGAAATTTAACGCAATTCCATATCTATACTGACGTTTCGTTATTGCATTCGTACTCGAATTTAATGTGTATTTTACAATGTACCGTCATTAATAATTTAATATTGCTCAAGTTATATTTATATTGTGCGTGAAAAAGTTGTGAATTGTTTATTTTTTTTCAGTAAGTGAATTTTGTAAATTCTTAGAGAAATAAATATTTTTACCTAAAAGATATTTATATTGTTACAAATCTTTTACTTTCGTTGTTTGTGAGTTGAGACACATGAATGTGATTTTTATCTGACGATTTCCAATTTTAAATAACATCTGGATAGTACACCCCAAGGGTCTCACTCATTTTTATAATTAATGAGTTATTTCAGGCACTTTTAGGTTCGGATGATTTAGAACTCAACAATGATAATAATCCGGAGAATATTGTGAATGTTCCGAATGAAAATAAAGAAAGCCCAAGTTTTAGAGAAAAGAAACAATTGTTACAACTTGTGCAATCGCTACAGGAAAATCACGACAAAGAAATAGATTTGATGGAGACTTCGTACAGGTCAGTACTTTTGAGGAGTTACTATCATGATAATCTTTTTTTACTGAAGTTGCAATGGATTGATCACGTTTGTCGAAGGACCGACAGTCACTGGAGTATAATATAAATTGCGTTTCAGCAAATTTAGTATGGGACTTCCCGCGGCCAGACGGAATGATGACACCACATTATGACATTGTGTGTCACAATGCTTTTCGTATTTATAATATTCATTTCACAATAGATTGTTTTGTTTTTAATACTTATAATTCTACCTACAGATTTTTCTGTACTTTCTGTTGTACACGATATATATATATATATATATATATATATATATATATATATATATATATATATATATATATATATATATATATATATATATATATATATATATATATATCAGTCAGTTAGTCTTTTTTCAAAATATTATTTTTTCTGTCAGGCGTCAACTAGCGTTTCTAGAAGTATCTGTAGATCAGACTGACGAAAGAATGAAAGCAGAGAGTGAGAAGTTAGTGAAGTTTTATACGGAGAAAATAAAATGGTTAGAGGAGCACCATCAACTATATAGAAGATGGTCCGAGGAAAACATGAATGCTCTCACGCAAAAACATAAGACTGAGAAGGAGATGCTTCAGCAACAGCACTTGGAGGACATAAAAGCGCTTCAAGATCATCACGCTTCTCTGGTTGAGAACATCAAGTTAGTTTATAAATTTAGTTATACGTTTTTAAAAAGGCATTAATTATTTTGAGGCAGAATTCTAATCTTCTAATCCAGATTCTTTCAGAATAATTTGTATATCAGAGACCCTTTATATTTTTACACGTAAAGGATAGGATCCAATTGGTTCATTGGTAATAATGCTTTCAGTTGAGTGACCGCTGGTTCATTTTCCATATCGGGATAAATACATATATGTATAGGCTATAGTTATTTATGTCGAGTTTGAGTGTCCCGTCCTTATTCACCTTGGATAAGCGATGTGGGTTAATGTTGATTCCTCCAGAAATGGACAGGCTCCGTGGCAAGCAGCGGGACATAAATGGGTTGTAAAAAATTTAAATATTATAGCAACGAATGACTTGTTTTTGCTATAAATGGCCTCGTTTATGATGACTATATTAACATTACTCATTTTCAGAGAGTCCTTTGCCTTATCGAGGGATATATCACATGCAGGTGATACTTGACATGAAAAGATTTAGTTAGATCATTTTATAATAAATAATAATAAAAATAATAATAGTAAATAGCTTTACACTTACAGCCTCACGGTAGATTTCTTTGAACACTAGTGATAAAGATGAACATTCAAACTCAAAATAAATACATGTAGGCTATACAAAGCGAAGACCATCCATAGAGGCCTAAATAATGCCATTATCGAAAAGCTTGTGATCGATGCCAATATAATTTCAGTGACAATAAATGGCACATGGACTCTGTTTGACTTTGACACCTTACGAGGAAGGGAGAAGATTGTGCTGCAAAAACAGTAATAACGGAAATACCGTCCAGTTAATATCCGGTCAGGTATTTCTGGAGCGATGCAGTGATCACCGTTTTCAACGAGTTTCAAGCAAGCAGGCAGCGAAAAATCGCGCAAGATCACAATGATACGCATGTTCTTGTATCGGAGGCCAGACACTTTGGGTCATTGAGCTCATAGAAATATTTATCTTGATGCGGGAGTCGAACCCACGACCCTAGAATTAGGAAGCAAAACTTTGATACTGAGTCATTTGGGATACATTGGCTTTCGATTGTATCCTACGCCTCTGACCATGTATGAAAATCTTCATTAAGCAAGAGGACGGTTGAGTGCCTACTATATTTGTACTGTACATTCTTTTTCTTAACAGCCCATATATGTCTCACTGTTGAGCATGGGCCTCTCCATTTCTGGAAGAACGGACGTGAACCTACCAAGCTTGTCCCATGCGGATTGCCGGGGCTCAGGACTCGGAATAAATATTTATAGTCGATACATATAATTTATTCCGATGCTGGGATCGAAACCTCGACCAGGGGATCGACTCCGCGGGCGAAGACCCCACCATCGAGCCAATTGGCCGTCATTCTTCTAAATTCTTATATCTTACATCAAATCCCTCGATTATATTTTTAGAAACGCTGTCAAACAAGAGCAGTTTCTCATTCAGGACTCAGTTGGTTTCTCCACTGACATCCGAGAATTGCTGATGGGTGTGAAAGCGAACGAATCTAAGTCCCAGCAATTGATCGAGAGAGTTCAAGAATTGACAGAGAAGACTCAGCAAGATACTGAGAAGAGTTTACGCGCGAGAGAAACGCAAATTGATGGTTAGTGTTTTTCGTTGTTTTCTTACTTTGTTGTTATCCCTTAAACAAAATAAGAAAATTGTTATTTGTATTAAAAAAAAACACAAAAGAAAGTGTTTATTTGGCTGTTTATAATTATGATTGTTATTTTTCAGACATGATTCAGCAGTTGAAAAAAGAGCGAGAGAGTTTTGAAAAGGAGAAAGTGGAAAGCAAAGAAATTATTAAAATGCTTGAGGCACGGTTGAAGCAAATGACAGCGGTGAGAATTTCATTATTTGAAATGGTTTTAATCCTTACATAACAATACTTATTTTAATCACAATTTTCGAAAGTCGAAAGATTTATATAAAATAAAATATTAGAATTTAGCTAACCCGACAGATGTCCTATCCAAAGTCAATATGTTTGTTCAGGATCATTTTATGAATTTGTATCAACTACGCTTATCCATGGCGGATTGATGGGGCACTTTGACTTGGAAGAAATATATATAGATATATTCTTTATTGTACACTAAAAACCAAGTTATACAATTATTGATTATAATATTTATATACAAATGGCGGTCTTATCGCTAATAGCGCTTCCAGACAACCGTAGGATGGTCAGTGTTAAAAAGCTAAATATAATATATTACCTAGTAGGCTATGGATATATCTAATTGTGTTTTGATTCCGCTACTTTTGAGTCCGACAGTGATAACTTCGCTATAAAGCCATTTACGTCGTCCTAACACTTAGAAATATAGGTATATATGTACATATACAGCTATTAAATGAATAAATCTTTATGGTTGCTGATGATTATCTTAAATGTCCAGATGATCGAAGAAGAGTCGACGTCGTTGAAACAAAAGAAAATGGAATTTGAGTTTGAGAAAGCGACTTTCAGGAAACAAACGGAATTCGCCAAGAACGTGCTCAGAAAACAAAACGAAGAAGTAAAGGTTAAGAATGATATTTTTTTATTATTAAAACATTGAATATTTCATTGTTACCAGTTTATTACTATTAAAGGAATAATGATTACTAACGTCGGAATTAAAATGTGCTGTTAATTATAGCCAATTGCTTTGCCATTGTCTGGTACAACAATCGCAAAGCAATTGGCAAAACGCGTTTGTCTGAAAAGAGTAAATAATTTACGGTTAATTATAAGAAAATATAGGTTCATCGTCAATAGCTCTTGCTAGCATCATGCTTTTTAATGCAAGCGCTTGCTTGCATTAAAAAGCACCGCCTATGGACATTCACAATACTAAGGTTAGTGCAGATACATTGCCTACTGTATTATAACAAGAGTAAGAATGTATGAGGGGAAGAAGGGAGTAAAGAAGGGGGGAATGAGTTGAACGTTATTCTAGGTTAATAATGATATTATTATCCATAATCTTTATAAAGAAATAATAATCAATTTTGAACGCAGTGTGCATGCCTTAAAATAATGCTTTAACTCCATATTAGAAATTCAAAATTTATTTGCAGATGTTAAAGGAAGATATGCTTAAGGAGTACAGAGAGAAAAAAGCAATAATTGATGAGGAAAACGCAAAAGCTTTGAGAGGAACCGCTATCGTAGCGAAAGAAAAGTCTTCTATACAGAGCTTAAAACTTGAACTAGAAGTAAGTGCGAACTTTCATATGTAATAAGAATTTAAGAGTGAAAAGAAGGAGAAGAAAAGCTTTTTATTCATAGATTACGAATGTCATCATCATGATTGTTATCCTACGGCACATGGCTTCCCCATATACAATATATTATTTGTTGATCTAATGGAATATTTTTCATCGTTTTGTGCGTCTGATTATACAGAAGTGTTTAATATATAAAAACAAATTTATTTTTTTCTTTAATTTGAACGCTTTGTACCACTTTTAAAATTGTACGTGAACAAAATTAGCAAAGATACATATTTTGCTAATTCTAAAATCTATTCTTCTTCTCTCTTCAAGAGATCTTTTGCTATTCTAAATCGAATGCCAGTTGAATTTTAAGAGCTAGCAGTTGATTTTTTAATTTATTTGTTTCTTCATATAACTATTGATTTAAAAGAGACTAGCAATGTTTCAATATTATTAGAATAAAACTTTATTTCTTTTTATTAAAAGCACTTAAATATTTTTAAATGTTAAATTTCGCAATTGACGTGCGATACGTCAATATCGGTCATTACTTAGTGAACAAGTAACGTCATGCATTTTGATTGACTTTTGCCGTCATGTGAATTGAGACTGTAGCTACCTGCTACAGAATATAACTTCAAGAACAAATTCGCGGAACAAGCTTTGTTACTACGCACTTGCAGAATGCGCTTTGTTACGCCGCATTCGTGGATTGCGCTTTGATTCTCCGCATTCGTGGAACGCGCTTTGTTGCTGCACACGTGCAGGCACAACCGCGTCTCCCGCACCCCGCACTCTTCTCCCGCCATTCATCAGTTGTATATATAATAGGTCCACTTGTAAATAAAAAGAGTATTAAACCAGACTCCTGTTGCATCACTTCACAGTTAAGATACTACCTCTTACAAGAGTAATACAATCACATTTTGATTATTAAACGAAAATTAAATTCATTAAAAATATAGAATTTCGTTTTCTTTTAGGTTATATTTTTATTTGAATACAATTGAGTCAATATCCCTATTTTTATTAACCATTCCAACTAAAGTACTAATAGTGCTTACTTACTTGCACCAGCAACCTTAGATCGTTCTTTTACAATTGTTACAGAAAACTAAAGTGGAATTACAAGCACAATTGCAAGAAATGACGACTGAGCGTATGAAAATAAACCAGGTAAAACAGGAGCTACATATGGAGGAACAAAGAATATTAGCTAAGTAATTATTTCTTGCCTCCATTGCTTACTTGACACATTAAGCGAAAGATGACTCTTTATCGAATGGCAGTTGAAATTTTAAAACAAGCACTTAGTTTTTGATTTATTAATAGGTTGCAGAAGTTTCTTAGCTTTCTATGAAAATGCAAGAGATTTTTTTTTAAAGTTTATTTACATTTAATTATAATATATTTATATGTATGTGCCAATTTGTTCGAAAGGTTTGTGGCATCTTGTTTTTAGTGATATGATACCGTTGCTGTAGAAATTTTGAGAATTCTAATTAAAAAACGCAATAAGTAGTTTTGACAGTCCTCTCTTGATGTTAATCTGACACTGCTTAAAGAATTCTGCAGAGAACGAAACAGGTAGAAATCTGAAAGTCAGGGCTGTATGGCGGATGCATTAACACCTTCCAAATAAATTTTCTTAAATTTTTGCTGAGTGCCTAAAGATGTGTGTGGTCTAGCGTGATCGTGATAAAAGACCACACCCTTTCTATTGATCACTTTCGACCTCTTTCTCTCAATTTTATTACTTGAATCTCATCAGTTGTTTGGCAGTAGAGATCCGAATCGATAGTTGTGACCGGTGGTAAAAGCTCATAATGAATAACACCCTTCCAATCCCACCATACGCACAACATCACATTATTGCGATTAAACCTGATTTTGCCACATTCTGTGGAGCCTGGCCGACCTTTGACCACGACCTTCTTTACAAGTTCTTGTCGTACGTGATTCATATTTCATCACCAGTTATCAATCTCTTTAAAAGCGTATATACAATAAATATTACAATCAATAATTGTATTACAATAAAGAATACATCTATCTAAAATACAGGGGTAAAGAAGTGGAACTACTTGTGAAAACATCAATGACGAAACAGGCACAAGCCGAAAAGAAATACGCTGAAGCCGAGAGTCTGCAACGGAAATATGAGGAGGGGATCCGCCGGTTACAAGAACACGTGGTTTCATTGAACGTCAGGGAGAAGCAAATCGCTCGCGAAAAGGTGGCTTTATCTCGCGAAAGGCTGAGCCTTCACAACGATTTGAAAAAAATAGAGAACATGGAATATTCTCTATGCCGGACCGTACCAAAAGTACAGCCCGTTAACCTGAAACCCTCGTACACAGATAACACTTATAATGTGCCAGTTTCCAGAGAATTAGATTCTGATGTGAGTCATGCCATGAACGATATAGAATTTCAAATGGCTCAAATAATGGGAAGGACATTTAGTTTGAAACATGACAGTTTGGCTAGACATAGGGATGTCGATGGTAAGTCTCCAAGCGTTGGGGGAGAAGATGGCAATATTGAAGCTACACCTTCTCAACATTTTCAGGTATTTTCATTTCTTATTTAGAGGAGTAAATAAGTATTTTAATACAAATATGGATGAAATTCACATTTCAAAACAATTATTAAAAAAATATTAAATAATTTATTTATTACCATAGACACACATAATTCAAGTTTATATTCCTCCTCCGTACAATCGCTGAAAAATAGAAGTTTATCTAGATGTTTTGACGATAACCGACTTCGAGTTTTCCTTATGGAACATTCTGCTTTAGAAAATAATCGTTGTGAGAGCACTGACGTCGCAGGAATCGATAAATATTTTCGTGCCAACTTGTTTAATTTTGGGAAAACACCTTTCATATCTTCCCATTATTACTTTTTAATAAAAGTCTTATGAAAAAGAATGTATTGGGTTTATCCTAGGGTTTATACTTATCGGAAAGTCCCCAAAAATAAGCCTTCAATTAAAAAACCCCCAGTGTCTCAATGAATACCTTTAGATATGTATCGAAAGGCAAAGTACTCGTTTCCACAAAGTATCGATACTTTTTCCGTGTCCCTAGACAATAGCGTTCACAAGTTTGTCTGTCCGCCATTACACGGTTGGCCGCAAACCTGCCGAACGTTTAGATAGAAGTATTTGTCTTGTATCAATTTGCCTATTCTCGCGTTGGCCTTAGCTCGGCCAACGTGTATTGCAGGCTTAAAAGAACCTTGAAGTGTACGTACATTGCAGACATATTGCTATCCTTGTTTCATGCGCAAGTGTCATGAGACTAGTGAGTAATGGATGAGTTGATTGTGAGCCGCCATCCAAGTAACACGTGGTGATTGTTTACGAGTCTATATAAATTTATATATAAGTGCAATGTTACATAAAAAGACGCTACATACATATTAATTAAATGTATTTCTATTTTTCAGGACTACTCAGATCCCAAATTCATGATGTTACGTTCGGATATACAAAGAGTGCTGAGCAACATCAAATGAAAAACACAATTATTAATAAGGAAAAACGTTGTTTGTATTCAGTGGAATATGTAAATAAAAGACTGAATAAAACTTGTATTAGAATTGGTTTAATTCACTCTCCATGACTGTTACAAGATGTACAGAAATGCTTAAAATGACTAATATAAACTTATGGTTATAAATATTTCATTGTAAAAATATAGGTACACAATCTCTCTTATGTTATACAATTACAAAACGCATTTATTTCATTCTCATAAACCAATACATAAATTACAAAAGAATAATATTGCCATCATTCTCACCCCATGCAGTAAAAACACGTGTAACGAGTGTTAAAATATATAGATTGTTATGTCCATTTATCGCAGGAGATCGCATACACTACTGGGTATGCGATCTCCCCGATTTTTAGCGTAATCGAACACCGAGACTCGGAATAAATATAGACTACACATATTTATTTTGATGCGGTATTTAAAACTACGAAAATAAAAAAATATGTTAAAATAATTTCACAGATATGGATGGGTTTTAAAAGTTAGTTACATAACATATTAACATAAATTTCCAATTGTATTAAAAATATAAGTAGTATAATGGCTTTCAAATCTAATTCATTATTATTAACTCTATAACATACATTATAATTTATTATTAACAATTATTCATTCAAACACTACACTCCCAGTCTTTCATTTAAAATTGCTTTAAGTAGTTTCTACACAATTATGGACGGCCTGGCCTATTAAGAGTAAAAGTTTTGTATGTATACCCTGACCAGATCTTGCATACAGAAAGTCGTTTCTCCGAATTGGAATTGTAGACAATCGTCAGATAAACTAAACAGCGATATTTGTAAAATATATGCTTGGAATATATCATATTTTTAGGGATAGGAAGGCAAATGAGGAAGCGTATAGCCTTACGGAAAGCAATCAACTATGCCCATAGACATCAACAACAAGTTGAACGAAACCTAGATACGATTGTGAGAGAGTAATGTATGCAACCTTTTTGTTGTCGTATCTGTTGTTTTTATAAGTAGTAATTTCTTAGAATTGTAACGCTGTAGCATTGTAGAAAACTTGTAATGATACTTCTTATCATATAAAAATTCTTATTACATAGCACTTAGCATATTGTTAGTACATAGCTAGATTTGTGGAATTTGTTTTTATTCGACCGCTGCAAACAATTCCAACCCATAACTAGTAATACAATTATATTATATTCCAACATTTAATTGCAATACTTTGAGATGATAATAAGGAACGATCTGTATACATAAATGTATTTACTATACTAATACACAATATTTACAATACATTAAAATTGGTTTTAACACCACGATCTATCCGTCTCCTGGATGGATAGACGGTAAAGAACGATTCACACCAGACGGAACAAGCTGGTATTTATTAGTACGCTTTACAGTGTAAGAAGGGAAATATATTTTACCTATTCAATTTTTGAAGTTCATATTAAAATATAACGTGTATATATATCTAGCAACCTTTGCGACCATTCTCGCATTTAGTGATATGTAAGTATGTATTCAGTTGTATACACGAATGCCAAGATGTTTGCCGTATGCTATCGCATGCGTTTCGTAGATGATTTAATTCCTATCACTTGTGTATATAAATAATTATCTAGACTCACTTTATAAATTCTGCCATAATAACATCGATGGAAAGCTTATTTATTCGAAAAATGTTCACTTCAACAATTCCAGCGCACTTTCATTACAACTAGTAAATTTTGATTTGCGACGACGCTCTCCGTCAGGTCTGAGTCGTACTTTAGAGTACATATATAATTCTATTATATATTTTGATCTATTAAATATATTCTATTACAAATGGTAATGAAACATAAAAATTTAATTATATACTTACACTGATACAAATTTATGTATCATTATATAATTATAAAATAATCCAATTTAATTAAGTCTATAACGAGAATTTACCATATATAAAATATTTGGATAATGTACCTATTATATGGAACATATTTAATCTTAATAATAAATTTTCGAGACCAACTCGCAATAATAACTTTTTTATAAGTTTATCACAGTAAATAATATTTAAATAGTGTTTTACAATATTGATATTCTCAATAAAAATAACAATTTTGAAAATATATATGAGAGGACGTGGTTGGTGGTAAATCTGTAAAATAAAGCTAGGAAGTTTTTGTTATGATTGTGTATCGGGCTTCTGATATTTAACTTCAAGTAATTGTGGGTAGTTCTCGACTATCGCCAGCAGGATACCGTCGATGTAGTTTCTGAGTTGGACATTCACATCTTGTTGTTCCTTTAGTGCTTTCTGCAACTGTGAATACAAAACAATACAATATGTTATCAAATAAAATTTACCAACCAACCATAAAGAGATGATAATTTGCTGTTTGTTTCCCGGCATAAAATAGTATATGTCATCTACGCTAAAGCTATGTAGTACAATCATGGTCTTATACACAGCTCTTGCAACGAAGCCCAATTTTAGCGATGAGAGAGTAGTACGTCGTTGCTATCGATGGGTGTACGCCGGTTGAGTGACAAGCGACTGTAAGTGGCTCGTTTGATTGGTTTATCGATTTATTCGTTTCATTATAATTGATTATATAAAAGGCACAAAAGAGAAATAATGCTATTCTATCTTTGTTGCACTGTACACCCATCTATCGTCATGCCTCTGGTGGCCGTAAATTGAAAAGAATAGCGCTACCATAAAGCCGACGTACCCGCACTACTGTTGATGCTTGACCTATATATAAGACCGTGGTTACAACATAGTATTAGCGCCATCTATATTGTACTCAATACACTATAAATAAGCAGCGCCACCTAAACTTTAGCCTATACACTACATCCATAATAAATTGAGTTAAACAAGATCCCGTACGTGCTTGCGAATTGCGTGGGTAAATCTTCAAGATATGGTTTTGCCTTCTATAAAGGGATATCCCTTTTCGATAACGGTCCAAGATAAAATTGACCATATCTGAGGGGTCCTTGGTCGCTTATATCACATGTGGACCTGTGTTATGATCGTTTCATCGTTTTAGTTGGGTTTCAAGACTGAGAAGCAACCTTCGTCGCCGAGTTTCCTCATTATGATCGCAATTAGTGAAGTCTTTTAGACGGAGTTGTAAAAACCGTAGGGCCAAGAACGCCACCCCACATAAAAATGAATGGATATCCTTTTTTACATCAATTGATGTATTTATCTTTCCATTCGTTTTTTCACAGCCCATATATGTCCCACTATTGAGTACGGGCCTCCCCGTTTCTGGGGGAACAAACATAATCCACCACACTTGTCCAATGCGGATTGGCGGGATTACCAGACTCAGAATAAATATCTGTTGGCCTTACATATATTTATTCCAATGCAGGGATCGAACCCGCGACTATTAACTCTGTGCGTAAGGGTCAATGCACCAATTGTTCATCGTCAATAGTTCATATGTTTGACTAAATTATTGAAAAAAACTCTACAGTAAATGTTAAACAAATTAGAATAAGTAGGTTATAACAGTATAATTGGTGCAATTGACAGAAACAAATGGTGATACGTGTATGATTGAGTGATAGAGTGGTTATGGTTATGTTAGGAGGAAGAAGCGAGAGGCCATAAAGTATGAAAAAGGTACATAGGCATTCTTAGACTCGGAATCAACTAGCATGCAGTGACGAGTCGACACACAAAGGTACGGGACATGCACAGTTAATTTTGTTTGCGTACCTTTTCCAACTCTATGCTGAGATCAGTTTGTGTGCTACCAACGGGCTGTAAAAATGCATATATAAAATAAATAATATCATCGCATAGTATATTAAAAGGTTTTGACATAGCAAAGCATAATGATAAATGATTCAACAATGATTATCAGAGTCAGGCGTTACTTTGTGGAAATCCATTATTCAGACGGGGAATCAATAAGATGAAAATATTTATTTTTCACAGATCTTACTGTGAAACAACAAACTGAAAAATAATATTGTGTGTTTACCAACCAGTACGTACTTAATAAACACAAAATACTATTATTTTTTCATGTGATTTAACAACATTTAAAATTTTAAATTGAAATACAGGTGTAATGTTCACAAAACGTCACTTCTTAGGTATGCATTCATCATTGACCGCTGGTAGTACGCTTACTTGCAACTTGCGTATAAAAAAACTAAGCTCGGTCGACATTGCGGCAAAGTCGCCTTTTTTTAACATCCTATATATGTCCCACTGCTGAGCACGGGCTTCTCCATTTCTGGAGGAATGGACGTTAACCCACCACGCTTGTCCAATGCGGATTAGCGGGGTTACCAGACTCGGAATAAATATTTGTAGTTAATACATATATTTATGCAGATGCGGGGATCGAACTTGCCCACATTGGCTCCGCGGGCGGAGTTTACCACTACGCAAATCCGACGTTGTTGCTCCAATCGCAAGTAAGCATACAGTATGGGGCACATTATGATAATTATTACTATGAACGTTACGTAATGTTAATTACGTATGAACATATAATATATATATATATATATATATATATATATATATATATATATATATATATATATATATATATATATATATATATATATATATATATATATATATATATATATATATATATATATATATATATATATATATATATATATATATATATATATATATATATATATATATATATATATATATACGAAATAACAAAAGTTATCCCTAAACCGTAAAAACATTTCCTGTTCCACAATGGACCAAACCGAACTAACTAAACACGGATCGTGTACTTCTCTATTCTAGTTCGTACAAGTTACCGTTGTTGGAAAAAGTTGCTATTACGACTGTTAGCTGCCTGTTCCAATACTACTAATAACAAGTTTTATGTAAAGTTAGATTAAATGTGTTGGGTCAAATCACTTCAATTCGCTTTTAATGTAATCAAGCTGCGTCTTAAGTCTGCAAAGCTGGGAGGAAGGTTTTCATTTATAAAAAATACTGTAAATATTCTGCAAGACGGTTCCTGTGGAATGGTTGATTCTATTTTAAACCAGGTCAATGGAACTGTTATAACATTGGAATAGGAAAATACGTGAAATAGGTTTCTTATTATTCCTGTTTTATATCTATCCTAAGTATTAAGCGATGTTCCGTAGACATTATGTAGATTTATGATTATCTTTTTATTGAGTTTTTCAATTAATCAGTTGTTAAAATAAAATTTTACGTTTAGCAAGTTGTTGAGCTAAAATTTTAGCAAAAAAACTAGAATGGATATCGATACCTCCAAAGAATACTACGCCAAGTCGTAAATCGTTGGTCGAAAAAGAAAGTCTTGGCTACGTTATATCAGGGAGTGGAGAACTGTTGCACCTCGCGAAGGAGGAGAAAAGTTGTGTTGAATTGGCTACCAAACTTCGCAAGTCGGAGAGGTACTCTTAGAAGAAGAAAGGGGAAGATTCAATTCAAAATTAGGTTGGATTAGTATTCCTTGAAGGTATCGATATGAACGTCATTGATTTTTGCTAATAGCATGAATTGCTTACTTCATCATCGCTCATCTGTGAAAGCTCGTGCGCTAGTGAGTTGGTGGCTACAAGTGGACCGCTGACTCCATCTAACAGGCTTCGTCCTTCCTCTACTCCGCGTGTCAGAATCTGCGCCTGAAGTTCCTCTTGGGCTTCCGTAAGAGCTAAAATAACACAAGGTAAAATAAAAATATAAGGACATTCTGGATTGGCATACCTTCTAAATACATGTATGTATTTTTCATTACTCCAGTAAACGGCGATATTTTCGCATCCAAAGGATATCGAAACTGTCATAAAACAACAACAATATTAAAGGTCGTTAATGCATTTGTGATGCGTGTGGTGTTGCAGATGTCTATAGGCGGCGTTAATTGTTTGCTATCAGGTGACACGCCGGTTCGTTTGCCTCTGTCATATAAGAAAAAAGAATATCTGTAAGGTTTTTTGTGTCTAAAATATAATCTAATTGGTACGCGGTACATCATCAAAATTTTAACAATACAATTACAAATTATTAACAGAAGGAGCTATGTGGTTTCACGGAATAGAATGGAGCCATTCTCTTCTCAGACGGCAAGTAACTGTGTAATAAAAGCCAAATGTGGCGGTTACGGCAAACCTTTTTTGGAGGGTAGAAAATGACCAGCAATAATTTCACTACGAGACGAGCGTCGAGCCGAGATGAGAACGAGAACTGTGGGAATCAATGTTTGCGTATTCCATTTCCGCATCTAGATAAATACATATTTGTATGGCCTACAGCAGGGGTGAGCAGCGTTTTTAATCAACGGGCCAATTTAAATTTTAAAATTTTTTGGCGGGCCGCACATAAAGTAACACTTATTAATAATTTGTTAGTAGTTACACTTAGTAATAACAATATATTGATGGGACAAAGTCGATAAAATAAATTCAATTTTAGAAATGCTTGGCGGGCCGCATAAACATTTTTAACGGGCCGCAAGCGGTCCTACAGGTATTTATTTCGAGTTTGGGTGCCTCGTCTATTTGTCTGGTCAGGCGTGGTGGTTTAATGTCTGTTATGAAAGACTAGAAATGGCAGCCTTCAGACGATACCAGTCCAGAACTTGGCCACTGACACCACATCATTCGTTGTCATCATAAGATCAGATCTGCTGAGCAGGGTACAAAGAGCAGGATATCAAGTGTGCCATGGTTTGTGTGCCTCTACCACAGTCGCACATGGGGTTTGTGGTTAAGAAGCCTCACTTTGTCCATTATTAAAGACTAGAAATGGGACATATGTATATGAGCTGTGAAAAGACTTACATCTGTTCTGTGTGCGAAGTAGCGTGAGCTCCTCCCTCAGTTCGTCGAGCCGCGGGTCGGGAGGCGGTGGCGGTGCGTCGCGATAGCGCCTCAGCTCGCGTTCAGCCGCTGCCAGGAGCGCAGCGGTGCTAGCCGCATTAGCTTTTTCGCGTCGTTCTGCTTCGCGAGCGTTGTTCAAAGCTGCTGTCAACTCCCCCACCGCTTCCTGTGCTTCGCGCTGCACTCGCGTCGCCGCTTCCGCGTTCGCTCGCAGCGTTTCTGCCACACCTCGCAATCGCCCTACCTACATATAATACAACTCATATATAGGTGTTTTCTTTTTTGGTATAAAAAGTACCAAAAATTCTAATATTGTGTTTAAATATCTTACATAAAAATAAATATATTTAAACGCTGTACCTACTCGATCATATTACGTAAAGAGATCAATGACCTCTTTAAAACAGCAGTATGGTACGGTTCACGTCCACATACCATGGATTGTCCACACGATTTTATGAGAAAAATATATTAAAAGCAGTTTAGTAAAATAAAACGGCATATTGAAGATATAGAACAACCCTTAATTTTAAAAGAGGCCAATGTTCAAGCAGTAGATTTTTACGGCTTTAATCAATAAAGCCGTAAAAATCTACTGCTTAGTTAATTGAAATGAGAAATATCCCCTTCATTTTTATTAGCGTATTTCTATAATTCTGCAATAATACCAGTAAAATTACGTATGTACGACTTTATTATGAGTATATATATATATATATATATATATATATATATATATATATATATATATATATATATATATATATATATATATATATATATATATTAGGTGTACAAATAAGTTTCCGCAGTTTTTTATAAAAAATTAGGAATTTATTGTAAAGGAAAAGTACATTACGTTTTATTCAAAGTATTTTCCATCATTTGCCACTATTTTTCCCCATCTTTCTGGCAACATTCGGATACCCCGTCGAAAAAACTCTTCATCTTTTGACGCTATCCACAAATCTACCCAATTTTTGGTGTCTTCATATGATGTGAAGCGCTGCTCAGACAGACCATGTGCCATCGACCGGAACAGGTGATAATCAGAAGGGGCTAAGTCTGGTGAATACGGCGGGTGGGGTAAAACTTCCCAGTTGAGTGTTTCCAAGTATGTTTTTACCGGCGCCGCAACATGTGGACGAGCATTATCGTGTAAAAGAATAATTTTGTCGTGTCTGGAGTAGTAATGGGCGCGTTTTTCCTTAAGTGCCCGACTCAATCTCATCAATTGTGTTCGGTAGAGAGCTCCAGTAATGGTTTCGCTTGGTTTCAGCAATTCATAATACACGACACCAAGCTGATCCCACCAAATACACAGCATGAGTTTTTTTCCATGAATATTAGCTTAGCTGTCGATGTTGATGGTTCGCCGGGCTTAACCCATGACTTTTTCTTCTTTGGATTATCGTAGTGAATCCATTTTTCGTCACCAGTGACTATACGATGCAAAAAACTCTTTTTTTTATTCCTGGCAAGCAGCATTTCACTCATGCATAATCGGCGTTCAACGTCTCTCGGCTTTAGTTCATATGGAACCCAATTTCCTTGTTTTTGAATCATTCCTAACGATTTTAAACGATGTGAAATTGCTTGTTGAGTCACTTGTAGAGTAAGTGCAAGTTCTTTTTGCGTTTGGGACGAATCTTCCTCCAATAGTACTTCTAATTCCATGTCTTCGTACACTTTCGGCCTTCCACTGCGTTCTTTGTCTTTAACGTCAAACTCACCGTTCTTAAACTTTTGAAACCATTCCTGACAACTTCTCTCACTTAAAGCAGCTTCACCATATGCTTCTAGAAGCAATCGATGCGCCTCAGCTGCAGATTTTTTCACATTAAAGAAGTAAATCAAAAGTTCCCGCAAATGATGCTTATTCGGAATAAAACTTGACATTTTTGCACGAAAAAAATTACGTGATGCTGATACGGAATCACTAGTACTTTAAGGTTATGGTGTTGCCAGATGACTAAACTTGGGATATTACGTTTTACATCTGACAATTTCTCCATAACCTTCTGGTGGGGCCATCTTTTGACAAACCGCGGAAACTTATTTGTACACCTAATATATATATATATATATATATATATATATATATATATATATATATATATATATATATATATATATATATATATATATATATATATATATATATATATATATTATTATTCTTTCAATTCAGTGTGTTACAGAATGTTGGAAAAAATAATTGATTACTTATGTAATCTTAAGTTACTAATGTATTAAATGATTCGTTACGCACGCATTAGAAAGCGTTCACTCGATATAGAAACAATGAGACAATGTTTGAAAGGTTGGAATTTGTTAAATTTTCGAATGTACTCTATGAGAAGGGTCCAAGTATCGAGCCTCCGGGCACACTGCCTGGACTCCAGCTCAAGAGGCGACGGCCCCCGTAGTTATTATCTGTCACCTTGGGAGAGCGCAATTTTAGCTTCCTTACATGACTTCACATATTCTTTAGTTTTTTCTTTCACATTAAAGGTGACAATATTAATTCTATAAGATTCTTTTAAAGCAGTAACTATTACGACACTAAACTATTTTTAGCCAGTCGTGTTTTTTGAAATACATAATTATCTGTTTTTTACTTATGTAATTAAGTAATAAACCTATATGGCTCTTGCTGTTAAGTCATTATGTTTTTTTCTGTATTATTTATTTAAAATTAAATTTATTTGTTTTTTTATTTATTTATTTATTCTGCCTGTTTTTATATTGTGATCGAGCCATACTGATTTTTTAATCAATTTGAAATGGGTAAAAAATCGCTTAAATGGTAAATCCTTAAATCCTGGAAAAAGCTGTACGAGGAAATGTTTCACTAAAGTAGTTCCATTATAAAATCAGCGATGCGATATCAGAAAATCATATGTGATCGTCATTCATGAAGCTAAACTTACTTCTTGCTTGAGATCAGAGGCTTCGGTCTCCGCGGCGACTAAACGGTCACTAATAGCCACGAGCTGAGCTTCGCGGTCTCGCTCCACCCGAGCAATTGCTTCACGACATCTTCTCTGCTCTTCTGCTATACGCTCCTCGCACCGACTCTCAATCTGAAGAAAGGCAATACACAAATTAAACAACGTATCTTCATGATGAAGGATTATACCTTTATCTTTATAGAAACGTCTTTTTTCACAGCTCATATATATATATATATTTTTAGCAGCCCATATATGTCCCATTGCTGAGCACTGGCCTTTTCATTTCTGGAGGAACGGACGTTAACCCACTACGCTTGTTCAATGCGGATTGGCGGGATTACCAGACTCGGAATAAATATTTGTAACCCATACCGATGCGGGGATCGAACCCGCGACCATTGACTCCGCGGGACGCCGCCACTGAGCCAATTGGTCGTCATATATGTCCCATTGCTATCCAACAGTGCGACATTTATTGGCTTTATAGAAGAATGATGGATCCAGTAGTAGGACATGCATGGCTTTATACAAATGAGCCTTTATAGAAGAGAGGAGATTACCCCACAACGCTTGACCAAGGCAGATTGGCGGGGAATCCAGACTCGGAATAAATAGCTGTAGGCAATACATATATTTATCCCAATGCAGGTTTCAAATCTGGGATCATTGACTATTTTTGATTATTGACATAAGAGCGGTGCGATATATTTTTTTGGGATAGGAAGGCAACGAGCCAGTGTGCATATATGAAGTAGGCTTGTTTTTTGTTTCAATGTCGTGCCGGTTCAGAAATACCAACATATACGACGTATAAATTATTCATTGTGAATGGAAAAGTGAAAACTGTCAGTGTGAAGGAAAACTATTAATATTTATACACTGCGTTTAAGCGCGCACACACTGTAAGCGAGTAAGTAAATTACGCGGTTAAGACATGTTTAAGACGAAATACGAATTTAAAATAAGCATTTTAAGATTAATCCTAGTATTATTTACAATGAAGCCTCGATTAATCAGACTTTAGTTGTACGGATTCACAAATATACGGATTTCCAACCGAGATTAAATAACTTTGTATGTTTAGAATGTTACTTACCTACCTACACGTACGCACGAAAGTGTGTCTAATCGATAAATAAGCATTGATTTGGTTGATAAATTTAATTATTATAGTTTTCATTGTTTTCTATAGTCCCTTAGTATTATGTGTACGTGAGCTTGTTGAGGTAAGTTATCTTTTAATAAGTTTTTGTTGTGGGTTAGGGTGCGGCAAATTCCATTTATATATTTTAAATCGAGTACCTTTACCTCAGCGATATGTATGTATCATGCATATTTCTTAATTTTAGAACTGAACATGTAATGTCTTTTAATGACTTATAATGTCCTTGGTATAAGAAGATAAAAACATCCACATGGACAAATAGGTTCTAATACGAAAAGCGAGCTGCTTGTCATCCGAGTTGATTGTTAGAAGAGTGAATGACCACTGACTTTAACAAGGAGTCTCGGTCGCTAGATTCATTGATATAATGAACACAAATTGAGCCAGACATCATCCTTACATCATAGCTATATTAGTGTACTGTAGATTTATTTCGTTCTCTAAATACATAGTTCTGAAAATCTATTAAAAATTTTTGGTGTTACAAATTTCGATAATTAGGCCGATGTGTTTTATGACCTTTTTAATCAAAGGTAGGTAGGTGTTTCAAATCATATATGATATGGACAATAACAGTCACTTAATAATTAATTAAATGTAATATGTGAACAGCTATAAATTATTGTACAATGCACATTATCAAATGGTCAAAATACTTTGGTCTTAAAGCTATTATTTCATGCCTCGAAGTAACAGTATTATCGGGGACTGATAACCCGACATAACCTAATGGATTGTACTAGAATAAATAGTATCTTAAGAGCTTGTGGACAATAAACTTAGAATAAATAAATGACTGTACGCAGAATTAATTCTAAATACAGTAAAGACTTGATTAATCGGATTAATTATGGTCATAAGGTATTCGGATAATCGGAAATCTTTATAATTGAATTTATGAATAAATGCTTCTTTTGTTCATATTATAAACTCTAGAGAGTTAATAATATGAAAAAGAGAAGCATTTCAACTCGTTGAGCGCCACGTCAACCATCGGTGGCTGAGATTGGACTTGCCGTTAAGGTCGTGTCTTGCCCACGTGTGGGTACATGATATAGAACTAAAAAAATTACATTAATTTAAGGAATTATTAAAAATTGATTTAATCTTGACTTAATACATGATTATAGGATTTTTTTAAAACAATTTTTTTAGTTATATATTATAATTCTATATCATGTTGTACGCTGTTTACCACCGGTGGCTGACGCAGCCTAAACGGAATGTCCAGTGTCAGCCACCGATGGCTGACGTGGCGCTCAACGTGTTAAATAAAATAAAAAAAAGAATTACCTTGCAAAAAATGGTTAAAAAACTAATAAACAATATTTTCTAAAGCAAGATATACTCGCCAAGCGCGAAGCGAATATTTGGCAACCGTGGTTGCCAAAGGCGAGGTACTTAACTCATTAATTGCCACGAACATTTACTTTGCTATAAACATTACCTGGTTACATATTTTTGTGTATTACAATAGAAGTCATAATGTTTTTTTTTATAATAAAAACTGGACTAAAAACGGTAAATATGTCAATAATTATGTCTAACTAATGTTGGTAAACGTTTAAAAAGTTTCTATTATTTTTTAGTATTACTTAAAAATAGGATAAAATTTTTTAAGCGTTTTAAGTAATACGAAAAATAGTCTTAAGGTCCACTCAACGTATACGATGCGTTGATGGTATGACATAGTATTCTCAATTAACGCAAATGGTGCGTTGGAGGCAATGAATGGGTTAATATTATTTCAACGTTGAAAATTATGCTAAAATGACGACGAACCTCTCGGATTTGTTCGTCGAGCATGTGCACCCTGGCCTGTAGCACTGCGTTGTCAGCCTTGGCCCTCGCGAAGCGGTCGTCGGCCGTGTTCTGCGTGTCTGCGAGCGAAGTCACCTGCTGCTGGAGTAGTTGCACCTGCACACAAACGTTTGAATGTAACGCACGACACCTTGTCTACAAGTGTACGATAAAAGAGATAAGTAGATGCGGATCAGTGAGATTTTCAACACAACTCTTTCATTTAATTTTCTTTCACATGTTATTGTTTAATATTTAACTAAATTTTGAACCCACATTATAAGGTTCACTTAGAAGAAATAGAAAAAGTACAAAAAAAAATTGTAAAAAACCTTGCGCAGAAGCACAAAATGATTAAGATGTGAGGCGTGAAGCACAAGATCCAAACATACGAACAAAGGTTGGCATATTTTCATATGGATAAACTTAAAACTAGAAGGGAGCAGCGTCTTTCATTGATATTTGTATATCAGATCTTGCATAATAACATAAAGAGTGTTAAAATTTTAAATTGCATTAACTTTGCTATGTGTTTGTTTGTTGGAAGAGGCTTTTGTCATTAGACAAACAGATAACAAGGATGACGATGTATAAAATCATTTTAGTATATTATGTATTTATCTGAATAAAGGCTCGAGTACAAAATTAGTTTTTTTTTAGTAATGAATTTGCATTTTTGGGTCCAATGCCCCGTTCCGATCGTTGTGTGAATTATACCACAAACACATGTGAAGTAACAACGACTTGGACATTTTTTACGATAGTATGGTATAATTTAGGCACCATGTTAAATCTTATATTTTAAATAGTTTATGTATTGTATAATATCTGATCTGACTGCTTTCACTTTTTGTTAATGTTGTATTCGTCTATAATTAGGATTATATTTTAATATGTTTTCTAAACTATTTAGAATAACGTATAATGTAACTCTTGTTGATGGTTCATAAATAAACTAAAAAAAAAATAGTTATTATATAGTTATGAGATTAAAACACGATATCACACAGTAGACACAGTAGACACGTAAGACATGATTGTATATATGGGAAAGGCTTTCGTCCAAAGTTGGACATAAAAGAGTCTGTCATAGACACATATAGATATAGATATGGGTCGTCCCCCGAATAGATGGAGAGACGATTTGCGCAGGACGGCAGGCAGAAACTGCTTGAAGCCGAAAAACAGGCGAAACGGTGCCTCTTGGAAGAGGCCTATAACCAGTTATAACAATCATAGTAAATTAAAATAATCAGTAGATAAATATAATAAAAAAACACACACGCACAGTGTAACGCATGTGTCATGTCATCTCATAAATGTATGACTTAAATAATTTCTCTGATTAAAAGCTAGTAAAATACATGAAATGGACTTTTTTAGTTTAGATTAATAAATATCAAAAAGTATATTCAGGCTGGAATGAGGTACAATAATGACTTATAGTAAGAATTATGTGCAAATACATATGTTACATTTACAAATAAATGTATTGTAAGTACTTAAAACTCAATTTTGAAATTTCCTTATCCATATATGCCATATAACTTAGTACATATTGTATTTAGCATAAGCTTACCGTATTATGTATACATTAGTTTAACATGCAAATGAAAGTGCATGCCTAAGATAGCATTCTGTTTCGACCGGTTCGCTATGCAGCTGTTTCGTACAATCGAGGAACGTCGAGGGAACTTGTTTGGTAGTAGAAAAAAGTGGTATGTTTTAAAAAAAATGATATTATTAACTTCAATATTTTAAAATTTATACTTTTTTTTTTCATTTGCGGTATGACGTTTACAAAGTTATTAATTAGGGGAGAGGAATAGGGAAGAAGGAAAAAATTATAGAAAAAGTTAGGAAAAAGAAACGTTCTAAATGAACAAATGAATATGGAATCGTTATAATATATACATATATAGTTCTACCCGGCATGCGTTGCAATGCTACGTAAAGAAAAAACGTTTTAATATTTGTATAGGACGTATAGAGAACAAACATACAAAGCAACATTTATTTTTATTTACATTTTTTTTATTAGATAGGGAGACAAACTACCGTGTCGTCTGATGGAAAGCAATCAACGCCGCCCATAGACATATGTAACACCCTAAGCCTTGCGTGTTGCCGGCCTTTGTGATAAGAGTAGGCTGACTTTCTGACGGCTACATATTTACATAGAAGAAGATAGAAGAAGAAGATTATAAATGAACAATACAATATACTCTTCGTGTTAGCAAACTGAACTTGCAATGGGCTGGTCTCGTATGTCCTAGAACCGACACCCGTTTAAGTAGATGAGTACAAAAGTGGAGTTACAGACACTCTCCATTCTCTAACAATATCGTGTCAAATAGCGTATTAATCTAATACCACGTTTCGTAGCAAGAGTGTTCGTAGGACGATAGAGAGTAGGTGAGTGAATGATTCATAAGCCGATTCCATTCGCTTTCTTTTACTTCCTTTTTCCCCTCCCATTACTTTCCTTTTTCTTCCACATTAAGTATCTAAGGAAGGCGTATCTGCAGTGCCGCAGCAGCTGCAGATGTTAATATTTATGCGGCGGTACTGTTGTTTATCGCTTGTATTAAAAATTATATTAGATGAAAAACTTTTTATTACATACTACTTTATTTATTATATATATATATATATATATATATATATATATATATATATATATATATATATATATATATATATATATATATATATATATATATATATATATACTATTAGATGAAAAATTAAGATAATGAAAGCTCGCTCTGAATTTAAACTTCAAAATGTTATCATTAAGTCCAACCAATTGAAGAGTCATTTTAACTATAAAGTCATAAATTAAGTAAAGCGAATTATATAATCCCACATCTTTTGAGACTAATTAATTTGCTTCTCTAATCTTTTATTTGAATGCTTGAATTTGGATAAATTTAAACGCCAAATTCAAGCATTCAAATATATTGTATTTTTGAATGCTGGAATTTGGAGAAATTTAAACGCTAAATTCAAGCATTTAAATATATAATATATTCGAATGCTTGAATTTGGAGAAATTTAAACGCCAAATTCAAGCATTCAAATATATTGTATATTTTAATGCTTGAATTTGGAGAAATTTAAAAGCTTCTTTCGCACAGTATTGACGATACCAAAAGTATGTACAACATTATTGTATAATCATAAACACCCGGCACCCCACTTCTCAGTGTAGGTATATCGATTGAAATAACCCGAATGATTTGGGCGCAGAACTGATTCAGAGATATTTCCATGACGCGACCTTGAGTCGCGTGGCCGCTACTTACTGTTTTAGCTCGGTTTCAATATATTTTGAAAGATTTGGGGCTAATTAATTTGCTTTACTTAATTTATGACTTTATTTTATGGTTAAAAATAGCTCTTCAATTGGTATAAATTAAAGATAACTTTTTAAAGTTTCAAATTCTCAGAGGGAGGGAAAAAAAAGTAGCAAAGATCTGGGCACATTATCTTTTAACTGTTTTTGAGTAATCAGATACAATTTTTTCAGAAATCTTAAAACTTTTGTTGCCTCCGGTGATAAGTATTCATTTTGCGGATTACTACGTTTACGCTTTTGTTCGTTGATATATTAGTAAAATATTTGACAATGTATTGGAAATAAATATATTAGAAACTAGGAGAGAGAAGAAATAAAAAAGATTACATGTGACACATATGTATATACATTACTACAATCTATTAAAAAAAATTACATATAATATTATATATTATATATATAGAACGTATATTTTATTAGTACTTTATATCTCAAAAGAGACTTTTGTCAACAACCGAGACATCCGATTGGATTCTTGGCGCCTAATTGAGTCACTTAATGATAAATAATCAAAGAATTCCTTGAAATCCTGTAGTATCAGGGGATTGAGAATACCTAATAGATACCGGTATCAGAAGGCTGCAATGTCTTACTAAAAGGCTTACCGATTTTCAAATGCCGCTGATAGTTATAAATACCATCACCTTTCAAGTTCAGAAGATGAATGATAGCGTCTTTGATTGATGACGATAAGCAACTCTGTACCACTGATGCTATCGCTATCACCGTTTTGACGATACCAGACATATCTACGAAAGTTAGTCGCACTATATCGGAAAGTAATATATTTTCCACGTATTTACTTCGGCTAACATTCCGATAAAGAGTGGATATAAATTGTTTTGTCGACGTAATAGTTACATATACAACATAATATATAGTTTTTGTTTTTATAATATTTACATTTCTAAGGGTTCCGCTGTCTGCCTGTGAACAATGGAACTCTTTCACTGTTTCTAGTAACACCTCGGAATTTCGGCTCATTTGATTGCTCTGACGAGTTGACATAAATTAAGGACTAGAAAATAAAAATAGATATCTGTAAAACGACTGTATAATTAATTCAGATTCTTATGCGTCCTCCGTTTTTATTATTATGTAGTGTATTAAGAAAACAAAAAAATACTTATTTTTCTACAGTAATCACTAAGAGGAGATTTTGGTTGGCACATATTGTCAACATTAAATGTTTAATTGGAAATAATAGCACGATGTATAAAGTTTGGCCATCTTTTGAGTCATTAATTAACTCGATAATTTATATGTAATTGTATATACAGTTTTGTGTGTGTTGTATTTCAGATAAACTTCCGTTTATCCGAAATGATCACGAAGGCAGCCGGTTCGGGCAACGAAAAATTCGGATCTTCTGTTTTCCAGCTTGAAACACCCGGAATTGTGTTCATACCGCGAAATATGATCGTAAAAGGTGCGTACGTAGAATGATATTGATATAGTTGTGAATAAACCTACATGTTTTTGACTGAAACATTTTGTGTTGAAGTGGTAAAAAGGTATATACTTATATGAAGACGTGTCACGAGCAACTAAGTAATGGGTCGCGATGGTATTAGGTGGGTGGGGGTGGGGTAGGTGCATACGTTAGATTACTAACACCTATAAAACGTTGGTTTTTTACATACATATTTTTAAAGTTGTTAACAAAGAAAAAAAATTGAAAAATTTATGATAATGGAAGAATATATGATAATAGAAGTTTACTGTATTAACTGGACGGAGCGTATGTTGTTTACAGGCGATATGTATGAGTAACAATGATGAGACAGGAAGCCGATGACGAACGAGAAGGCGATGATTTATAGACGCTTGTGCGTGAGTATTTAGGAGACGATTCATACTAATCCTTACGTAATACAGCCTTGTATTATTAGCTAGAGCATATACGTCCGGCGATACATAGAACACTGCTCAATTAAAAGATGTACCTGACTTCTGAGTCATGGGTTCCGTTTAATTCTTGGCTGAAAACTTTATTGGGCCTCCGGAACTCAGCCGCTCACTGTACGAAGCGCGGTAGCTAATCTACCACTCAAACGCCGGTTTTCTGCGGTAGTGTGGTACTTCCTCGGGCGAGCCGGCCCATTCATGCTACAGACAAATATTATGCGATTCTTGACAAAGGATTCGTCTGCAGCGTGGCTCTACCACTATCACTGTTTGTAGGCCATACATATATTTATCCTGATGCGGGGATTGAACTTGTCAATTGACTACGTACCACCGAACTAACTAGTCGTAATTGCGGATGTAATTTGTGTAAATCTAATGCCTTTAAGTCACTGGTATCCAAATTCCCCTCTAATTGTATAGGAAAACTTCATTTTATTGGATAATGGAGGATTAATGTATTTCTATATTTGTGCACACACAGACAAGGATTGCAGAAAGATAAATTGAAAAAAAATAATTAAAAATTTAATGAATTATTGCAGGACTAGTAGATAAAGTATACTTTATTATTTCATAAGTAGGTACCTACTAGCAATGAAACGTATAAAAAATACGGATTCAAGCAATTTCCTTCTCAATATTTAAATATAACAACAAGTTTTGTGTATTGTTTCTAGTCGAAAACTATTCTAAAACATTATCAAAGTAAATAGTAGTGTTCAATTTATGCCATTATCCGCTGCTGCTAGCCGATCTAATTCAACGTAATACTAGTTTTTAAAATGTAAAATATACAAGGTAAGTTCACATAGTTTTTCATAACGTATATCAACCTATTTCTTGGTAGTGGTGATTGGAGATAAAAATATCGCTTGTCTTAACAATACTTCGAATTGATTTCTAGCCAAGACCTGAATCACTTTTCGCGATCCCTACGTCACCATAGTTACTAGAAATATATTTTCAATTATTAGCTTACTACTAGATAATTTTAGATGCTTGAAAGCGAGCAAGGTTTGCACTGGACCTGTTACGAGTAGGGTCACCATATCAAACGGTAAAATTTTAGGACAAGGAATTTAAGAACAATAAATGTAATATAGAAGTGAATAAGTGATATGTGTATTAAATGGACATATTTTCAAAAAATTATCGTGTTAACATATATATCCTTTTTCGTTAATTGGATATATTCTAATACGATACTCTAATTATAAATAAATAAATAATTCGTTAACGGTACATGTAAATTTTAATTAATGACTGATTTTTGTAGGAAATGGTAAAAATATGTCACGGTAGATGCAAAAGTAAATTGTATACATTCTAATCATTTTTTTATGAGATAGGAAGCAAACGAGCAGGAGTGTCATCTGTTGAAATCATATTTTATATACATTTTACTTATAGTACAACAGTAAATTTAAAATAAATTCACAGAAGAAAATTAAGTGCATGTTCTTACCGTTTTAATATCTCCTTTATCTGATAAAAGCAAAAAAAAATATAAAAATGTTTTTTTAGGTATATTATATTTCCTTAAAAATGATAATCCGTTTAAACCTAATCACATAGTCACACTTGTGAAAAATTACGGTAATCATAGTTTTTTTATGATCAAATTTGTGAGATAGACTTTCACATATCGATTGTTAACACGCGTCGATATTAGCACACGAGTAGCAAGTAGCACGTTGTAAGTAACACTGAGACTATAACAATAGGCAACTGACAGGTAACTAGATCACAATACGAAAGAACAATAAACTGCAGCCAAGATGTTCTGGCGTTCCGGTCTGTTGAGTAAGATAAGTCAGTTGTGGTATTGTTTCGAAGCTTAGACAAAAACGTCTAGGAGGATAAAAACTTAATCTAAAAAATAGTAGATGAGATTAAAAATTTATACAATTTGATTTGCTTGGGCAATGACACAGCTCAATCATTTAAGCTGCTTGGTCAAAGTAAATTTCAAATATTTTACATAATATAATGAAGATGCATAATTTATAACGTAATAAATTTTGTATTTATTATTTAAATCCTTCTCTGATAACATTCTAAGGCAAGGTCTTGACCTCAACTAATTACACTTCGAACTCTACTTATATTGGAGAAAGTTAAATCGACTATATCATCGAATGCAGTATTCGATTTCTTAAGTCGAAGTGTTAGATGTTTCCATTCTACTAAATAATTAATTTGAAATTCTTTATGTCGATTCTAATAAACATTGACTGGCGAAAGTAAATTATTTTCTTTAAAGTGCCTATTATATTTAGAAAATATGATACCTTATTTTGACCATAAATTAATCATTGTCAATATTAGACGACCAATTGTCTCAGTGGCGAGGCCCTCCGCCCGCGGAGTCAATGGTTGCGGGTTCAATTCCAGCATCGGAATAAATATATGTGTGGATTATAAATATTTATTCCGAGCCTGTTAACTCTGCCAATTCGCGTTGGATAAGCGTGGTGGGTTAAGGTCCGTTCCTCCAGAAATGAAGAGGCCTGTGCTCAGTAGTGGGACATATATGGGCTGTTAAAAAAAATTTAGACATTTCCATAATTTTTATTTTTTATTTCTACCTCTCATTCTTTTTCTTATTTATTCTTCCCTTGCCAATTTTTTCCCTTTATTAAGCTTCATAACACAAGAAAAACTTTACATATTATATTTTATTATTAAGAAGTAGTATTTGATATATTTATAAGAAATTAAATATAGAGAAAAAGTAACAGACTTCCACTTATAATTGATTCAGTAAACAACTTTTATATAATTAATAATTGAGTATGATTCATTTATATTTTATATAAAATTTCCACTTCGTGTTGTTTGTGAGCTTTACGGTATAAATAGGAACTGATTGGATAATTATTTTCAAGACACATACGATAACCTCTTTTAATTGATGATGACGTGAAGTAATTTTTATATTAACGGGAATAGATTACGGTAAATGGGAAAGATATTCAAGCGGCAGTGCCGTGCAAAATACTTAAAATGGGTGGTTAATATATCTGACTGACAGTTTTCTTTTATGGAAGCGATAGGCAAACCCATAACTATTATTATTTCAGAAGCTAGGAATGTAAATCGGCCTACCATAATGACTATTTTATTTGATACTTTAATAACAATTATCAGATAATGGAGACAAAGAGAATATTGACAGGTAATAAAATGGATATAAAAATTAAATGACATCACTGTGTAATAAGAGTAATTTATGCAATACTTTCATTTTTTTTTCATACTTACTTCCTGTTTTATTAAATAATGATACTATAATTTATTTTGTACAGGAAAGTTTTATTATGTTTCGTAACAGCAAGTTACGTTACTTGTCAGGACTGCACGAAAACTATATTTTGATGCTTCCAATGTCATATTCAGAGTGGTAGAGTCACGCTGCAGACGAATTCTTCGTCAAGAATGGCATATTATTTGTCAGTAGCATGAATTGGCCAGCTCGCCCGGGGAAGTACCACGCTCCCGCAGAACACCGGCGTCTGAGTGGTAGCTTAGCTGCCGCGCTCCGTGCGTTGAGCGGTTGAGTTCCGAAGGCTCTACCCCATCCCTTTCCTTATCCCCCCATCTCATTCCTTAAAAGCCGGCAACATTTCTGTTCTACCTATGGTATTACGGATGTTTATAGGCTGCATTGTTTGCTTTCCATCAAGTGACACGCCTGCTAGTTTGCCTTCCTATCCCATAAAAAAAATTATACCTACGCGAGATGTATCCTATTGTATAAAAGGAGTCAGCTAGGTCAGCGTTTCACAGCTGTTTTTATTCTCGAATCAAATACATATTATTGCTGTTCTTAGCTGGCTGCAATATAAAGGTTGCATTAACAATGTTAAGTATAATTTTTTAAGCTATATTAAATGATTTATATACAACAATTTTTGCAGTGTACAACTTGAAGTCTCACATAGCGCAGGTTAAGAAACGCTGGTCTAGTCGAAAGGTAACAAATAAGCGTTAACTAAAATTATGGTTATTATATACTACCTACAGTTGAAAAGCTAAGCGAGAGCTCGTGACTTCCCGGAGCAAAAACATTTCTTGTGCGAAGTTGTCTTTCAGCTTTGCAGCGTTTGTATATTCGTCTTTACCCATTCGGATATACATATATGAGTTGTCGTGACCCTGGTCAATCACTGTCGCTAGTGAACCTTAGAATAGAATAGAATAGAAAAACTTTATTTATGACACTTTTTTTTACACAAACAAAAAGAAAATAATTTTAATCTTACGAGTGGCATAAAATGGTTCTTGCTCAGCATATTCTTGGTTAGCAATCCATAAACGCTTTTCGTAAGACATGCAAACATAACGAATAGATACCGCTATTAGCTATTATTTATCGATGTTCGTTGTATATTGCTATACAACGAACATCGATAAATAATAGCTTACAAATAGGGATGTACCTGATGTTAAATATTCAGTCAGCACGTTAGACTTTCAGTCAAGTAGAAACGATTTTTTATGGTATTTCATATCACTTCATATAGGCAAACGAGCAAACGTGTGGCCTGATGGAAAGAAACTAATAAAAAGAAAAAGAACTCTGCCAATAGTCATTTGCAATATCAGATGCATTACAAAAGTGCTACCAGCCACTGAGAATGCTTAAGTGTATTTTTTTAAAGGTTACAATATCATATTAGTTCAGAAATACCGCAAAAGGGACAGCGTAGACAGAAGTAGCGGGACATAAAACAACGTACTGGCTTGCCACTTATCCAGATAATTAAATATTTTCTTTGTGGCGAGTTGTGGAGTGGAATTAAGCGATTGTAATTATTTACCAATAGCTACTACGTTAGGTAGGCAAAGTGAGATTAGAGCCAGTTATCTTTGACTTGGCATATCCCTGAACGTTGCACTTAGAAATCTTGGCAGACTATCCATCATATCTTTTACATAAATAAAAAAAAAGTTCTAGGTTCTAAAAATGGACTTCGGTCATCGGCCGTGCCTTAAGAATGACTTAAGGCAAGGCCGGTGAAAGAAGTCTTATTTTTTTGTAATCACATAAACAACCAGATGTAAGGCTTTCTTTACACTATCGGATGATTATTAAGATTTAAGATAACTAACTTTACATGTGGTATAGTTTAGAAATGTTCTTTAGTATTTTTTATGAAAAATATAGTTATGTTTAAAACGCAAATATAAAATGACAATCATATGACAAAGACATACTGATATTGTTATTTTAATATGCCGGCAAGCGGTAAAGAACTAATTTATTGAGTTTTAATTTTGTGACTTCTCTATAAATTTTAAAGATAAATAATACAACTGATGACTATGTACATATAGTTCGATATCACATTAGACAAGATGTTAATGTCAAGAATTCTACATAAATTTTAATGGTGAATATAGCTGATTTAGTGTATGATTTTAATCAGATAGTTAAAGGATAGGTGGAGAAACATAAAGCGGAGTTTGTCTTGTATAAAAAGTCAATATAAATTGATTTATTCTGTATAAACCAACTAGTTTACTTTGTGGTACAAAATTGTAAAATAAATGACAATTGTTCCGGCGACTTTAGTCACGATAACCTGATAAAATACGAAATCAACTATTTTAAGAGTAGTTCATGTATAGCAGCCCTAACAGCCCGGGTCAACGGCACTTGACGCTTACAGTTGTGCCAGGTCAGCACTCGCGAAGTATTGGGGTAAAGTAATGAGTCCAACTGATCGATATGCATTCAACGCATTGCGCCCCCACTTATAAGTAACGGTTGATTAGTGCCGATGTATTTCATATTGCCACTTACCGTTTGATACAAATTAATAATTAATATTTTGCAATGCTGTCTGGCTATTTCTCGTGGTCATACTTTTTCCAATCGTTAGTGTGTCACCACACAAATTATCTTTTTTAATGCCGTATTCATTCAACAGTTGTCTGAAGGAAATTGGTATAAGCGCAAAATAGCCCTAATAATATATATATATATATATATATATATATATATATATATATATATATGAATATGAATATATATATATATATATATATATATATATATGAGCTATGCTGTGTAAGCAACTTCCGTACACGTTTGGATGATTTATGAGATATTTTTATATACGAGTATGATTTATGAGATATAGAATAATAACAAACAGTATTTCATATATTTGTAATCTATAATATTAACATTTTAAGATTTTTCTAAGGAATATTTACACATTTCGTAGTTTCAAATTAGCGTTTTATAATATGAAATTAATAAAACTAAAAACAGTTACATTTTAATATAATAATATTACGTTATTAAATTTAAATACCTACTTTTCACATATGTACAAATTTAATTTATTCAAAAACTATGGATATAAATAGAATTACCATATTTTCTTAAATTAAATATTCAACACTTACAATTATACTTTCGTTTTTTATAAGTGTAATAGGGTGACTAGCGACAGTTATTTATATGACTTTTAAATTTTCTTCAAGTTGTATTTTGTAATAATTCGATTCGAAATGTATACCTGTCAAATTAGTACACTTTTATTTTTTGCTATAATAAAAACTGAATAAATTTATTCTTACTTTATTAAGTAGTATTATTCTACTTGAACTATATACGTTTTGTTTCTACATGGTTGGACACCAAAGCAGGAAGTATCGATAATCTAGTGAACTGAGGTTTTACTTGCAAAACATTGGGTCAACGGATCGTTGACCGGTCTTCGCTGACATATACGTATTATGAACTATTTCTTAAGACTTTGTAACTCGGTTCAAGTGCTCAACAACATTACTATAATAAGATTCAAGCCTTAGTTATTCAAACATTTTTTACTTATAGTGAATGGAATAGATATGTATGTATTTTACATACCATCGGTGTTAAAATTATGGTACCCGTTTATCTATATATCGACGAGAAAAGCTGGTATATGCGGTTAACTTGTAATATTATATATTGGCTATAAACAATTTATCTCTTGATAAAGTTATTTCCTATTTATTGGATACCTCACATACACGGCTCTACACGGCGTCGAGCCAATGGAGTCTGCGATTTGCGCAGATTCCCAAGTATATTTTACTTGGACCTAGTATTCGATAAAGTTGTTAAAGCCAATAGGCTACCAGCATTAACATCTTCGAATCAAATTCATTGGATGGATAACGGATATTATATATCCGTTTTTATTATCCTATCTCTTATGTATTTATAATGCGCATCATAATATTACTAAGGGCGATTTTAAACTACTAGTATATATATTTATACTTTCAAGTTGAATTCATTTGCATAAGTGGATGAAGCTTTAGCAGTGTTATCCTATATAATACGGTAGGTAACGTATAAGGAATATATTTACATTATGTAAGAAAAGAATTAGATAACGTAAACCATGGAGTAATACAGGTAGGAAATTGCACAAATTCCATTATCGTAAACATCATTTGACAAAAAATATTGTGCATATCCTTTAAAGCAACAAGGGCCACTATGCTCGGTTGTTGATTTTTTTGACTAAGAATGGAGGAAGCTACGTTCAAGTCACGAAACTATAATTTCTTTTAGAAAACCAAAATTATGTTTTAGGACTCTGGGTGTAGTTTCTCACGTAGATGCTACGTCGGAGTTCACAAATCGTATCGATTTAATCTTTCTATCGAATTAAATGGGATTTGAGCCACGCTGCAGACGAATACTTTGTCAAGAAGGGCATATTATTTGTTAGTAGTATGCATGGGCCGGCTCGCTCGGAGAAGAACCACACTTCCGCAGAAAACCGACGTCTGAGTACTAGCTTACCTACCGCGCTTCGTCCGGTGAGCGGTTGAGTTCCGGAGGCCGACCCACCTCCCTCACCCTTCCCATAATATCACTTTCCTCAAAACACCGGCAATGCTTCTGCACTGCCTTTGACACTGCGGATGTCTATGAGCGGCGTTGATTGCTCTCAATCAGGTAACACGCCTGCACGTTTGCCTTCCTATACCATAAAAAAAATATCCTATCCAATTGACGATTTTGAAAAAGGTAGCGTAGCCGATTCGGTGCGGATAATATCATAATCAAATAATACTGTAGAAAGGTTAAACGTACAGAGTAAATAAAATTAATTTTTCTGTTAACATACTTTGATTTCTCAATTTATAAGTTAAGCGTTGTAGACGATAAAGTGGTGTCAAAGTCAAACTGACTTATCTTGGAGTTAACCACTTATTGATATCGAAATGTCAACATTTTATCATATTGTTATTTAACCTTTTAACCGTTTTTAAAAATCTCAAGTTAATCATAATACGTATAATGCTATTAATTTCTTTGGATTTTTGTGGGATAGGAGGGCAAAAGAGCAAGCGTGTCGCCTGATGGAAAGCAATCAATGCCACCCATAGACAACCACAGGAGTTACGTAAGCGTTGCCGGGCTTTCAGGTATATGTAGGCTTGTTTTTTGAAGGTGCCAATATCGTATCGGTTCGGAAAGACCGCCGAAGGTAGCTGTTTCCACAGAGTAGTGGTGCCTGGAAAGAAGATTTCTAGAGAAGCGCACCGTAGTAGATCGCCACTTATACAGATGGTGGGGATGAAACTGAATGTCTTATATATTACTCTATGTCTTATATCTTACTGAATCTCTTATATATTAATGAAATAGAAAGCTTTGATGTGTTGCTGTGAAAAGAAGTTTTATTTTATTATTATATTATAAATCTAAGATATATTGTGTTTTTAAATTTTATATAATTTTAAAATCTAAATAAAATTTTTGTCCTCAAAAGAGACAATATTTAAAGTTATTATTTCTCTTATTTTTATTTATAATATTAATATTTTCTTTTACTATAAAAATTATGGCATTTCTTTATAGATTTATTAGTTATTATCCTCATACAATCATAAAGGAGGTTCTCCTTTACGTATGTATGTAACAGAAACATTTGAATAGTGGTAGTCACGATAGCACGAATCAGCCGGCTCCACTGCAAAAGTACTACATAACTTTAAATAAAATTAATTTCATTGGAAGGGTCGACCTGTTGTTTTAAAAAATAAAATTTGACGTGAAGAATATTTCGTATGCGTATACATTTGTATATTGTTGAGTTATGTATAAATTATGAAACAACTATTATAGACCATTTTCAAACTTCTAATAATTCAAGTTCAAAGTATAATAGAGAAATAAATTTTAAAAATGTCTTTATTATATTTAACGAAACCCAGCAAGGATGTAGAATAACATTTTTACGTTACGAAGAAGTAACGAAGCATTAGTTATGGGTATATTTTAGTTGGAAGGAGAGGAGAAAAGAATGACGTAGGAGAAAAAAGAATAAGTACTTTTTACCAAAGTTAAGAGTAAATAAATGTTGACCACGTCGTATGAAACGTTTGGTTTTTTAATTTTTTTTAAACTTTATATGTGCTACTGCTAGGTACAGGGCCACCTCATTTATGGAAGGATGCACATTTGACCCATTTGACCCACCATCCTTGTCCAAGGCGGATTGTTGGAATACCAAGACTCGAAATGCGGGATGCGGGAATCCAACCCACGGCAAATAACTCTGAAAGCGTAAGCTTCGTTACAGAACCAATTACGTCGAACTCATTTAACAATGATTATTATTACTTCTACCTAATTATTACAATTTAATGAAATAATCATGTCAAAAATGCAAAAAGTAATACGAAAATATGTAAGTTTAATAGGTTGTGTGTTTTTAACCAGCGGAAGTATCGTTGTTTCAAACGTGAACAAGGACTTAGGAAGCAATTAATTCTAGCAGATATGTTGATGCACGCTAAGCTTAATTATCCAAACAAAGTAGAGACAACTAATTTTTGTTTTGTAGTTTTATAAAAAAGAAATAATAACCTAAGTGGTTATGGATTGTACTTGCGAGCTAACGCTGTGAGTTTTATCAAGTACAGTAAAAGCTCTTTATTCCCGGGGGGCTCTTTAGCTCTTTATTCTTTATATATGTTCCATAAATATGCTGCGAATACGGAATGGTATTTTATATGGGATTATAGCGGATACGTTTCCAGGTGACAAAATAAAAAAACAAATATATAAAAAAATCAATTTAATTGAAGTTTTTGAACTTCCAATGTTCAAAAACTTCAATTAAATTGATTTTTGTTCCTTATATTATTATTATATATGTACTTATTAGATCCGCGACTAGTGAAAACGCGAATGAAGGAAGCGCGAATAAGGAGCTTATACTGTAGTATATACCTTAGTAGGAGTAATTATAAATACATCAAATTTATTTTCTTATCATTCACTAAAAAGTGAAATAAGATTGAACGTAATTGTCAACTTAAAACGAAAATAATCTTGAACTAACTCCCAGCATCAAGTCATATGTTATTCTAAGAATATGGTATCAACGGTTGCCTAGGAGAAATCGGTATTAGAATAAGAACGCCTTTTGTATATATTTAATATCATAAATAATACTTGTATAACGTTTTTGGTTCATAATAAATAATATATTTATCCATATTACTATTCCCAGATCATTTCCAACATGTGCAATTCGAAATGTTTTAGATTGTGCTTTTTAAATTTCACCCATTTAAAAACATATTTTAATTATGTTACCGATCCCAATTAAAAAAACTGATAACAAAAACAAAGAATTTGAGAAAAATAAGAATTTAACGAAAGATACAGTATACAATTAACATACTATTGAATAATCTTCATAATATGTACATATGAGGTCGCGACATCGATTCTCGATAAAAAGGCTTCGAAACAATCCGACTTCATATCGTAACTGCTTCGTTGTTTGAATCAATAATAATCCTACCCTAGAACACTGTCCACTGTTTACTCGACAACAAGTGGACAAAATTGTTTGAAAGTGAAGTCATACTAGCGTTAATATCATTGTTTGATTGCTGTTATAAAAAGACTATAATATATACTCAAACGTAGGTAAGAAACTCATTCGCAAATTCATTCGTCATTCAATGTTTTTTCCCGAAGATTTGATTCGGGTCTTCCCGTTTCATTAGACATTAGCCCTTGGTCAAGGCGGATTTTCGCGGCATCCAGACTCGAATAAATACCCCGTACGTACACATTGACTCCATTGACTCCGAAGTTTCGTCACCAAGTCAATAAGGTGGTCAATATAAACAAGAATGTAAGAAAAATAAATATATCTATAAATATATCTATCTATTACCTGGGTCTGTCAATTATATGATTTATACTAAAAATGAGTTTGTGACCTGTGATGTAAATAATTATTCTCAGCAAATATCGGCGTTAAGAGGTAGCATTTTTCTATTACTGCACTCAGTAAATACTTTTACTCCTCTGATAATTCACATCTTATTCAAAAGGTTGATAACGCGTCTGTAGTGTGATTACTTATCATCTGGTGACCAGCTTTCTCGTTTGCCCACATCTCGCATGATAAATGTTAAATTGTTATTTCTTGACGTAGAGTCGCCACGACAGGTATTATATATTTTCATTTTTGATTTCATTAATTTTATGATTATTTTACGTTATTTATAGATTTGGAAACTTATATGAGTTAATGTTTTTTATAGATTTATTTGTTAATTAAATTATTAAGTGGAAGTAAGAGTGATCACCCAGCAAAAACTAATAAGGTTTAATGGGCTCTATTAATGAATAAAAAAATGGATTTGGCAATTTGATGCACATATTTATTTTCTACTGCTATAACCCAAATAAACCATAAACGTTGTTTGAATTTGGGGAATAATAGTTTTTATCTTTGGCAGTGACAGACAGATAACATGAATAATCTTGACACTTGATAGAAAAAAAGAGATAACTTTAATGCATTTGCGACTAGAAAAACAACACAAAACACTTTACTTGCTTTGAATGACGTAACACAATCATCAATACGGCTGTAACAGGTCAGTGCTGGACATGAGCTAAAACAATCAGGGGTGTTGTCTTCATCCCTACGCTTGGTAAACGGATTAGGGATCGCGGATTTGTTTTCCTTATTCTATACTCACTTCGCCTATGACCCTCGGGAAGAAATGAGATAGGTCTATTTTTATGAATAAGCATATTAGAGGAAGTAATGTACTATAGTTATTTTTCCAGAAGACTAGCGATTTTTTTAAATATTACTAGAATTCTTGTTACTAGTTACATTTTAACTAAGCTTACAATTGCTTGTGCTAGTAAATGGTCCATATCAATAATCTAACGGTGGATACGAACTCACTACGTACATATAGATCGTAATGTTGAGTCTCGCCAACTGACCTCTTATTTTGATATTATGAAAAAAAAAACGCGAAATGTACTGTATTTGGATTCCATAAATAATAATAGTTTTATAGCATTGCGTGATATTGTCGAAGAGCGCCGCGGCCATAGCACGCCAGGGTGAGGAATGGAGGCCAGTTGCGCTCCATTCGCGCGGCTAAATGAAAATACTTTTATTTTCTATCGCATTCCACAGACACTGACCGGCTACTATTGGCATTACAATTTTTGCTGATGGACGGCTAATGGATTTTCGTTCACAATAATTGATCTCGGAATTGCAAAGCGAATATATTACAGGATTTGTTTTATTTAGAAAGAAACACAGTGATTTACTTCTTTTTATTTGTATATTTATGTACACAGAAAAAGAAAAAATAAAAGCAAAAAAATAATGTAAAAGAAATATAAACACAAAGGCATTGCGTATTTTAAGATGTTGTATATTTTTACACATGTGATCGGGTAGTAATAAAACAGTGAAAAAACAAATAATATCTCCATCGTAATAGAATATAAGTAAAAACATGTTATATATTTTTACTTATATTCTAGCATAAAATGTTGTAGTTAACCAACCATAGCATTAAAGCTGACGAAAGGCCTATTATATATATATATATATATATATATATATATATATATATATATATATATATATATATATATATATATATATATATATATATGTGTGTGTGTGTGTGTGTGAGTTAACACATTAATGTTAAGTGTATGTTATCCCGAAGATTTGAATAGTCCTTTATTCTAACTTTTAGCTTAATTTTTATTTGATTGTTACTTTTGATGTTGTTTGTATTGTACCATGAATAAACAAGTTATCTATATATTTATAGATTTTACATAGCATTACACAATATTAAAAAAATTATTACAAAATAACATTTTTCCTTTATCATCAAGTGTCATACAAGCAGAGAATGATAGCAAATACTAGTAGATGAGCAGTAGCGTCTATTTGAGTAATAGAAACTAATTTGCGATCCTCAATTTTTCAGTGAATCGTGTCTTTCAGCAACTCCCCTTAACTTTGCAAAAGGTGGTCTCGGATTTATTCAGAGTTTGGGTACTCACGACACCGGATATCCTTTGTAAGGCTATGTGTGTAAAACAGTTTATAAATAATGAATCAAATAAGAATAACTATGACACTTATACAAGACAATACGCGTGCGTCATATGTAACTAATGACGTGTTTTAATTACTACAAGCCAGGGTGAATAATGTGAATTTTCAAATTTGTAGTCCTATGGGATTTAGAGTAACTTTAGTTTGGAAAAACCTGTCTGTCTGAGTCTGGGATATTAGATATCCTGATTTTTAAAGATGTGATTATATCAATGTTCTAAATATTGCTAGAATTATTGTAAGCCATTCCAAGTAAGCTCATCAATGCTATTGCTAGGAAACGTTATGCATCAGTAGTTTAATGAGGGATACGAATACACGATTTCAGGTCATAAGCCCGATTTCAACAATACATATGCAGTTTTTGCCAGCCGTCCTGCGCTGATTAACTTTATTTAGTCAGGGATGTCCGACACCACGTTTGCCAAGACTCCATTTCAGTAGGCATCTACTTCAACAATCATAATATTTACCTATGTGTTATTGGTGTTTGGATAAGTAAATCTGTATTATTAGAATACTTCCTATACTATTTTTAAAAGAAATTGTGGAACTATAAGAACAGATTTTTTTACGATCAACCGTGGTTGTATTGTCTTTGAGAAGATGACATTGATAACAAAAAAATACTTTATTTATGTACATACATAACAAATTTTACTTTCAATTGGATTCTGTTATCAGACCCTTAGCAATCAAACAAGTTGAACATCAAGTCAAGCGGATGCTATTAAATAGCTCATTACCAAATAATTATTAATTATTAGTAGTTCTACTACTGGATATAGACCTTGTCCCATGTGGTAGGATTTGTTTATAGCTGTTATGTTTGACAAATGGAGTGGCTTACGTCACTAGTGTTAATATAATAAATCTCACTTGATCAGACAAGTTGTCACACCACTGATGCGCCGCAGTCTTCTTTCCACCGTTGATACCATTGGTCAGATGAGGGGTGAGGGGGCCACCGGTGAATAAGTCTTCTGTGAGACTGGCATCTGAGGTTATTCGAGGGCGAGGCTCCGGTGGCGGCCCTTGAGGCCCAACGAAATCAAACTGTCCGTCCCACATATCGTATTCTAGGTCCAGACTGTCTTCCACTTCAATGGGATCGCACATCGCGCCTTTCGAGCGGGTGAACATGCCGGATTTAAACATTCAAACGAACTTAATGATTCTATTCATAAAAACTAAATTCTCTTTGGATTTGATTACACTATCACTAAAAATAACTTAAACGAAGCTTAATTAGGTTATCAAGTACTTTACTCACTATAGTTAGCATTAAAGTGATCAAGATTAAAGGGTCAGTCTTTTCATGGCACACTGTATCTACTTATGAAGTATGTACGCACTAGAAGTATTATTATATGTATACCACTGTATTATACATGCATAAAACCCTGCAAAATTATCACTGTCACATTTTCCGCGCACGGTTTCACAAGACACAGTGTTCTTTTCGGAAATTTGTAGTGTTTGTAATCACATTTCAAGAATAAGGACGCACAATTTTCAATAATTGTCATACACAAGTATTAGAATGATATCGGGCAAAAACGGACTTCCACGAGCTCTATTTAAAACGTTTAACGGTTGCTTTATCATGGTTTTTCCTATCGATATAATGTGTGTTCATTCGTCACTTAAATAATTTTGCGTTTATATTATTATCAAGTCGGAGAATATCGCGTGTTGTAACGATCGGTGCGAAGTACACTATTTGAATACGTTACGTTCGAATACTTCTGTGTTCGGTACTGATCGACTCGACGAGCGCCGTGCCAGCCCGCCCCACCCACCGGCACGACATTATCAGCCTACCAACGCTGCGGGGCCATTCAAATAAACTTTATTCGCTCCCTGCACATATGCATCGTCTGATGGATGGTTCCGAGGCAATAACCCCTTTTAAAAGTCCCCTTGTCTGGATTTTGTCGTCATTTTTACGAGCGAGGGGTCAACATGATTGCCTGGACACAGCTACTGACAGATGTACCAAATACTGTGTGTTAAGGGGGCAAGTAATTTGATTAAACAGTTAAATATGACTGAACACGATACGAAACAATTCTAAGTCTTAATTAAAAATAAATTTCATCTTATAATGACATAACTCATTCATGTTAACCATAAAAAGTAATCACTTCGACTTAAGTACAAAAGTTTTGAATTTTGTCTTAAGTATTCTTTAGAAAATTAAACAAGAATAAAGGAAGCCGTAAGCGCATTTTTCGTAAAAATATTGGTCAAGAAAATGGCTTCAAAAATATTTACCAGAATGAAGATTTTATCAAGATTTTTCCTGTCAAATATATACATTTCATAATTCTCACATATTTCTCATAAACTCATATTAATGATAAAAAATGTATATAATTTTTGTTTACAATTTTTGTTGTTCTCTCTTTTTTATGTGCGATATAGTACCCGGAAAGGCTAATATCAAAATACCTCTTAAGGAACGAGTTAAGCCGTTTTTTACATTATAGGGTCCAAAAAATTTTAGATGTTAACGTGAAATGGAAAAACATTAAAAATTATGGGTACAGTGCCAAGTAATTTACTTTATTACTTTCCCTGTATATATTTAAAGACCACGTTTTGGCATATCGATACTCGTTGAGTTAGGAATTTTTCGGATGGATAATTGGTTCCGTTCTTTGACATCTAAATTCAGCTCACAATTTTATGTTACAGATAAGTATGTATAATTGACGTAACAGAAAAAATATTAAAGCATTCATCAATATCATTATCATCATCAGCCAGACAGTCCACTACTGGATAAAGACCATAAGGCGCGCCATTTAACACGATTTTAGGCTACGGGCATCCACCACTGCATATAGACGAGGGGAAACCCACACAAAGTATTATTAACTGATAATTAGAACGAGAGAAAATTTCCAAATTACGACTTGTTAGTTATATTATTTAAACCGATAGTCGAACACTATTCAACTACGGTTACGTTCTGTTTCGATTAACACTATTGGGGCCAAATTACAGCCTAAAGTGGGTTCTGGTCACGTTTCGCTACAGTAACAAACAATTTAAACGTCAGAAAGTGAAACTTATAACATGGGTTCGAAAGAGAGAAAGAAGAATGTGCGGGATAAGAAATGAGTTATTAAATCCAGCATTGATATCGGAGTCTTAGTTCGATGCACCGTGTGAAATGCGAGTACGTATTGAATTCAATCAACGCTACTGGCTGTATTGGACAGGTAACGGATTGTTGGCCAATTTGTAATATTAATATTTTCTTTAGTAACATTTTTAGATTCTTTAAAAAAAAAAAGAGAAATATATGTTAACTTTATGACCTTGATCAACGTTATGTCACGAATGACCAAAGATGCATATTCGATGCCTTTCCCAGTCAATATTTCACCAAAACTTTCTCTGTTAAAGATTAAATAGTTTAAGAAACGTATGCGCAAGTGAGCCGTTATGATAATTAACGGAATTTATTACAGACTATTTTACATTGTCTCATATTCAGTCTTTCTTTACACAATTTTTAACAATATGAATGTACAGAATATATAATTTTCATTGTTTTGCTAAAGTCGTAATAATTCATTTTACTATAATATTATATGCATATAAAGTAATATTTTATCTTTATATTATAATATATCTTTATATTATATTATACGTCTTATTATCTTAACGTATTTTGCTTTAAGGTGAAGTAAATACTTGTTGGTAAGTGCATTTATTTCTACAACAAATTAAAATTTGACATAAGGAGCCATTCATACATGACGTAATAAAGGGAAGGGGGCCAACAAACTGTGATATCGAGTAACAGGAGTTTTGTGGCACTAAATGCATAAATTTAAAATGATAAAACTCTAAACTTCGATTTCATATGTGACAAAGACGGTGGGATCTAAAAATCCTAAATCCGTGTGACGTAATTTATGAATGACCCCCTAAAATAAAGAAGTCTATTATACATTTTGAAAAATATGAAAATATACACTGGAGTTGTAAAACTAATGAAAACAGACACGTAAAAAATAACAATAAAATAATTGATATTACATATGATATAAATATTTTTCAATGATGAATAATTATAATAAAAAGAGTATGCCAGAAAAGTTTTGTTCTTATATTAATTGTATCTCTCAGTATAATTATATACTTCAAGCGTATTTACGTCTACAACTATATTAAATTTAAATATAGTCGTAGGCATAAATCCGCTTATAGTTTAAGGATAAATAATAATAAATAAATCAAATGTTATTTATTACATAAAATAACAATGAGGAAATATTAAACTTGCAGATAAATATAAAGCATCAGTTTCACTACAACACAGAAATAGTAACTCTATTACGTTTAAAAATACAGTTTAAAATAAATTTTATCTAACATAATTTTATCTAATAACTTTATGTTAAATAATATTGATTTAGAAAGTGACAGAGTGCGCCATTAATCAACATTAACATTGTAATACGTAATTTTGTTATATTACCCACGAGGTGATTTACATTTCACTTCTTATGTGAGGTGAAATAACAGTTACGACATTTTAATTTTGCAATGAATAAAATTCATTTTCTTTTCATTAATAATTTCTTATCACTGTACGATGTAGTAGAGTCACGGTGCACACGATCACAAGGTACACTTATTCAAAAAATTCTGGACTGTATTATATATAATTCGATAATCCGACACCGCCCTGAAAAACGTTAGTCGAATTACCGCAGATCCACACTAGTAAAGACATTTTGATATTATAAACCCATTTGAAGAGTGTCCTCGAGTTATAGAGCTATATACAATACGTTATATACAAATACTCTGAGTTTTTCCGTGTAATTTTTCAACATAAAATTTTCAAAAATAATTTACACTTTACGTATTGAGTTTGATCTTGATAATAAAAAATATCTCCACCAACTAATACAGTGAATAAAGGACACACCATACACGTATCCCCACGCTTGGTATTCGACTCGTACGACACCCATGGGAATAGATAGGGCAGTTCTAATTTATGCAGTGCAATAAAAAAGTGAAACTATGGAACGTTGCAATAAAGTCATCGATAAGAAAAATGTAAAATTTTCTCTTTAAGTATTATTGTAAAGCTTAAAGAGTCGAGAAGCTGTAAGAGATAATGTGTGATTTAGTTACAAATGCAACTCCTAATGCCGCTAAAAGATGAAAAAAATTGTCATAGAATTTTATGTGACTTACTTCGATGGTAAAATCATACTTGTACAAGGATGTACATATATACATATCATGATTGAAACTGTTGTGGTTTATAGTTGTTATTTATATTCCATTTCATGAAGGTATTTTGTCGAAGTTTTACACGCGATGTTAAGTTTTATTCTGGCATTCCCCTTAGTCATGCAATATAGGATTAAAGAGGGCGAATAATCATTTATATACATGGTGTAAGGGTGGCTTTATCCTTGTGAATCCCTTCTATAAAAGAGAATTCAAGGTAGCCTATTACAGCTTAGTGTAGCCTATTATGGTTTGTTTTTGGTATATAAATTTATTATTATATATAAATTTTTATCCCCCATTTAGTTCTTAGAGAGATGAATTTTTAAATAATATTTAGTAAACAATCTTTGTTTTTGGAAGCTGTTTTACTTCATCAATAAATTGAGATTAACTATTGACTCAATTTATTATATAATTTATTAATACATAAAAAAGAAACTGAAACCATTTTTTAGAACATTGTGCGCACACAGGAGTGAAAGATTTGTTGTAAAGTTTATATTGAGGAGTTCAGAGAGATAAAATAAAAATTTACTAAGAAACGATCGAATTTCGACCATTGAACGGCCATTTGTTTTGTGAATAGTGAACAAATCTATGGTCGTGACACAGAAACAGTTACACCAATATTGTTAATGACAATTATTCCTGTATATACACACCAGCGAAACATGTATTCTACATACATATATATATATATATATATATATATATATATATATATATATATATATATATATATATATATATATATATATATATATATATATATATATATATATATATATATATATATATATATATATATATATATATATATGCTGTTGATATATCAATAAATATCTAAAAAGACTTGATGAACCCATTCATCATTACGCGCTGAAAATAAGTTCGGCCGATATTGTCATTCTATAAGCTGCTAGCGTACTGTGTCATGGGTACAGATACATTATGATTCAATCTTATCTCATTGGTCAGAGTTTTTGACGGTCGTTGAGTCAATGGAGTGTAAACATTATATTTATGTTCATCCCTGATTTTGTATTCTAATTTGTATTGTATTGTATTGTAAGAACCGACTCATAGAGTACAAATTAAAAAGAAATTAAACCGGAATCTGTGCATGAAAGAAAGGAAACGATTTTTTTGCACAATAAAAAGCAATCATTATCGACAGTCTCAATTAGTCCACTGTAGAACGTAAGCTGTTGAGATATTTGTCTATAGTATTCAATATCTCAGTGGGTGTTCTGAGATCCTGTTTTCGTGCATCTTTCATTGGAGTATGTTAAACATTTCATATCATTTAAAAAGAATTATTATTATAATTGTTTGCATAAAACAAGAATTTTAATAACATACTATGAAAAATATTTTTTTAAAAAAATAATTGTAGCTTTTTTAAATCTTCTTCCACTGGCACCACAACCAAGGATGCGTTTTGTCTTCTTACACAATTCTTCCCCAAGTATCCCTTTTTGTACCAGCAGCTTCTTTAAATTTATTAACCTATTAAAACATGTCACTATGAGTAAACTCGGTTAGCAGGACAGTATCGCCAACATTATCGGTGCAAACAATTATCTAACATGTGCGAAAAAATGGTAACATGAAGCGGAAAGTGTAGGTGAAGGAACTCGTGTGAAAGCTCCGCACATTGTGCGCAGATGACTGCTGTTTGCTAACAGCTACATCGGATTACGAGTTAATTAATTTGTGTTACAACATTCTTTGTAAATGCATGCGTAAAAACGTGTTAAATTTAATGAACTATTGCGAGCAATGTTTAGTTTCTTCCGTGCCTTCATTTGTTAACATCTAAATTGTTATTATTTCAAATGAGAGTTACTCGAGAAACAAGCAAGTTTCTCATTAAACATTGCATAAATAAGGAGTTTGGTTGTTAGCATCTTTTGTTTTTATTATACTGTCTCTAGATCCCGACAAAAGTTATAAGTCAGGGATTCCCAAACTTTTTCAGTCCGCAGCGCACTTATAATACAAGTTTAGAATTTTATTTCGGCGCCCATTACTCAAAATACTACTACTACTACTACAAAATATACTGCGTAAATTGGCACAAAAGTTAAAACATCCACAATATGAAGTTGCATTTTATTCTTCTATTGATAAACAAGAATACATTTATTATTTAAGAAAAATAGGGAATAAGATAAAAAATGTTAACAATGCTTTACCAGTTAGCAGTTAGACTTGTTAAGTGAACACGTTTTTTGTTTTTGTAAATGATGCATTAAAAAAAACAAGCCGAAATCCATCTAGGTATCACGCCTCACGGCGCCCCTCTTTTCCCCCTACGGCTTACCAGGGAGCCACGGCGCACACTTTAAGAAACCCTGACAAAAGCTCTTCGAGTAAGGAAACGGCAATGGACTGGGCACATTTGGCAGAGAACCGACAACTGTTGAATTAAACAAATATGACCGCGTTTTGGCAAACGTAGTGTGGGATGCTCCCCCAGCTAGATAAAGTGACGATCTACGCAGGGCGACTGACTGAATCTAGATGTATGTGACCAAAAAACGGATAGGTAGCCGTGGACTGCTGTACGCTGATGATGATGATGCCCTTAGTCAAAGCAGTTTAAAGCCATCAACAGCCAAAAATATATTATTAAAATTCTATGCATAAAAACCTATATGTTTCATGCACAGATTTTAACCTTAATTATAAATATTGCATGAGTTGACTATATTGATCATAGATTGTAGATGATTTTGGACTAGTCATCCACTTCCATCCATTCCATGCATGGCTGCCAGATGCGTCAATATGTAAACAAACTTTTATGGTGGCTTATCTGTTCGAATCTTTTAAGTTTTACTAATCTTGTAATTCTATGTCTTAATCTTAACCTATTTTAATATCTATACACATCAGTATCAGTCAGTGGCTATTGGAACAAAGACAATTAGCCAAATGTTTGCTAATATAATAACCGTCTTCTATTTTTAATTAATGCGATGTAGGAGATAAGTAATTCGGGTGTCTCCTGATATCCTTGACACAGTTGTGCACAAACCCACGCATCGCAACCAACACCTACAGCTTGCTAATCTCTATTGTTTAATGTACTGAGTCGAGTACAGGCTATACGCTCGATTAGGAACATTCATTCCGGTAGTTAGAAATCCACTCAACGTTAATAACTCACTAATAGCTACTTGTGCTAAAACAATACGTGTTGAGAAGTAAGCAATTAGTATATCCATAATATCAATAATATTCTAATGCATTTATTTAAAAATGTGTGTGCACAAAAAGACAAATATATAAAAACTGTATAAATTAAATATTAGTACAAAGACGTGACTTAGTTCAAGATGAAATATATCTACAAAAAGAATTGTGACGTATTCTTTGGTAATTGTTATATTATCGATTGTTATTTTTACCAATTTCCTTATTAGTTTTGAGAGTCAGTTAGTTTTAAAAAATTGTATAGGAATTCCGTCCATATTAATGTATAAAATTGAAATGAAATTATTTTACGTCATTATTTTTGTGATCGCGGATAGAATGATTTATTTGTGCTCCACATAGTTATTTGATAATCATTTTAATGGAAGAGCTGATGGTAAATAATGACCGGCCGCCATGTGAATCAGGTGTTGCCTAATCTTAGAGTAAGATGTGAATAATAGGAAGTAATGGCAAGTGAAATAGAAGTAAAGGGATGAGAAAGGAGTTGGACCTCTACTTCTCTCTCTCTACAATGCTCACTAAACGAAGTGCGGCAGAAAACTTCTGCTTTGTTCAGCTTCGGCAATCATGTAACAGGCAAAGAAAAAAAATTGAATTATTCTATCTTACTAGTTGACAGTTCTAAAATTTAGTGTACATTAAGCTCCGGTCAAAGCTTTATTTTACCTTGCCTTACTCCGTATTATATCAAAAACATGTAACGTCTCTAGAGTGTTCCTAGAATAGCAAGTATTCATGGCACGCTTTTATTTATCATAAGATGATACACTTTCTGATTTGCCTCTCTTATTTCAAACGTTTTTATTAATATTTTTTGTTAAAGCACATAGTGCACGGTATTGTACTACGGTATTTTGAAATTGTTCAAATTTTTGCGATTTAGGCCTACATAACAATCATTGTATCGTGGGCGCCCATTATAACTGGCTATAAGGACAAACACCTACACTTGGAATGAATAATTGTGACACAAATGAAAACGTAAATAGCTCAGCTTGTTGGAGGTTGAGCTAGCTTGTATTAACGCTAACCTTGAATACGATCAGACGTGACAATCATCAGAATTTATCTACATTTTCTCCTATTTCACACTATGTAAAAAAAACAGATTATGTATTAGTAAACAATTATTTTTTTTGTTTAAAAGCATTTTCCTTCGGAAGCCAAATTCATAAAAAATAAAGTGCTAAACATTTTATGTCTCTGAAGATTATTTTAAAACGCTAGTGCCATTATAGTACAGGAGAAATCACAGGCATGACATACAATACGAACCAATTATACGGATTTGATCCATTGCTCCAATTTCGCACCATCCGCACCACAAAAGAACGGCAACGTATTTGAGACGCCTCTGACGTCGCGGATGTTTATGGGTGGCGATGATCACTAACCACCAGGTGACCCGCATGTTCGTTTGCCTGTTCTGTCATTAAAAAAAAACTACGCCATTCGGTTGGTTCAAGATATTTACGATATCCTTTTTTACTGCGCATACATGTCTCACTGCTGAGCAATGTATCTCCTATTTCTGGAGGAATGGACATTATTCTACCACCCTTGTCCAAGGCGTCCTGTATTGGTGAGGGTAACTAGACTCAAGGGCAAATCAAAACAAGTAAGCCATACATATACTTTTCGCTATGTAAGAATCGGATCTGCAACCATCTACTCTGAAAGCGATAACTTCGACACTGAGCTAATAATTATGTTATATTAGGTTCAATTTCCAAAACTACACTGACACAAAATTGACCGTTTTGTGTCAGTGTAGTTTTATGAAACTGGAGTTATAACTATGCAGCAAAATTTCTACGATTCAAACTATTGCAACGGTCATAATAATAATAAATTATGTATCTCAGCGATACCAAGAATTGTCTGCAGTTTCTCAACGCTTCTATTCTCAGGTCCATTGTAAATCGAAACACAGCCATCACACTGTTTTCAAAGTTGTTATTTCAATGTAATAGAAAGTGGTCTTCCAGATTTAACTGCCCAAGGCATTTGTTGAAAGGCAAACTTGTCCACGTCGATTCAAGTATAGCCAGCCCTTTCAAAGCGTCTAATTCACTATTGAAATTCTTGATTTACTTTCTACTTTTATAAAACGTATGTTGTGATTGTAAGATAAATAAAAAGCTATTTAAAAAGGTATTTCAATATTTATATAGTGATAAAACTGAATTTGGTAATTGTTTACATACATTACTGTAGAACCGTATACGTAAACAAGTTGTATAATGATTTTGAGAGTAATGTAAAATAACTTTTATCATGTTACCACTTATATGTGTCGCACAGTTAAAACAAAATAAGGTCTTTTACTTTGAAACTTCATTTCTGATTTAGGACCAACAAGATCATTTTCACACATAAAATAGGAGACTTTGTAAGCCAAAAGATGAATAAATTATTTTTTTAATTATTTTTAATTTCTTTACAAATATATCCAACTGAAGATCTCTTTTAAAAAAATATTTAATTTTTTTAAATTCCCTTAATTTTGAAAGAATGCCTTCTATCTGCAGAATTTAGAGGATGGAGTTTTTGTATTCAGTTCATGTTGTATTGAAGACGTCTTATCAATGTTCAAAAACAAAAAAAAAATAACGGACGTACACTTAGGCACCTTATTAGAATATATGTGATGTAATATTTTCAATATTTTCTATTGAATATAATTAAAATGAGTCAACTAAATGAACATTTGTCAACATAAAAAAGCAAAAGCCACTAATATTCAATCCTTGTGCGGCGTTGTGTTTGGATTTATAAATCTAAATTAGCCATTTATCATATAAGAGGCACGCATCTGACCGGAAGTGGTGCACGCGCAACTGAGCGAATGCTTCCGGCGGCCATCGCTGTGTGCCGCGCACTATCTAATGAACCAGCACGATGTATTGGTTGAGTCCTTTACTTTTGGTGATATCATAAAACGTATTTAAAATGGGGTCATTGAACTGAATTGAAATACAACCATCGAAGGTTCAAAACAATTAACGAAAACATCAAAAATATTTAAACAATAAGCTTGTTAAAAATAATCCATCGACTTTATAAGCATTTTTACATTTAAATTAAAGATATAAATCGGAATTATTGTATATTGCGTACACCTTAGAGTAAACCAAGAGTTTCCATGGAAGATGTTTATTTGATTGGTGAATAATTAGCATATTTTATTTGCAAAATTTAAATATTAAACTTTCATCACTGTCAACGGTCTGTCAATGCATTTGCAACAGTCTAACCTGGACTATTGCCCTTTTCCAAAAACGGAGGGGTTTGTCGAAATTTTCAAACTTGATAAGCAGATTTACAAAATTGCAGATGAGTTTATTTTTAGGTACACGTTACTGCCAATCTACCAATAATAATCCAATCTAACAATCTAACAATAATAATAATACCAATCTGCCAATATACCAATATTAGTTTTCATGGTTGCCTCTTACGATACCCATAGGAATAAATGTTATGATCGTATTCTTTGCCCGGAACCGTACAATAAAGCTTTAAGGACCAATTGGCTTTCTCTATCAATGAATGCTGAACTATCTTGTTTTTTCTTATGTTCCGAAATCAATATTGAAATGATTGTGTGACAATCCAAAAACTAGTGGTCGCTCACGTTCGAAATTCAAACGTACATAAATCAATTTAAATCTTCCTCAACTCCTTCTTTACATAAACTATACCTATCCCAAATCTCACTTCTCCTTGACTTTGTTATGTGACTATTTTATGCAATATTTAGAAAAATTATCGATTTAGAAATGATTCAAATTCAACACACTGTTTTTATCTTAAAGCTTTTAACACATCATTTCTAACTGTCCGTATCATTCGTTCATATTGTAAACAAACAAATGCAATGTTTGCCCGACGCACTCATCAGGTTGTAATAAAATTGTACGAAATGTTTATTTGTGAGGTTGGCAGACACCCAATCCGACCTTGCTATGAGCCACTGGGTGTAAATAGATATTACTGATGCCTACAATTAAGAAAAACAAACTCATTAACCTGATAAACAAATTATTTTTTGGAATTAATGATACTTCATTGAAAATCGTTCTAAATTTGTACGGGTAGAAGAAAATAACAAAGGTGAATTATCGCTTTCATGTTTAAGTTTGAGTGAAAGTTGTACCGATTTAAATCCATTAAATTTTTATTAATTTTCAAAAATCTTGCAATTGCAAAATTCAAATACTAATAGAAAAGGCGATTTTTTTAATGTACCCACTCAGTCCTTTGAATCTTTTACGTTGCATCGCAGAATACATAATATTAAATGGGTTGTAAATTCATATAATAATTTTTAATATTTTTTCACATGCGTCCGATAAATAGCATTTAGCGTCAAGAAAGTAGTGTGGTTATTTCCTGATTTCTCTTTCACAGTGGAGAAGGCGATTGTTAGATCATAAGATAGGCGGTTAATTTAAATTCCTGTGAGAATAAAACTTTGATCATAGAGTTGTGGCTATTGTTTAAGTGACCATATTAATAAGAGAAAGTTGATTTATTGAGAAAGTAAATAACAAAAAAAGTAAACAAATCTATATTAAGTATGTAATTTTTTGCCTACATTTTGTAATTAACAATCAATTGGCAGATTTATGATGATAATACTGCATTATTATATGTACAACTTTGTACAACGTGTATATATTTCAATTCTTCTTTATAACGAAAATATTACGCCATAACTTTGGTATTTTAGTCAAAAATAATGCGCTTAATTTATTCATTATAAAATATTTATTCAATTTAATGTATATTCACATATGCTCACGGACATTTTATGTTTATGTTGAAGTCATCAACGATTTGTTTAACTTTGATAATTATGTTTAAATTTTAAAGGGAATATTATTAACGAACTCCGGAAAATATGTTAATTGACAAATTATTTTTTATAGCTTACAAGAGTATATATCCCACTGTTTTTCTATTTCTGGCCTGGCCTCACCTGAGCCATTATATTTCTGGCTGAATGGATACCTACCACGCTTATCCAAGGTAGTTTGGCAGAGAACTTATATTCAGAATGAATACTTGCAGGACATAGATATATTATTGCAGGTGCGGGAACGGAACACGCAACTTGACTTTTGACTTGACTTTTATTGACTACAAAAGCGATTGCCTCGCTAGTGAGTTAACCAGGTGGAAAAATTAAATAATTGATCCAAAGATATTGGAAAGTTTTTTTTGCTGACTATAGATTTGATAAGATAATAAAACTCGTGATATCGAATTAAAGATGTCAGACCGCAAACTGAGTGAGTCCCTACCATTTAGACCAGGGATTCCCAAAGGGGTCGAAATCGGTTACCCAAAGGGTCGATATAAACGAAAACTAATTTTGGGGATCGGCGAGGTCTAAAAATTTGACCCTTATTAATTAACACAAGTTCTTATTTGAAACTTTCAAGATACGTGGAACAAGAAACACCAGGCACATTGATTAAGAGGCAATAAATTTGATACTTAATATTTAATAAATATTTGGTATTTATATTTCAACATTAAGGTTTTTTTCTTAAACTATTGTATAACAATATAAAATTACTTTAATAAATATAAACAGTACCTAATTGATCGAATCGATGATCAAAAAAGTTTGGTAGCCCCTGATTTAGACGTTTTTATTGTGATGGGCATCGCATAAATTGCCCGCAGTCGTCAAATTATTACATTATTCAATATTCAGTTCATTCCTCAATAACATTATTAAATATTTTGGAGAATAATTAAGTCACGTGACAAAGCGAAACGACATAAAGGTTAAAGATTCTAGAATCAGCTACAGTTAAAAGTTGATTAAAGGGGTTCTAACACGAAACTACTTCACAGAACGTAAACGAGTTTAAATTCATTCAGCCTTGGATTAGATTGCTGATGATAGCGAGTTAATGGGACGGCGTTTATGGTGTAACACTGGAATTAGTTTGGTCTTTGATGACTACAAAAAAACGATAATATCGAGATAATTTAAAAAAAATTATGGAATGGCTTGAAATTAAACATAATAAGTACTTAATCAATAACATGTCGAAAGCTTGGTTCAGTGGTGACAGTAAATAACTTCTGAGCAATGGGTTCTGCGTTCAAATAATTGTTTTCCACCAGGCTACACGTTTGCTCGTTGGCCCTCCTATTCCATAAAAAAATTTTGATTATAACTGAAATTTGTTTTATGTATAAAAATTAAGTTTCGAGTCTCTGGATGTAAATTATGGATGTTTAATGTGAACAAGTCTGTCAAAGGTAGAAAAGTTGCTTACCTGCGTCATATCATAAGACATGCCAGGTACAAATTGCTGCAACTGATCATGATGGGAAAATCGCGGGCAAAAAACAAGTTGGGCGATAAAGAAAGTCTTAGCTACGTAATATCAGGGAGTGGACCGGGATAGCGAGTGCTTCAGAACTGCTGCACCTCGCGAAGGAGGAGGAAAGTTGTGCTGCATTGACTGCCAACCTTCGCTAGTCGGAGAGGCACTCTTAGAAGAAAAAGAAAGTGAATCGAATACACCCACCCATTCGAATGCTTCTCCAATCGTTTTGGTCGTAAAAATTGTGTCGTAGTCACTTTTAACAAACGCCCGTACGTACAGGAAGGAAGTTGATGTAACGTTAAAGTAATTCCATGTTAACGTGTCATCACATTAAAAGAGGTGTTAATTCACGCGTGACAATCAATTTTCCACGTAATTGGCTCAGTTTCATGAGAACAACAAACAACAAATAGCGTTTATTATCGATGTGTGAATGAAAGAAAAATTACTCAGCATAATGAGTACGAATCTAGGTAATGTATCTAACGATATGTGAAAATGGTACAAAGTGAATGCCATATTATTGCTGTATAGATAATTTAATGACGACCAATTGGCTCAGTGGCGGGGCCCTCCACCCGCGGAGTCAATGGTCGCGGGTTCGATCCCCGCATCGGAATAGATATATATATATATATATATATATATATATATATATATATATATATATATATATATATATATATATATATATATATATATATATATATATATATATATGAATGACAAATATTAATTCCGAGTCTGGTAACTCCGCCATTCCGCATTGAACAAGTGTGGTGAGTTAACGTTCGTTCCTCCAGAATTGGAGAGGCCCGTGCTCAACAGTGGGACATATATGGGCTGTTAAAAAAATAGATAATTAAAGTAATCAATACATTTATTTCTTACAGTATACATATCTCACTTCTGGACACAAAGCTAACTATTTTCTGGAGGAATAGTTATTTTACTCTACATGATTGTCCAAAGAGGATCGGCCAGAAACCTAGACTCAGAAGAAATACTAGTAGGTCATACATAAAATTATATCGATTCGGGTGATAATAGCCGATTGAACCGGTGATAATAGCTTCGCCACTGGGTCAATCAGGTCATCGATTATGCTGTCAATTCATAAATTTACTATATTAAATGGGAATTTGTGTATAAAAACGAAATACTTGTCATTTCACTGATATTGTTACTTGCATAAAATGTTTATATAGTAAAATTTTTGACACTGGCTGACAGATATGTTGGTTTATATCTTGAAACAATATATTTTGCAACAGTGTCTCTAATATAACGTTAGTTTTGATTCCTCTTACCCGCGAGGGATATTTCATCTCTCAGCATCTTTTATCGTTTTTACCTTGGGAAGTGCTTTGAGGAACTGATCTGAATAATTCTAGCCACTGATTTCCACTGTCACACAACTCGTCGAAAGGAAAAAGTTCATCCCCACCATCTGGATGAGTGGGGATCCAATACGGTGAGTTTTTCCCGACACTTCATTCCACGCACGACCATTCTATGGAACTAGCTGCCTTCGGCGGTATTTACGAACTGATACAACATTGAAACGTTAATTAAAAGCCTAATCATATCTTAAGGGCCTACAGCATATGTGTGATGCCTCCGGTGTTGCAGATGTCTTTGGGCGCCGTTAATTATTTCCCATCAAGTGATACGCTTGTTTCTCTTCCTATGACATAAAAATAAGTTAATAATAAAAAAAATATTTTTTAATTCATCATACAGTATTATAAACGAAAACGACAGCGAATACACCGAACAGCGGTTCCATATAGCAGGATGAGCTTTTCGTCCCTAATTGATGTATATGATGAATTCTCCTTCTCCATACAAAAAAGAAACGTGAGCCCTAAAATAGGATGTTTAAATTATAGGAAAGTGGTATTGTGTATTTTACGATTTTAGTTTTTTAGAACTAAGTGTATCTATAGTTGATTACTAGGATACTGAGGCGGGCAATTGAGTCGAAAATCAGTGGTTGCGCTTGCTTGCAAGTACAACCTGTATCCAATTATAAAAGTCTTTTATTAAAAAGAGGAATAATGGATATATATTATATAATAATAAATCTGAAAAAAAATAGCCGATAATACCTTTATTAATAACAACCTATAGTCGTCACTTATCAAACATGTGACGACTAATAATGTGTTATATTCTCTGCACACCACTTTATGAAAGTCAATAGATATGACTTTTCATTGATCTTGTTCTCAGTTTTATTCGTACTATGGACAAACATTAAAAGAAATACTGACCTTATAATTGAGTCCTTGAACGTCTTCTTCCAGCGAAACATCAGAGTACATATCGTCAGCAGGCTCCCCACCCGAGCCGCAACCCGACGAATTGAAGGACGACGACCGGTACAATTGGCTGAAACAATATCATGCATACAATGTTACCTAGTTTTTTTCTAATTCATGTCCTGCATATTTGAAATAATTGCTTTGCAAGGCACTTGTGACGACATCTATTGAACAAAATATTAAAATTACTTTATTGAAGTAGCGCCATCTGTGCCACAATGTTGCACCGTCAAAGACAACAATCACACTGAAGTTTGTAATAGATGTAATAGATGGCGTTGAAATGATTATTTAATTAAAATATAAATTTTAACTTTATGTTTACAATTATTATTAGTTGAGAATAAAAAAATATACCTTGCTAAGACATTGGAGCCAATTTGGCGCTTCCCTGAACTGAAACAAAAAAATAAAATAGTGTAAAAAATCTAAATCATTTATTTGCTGCATGTATGGTGTTAGAAAGATGTTAATGTTATACATAGTATCGAATATTATTTATCAAGGAAAATACAATTATTTATTAAGCAAAAATGAGAAATTTTATTGAAGTTATTGTATATACTACTTTATATAAAATGTAATGAATTGTTTGTAAAATTTTTAATGTATATAAAGTTTTAATACATAATAAAGTGGCAGTTTTTATAAATTTATAACATCCCGGGAATTATATGTATTAAATATTTTTCTTGTTCGTTTATTTTTTGTGTGCACATAGCTATTCCAATCAACAACAAACTAGAATTATTGTTTGTATGGAATAACACAATAATAAATGTATAGAGAGTTTGACACTACGTATTAGTTCGGAAATAATGAAGTTTCCATAGAGAGAGACTTTCTGCGAAAAAACTACCGAACCAGATTGTCACTCCTCCAGATGGTAGGAATGAAACAATAGTATATATCTATATGTATAAAAATCAATTGCTGTTCGTTAGTCTCGCTAAAACTCGAGAGCAGCTGGACCGATTTGGCTAATTTTGAATTATTTTTGGAAGTCCAGGGAAGGTTTAAAAGGTGAGTAAATATGATAAAAATAGAAGGAATATTGTAAAAGCAACAATTTCGTTTTCCCTAAGAAACTATCCCTACCTATCAAATATTTGATGTTCGTCCCGTAATTCAGAAATCAATTAAATTTAAAAGTCATTCAGAAATCAAATTAAATTGAAAAGTGACGTTTGTTTTTTTTTTCATTTCTTTGGTTAAGTTTTGACCACATTTTTTACTAAAGTTGAAATATTCTGCAATTATAGCTTTTTTATTTATTGATTCTGAGGCGTTACGAAGTTTGCCGGGTCAGCTAGTACAATATAATAATTATATAAACCTTAATATAAAAATTATAATTTATATTATTTTTTACATTCTATTGAGTCACACCAATCTAGATTTGGTTGGTTAAAGTATACCGATGCGAATATGGAAAGCGGATAGCATAGTGTAAAATAGAACCGAGTAACATGATTAATTAATTTGATTGCTTGCTTACGTCCGGTGCACGTAGATAGGTACATTGCGCTCTGCGTTTTCTAGAAGAAAGAAGGAAATATTGTTCGTTTAACGCGAACGGTGCACATTTTATTGTGCAGGCTCTACGCAAGTCTTACGTCAGACTATTGAATTAGTGTCTTCCGAATATTTTGATATTTGTCTCTATATAAAAGTGTAGCGTTAATAAGATGCTTTGAACCTATTTCGTAATGTGACACAACTTTTAAACAAGACTTTGTAGGAATTATTTAATGCCTTAAAGTAACGTTTTAATCATGACTTTTTTATGGGATAGGAAGGCAAACGAACAGACGTGTTACCTATTGGAAAGCAATCAACGTCGCCCATAGGGATTCGTAGTGACGTAGGCATTACAGAAACGTCGCCTGCCTTTAAGAAATCTATAGGCTTGTGTTTGAAGGTTCTAATGTCGTATCGATTTGGAAACACCGCTGGAGATAGTTAGTTCCACAGGGTAGTAAGTGCGTCAAAAAAGGTTTTCTGAAAACGCACCGTACTGGATCGCCATTCATCCAGATGGTATTTGAAGAATTTGAAGATATACAACAAAACTTACAAAGTCTTACATCTTGTGAAATTCCGGTGGATTTCTTAATTTAAAATCAGATTCACCATACTCACTCCGAGCCTAGCCGTCTCCATATCTTTCTAAGCGACTTTGTACTTTTGCAGAAGACTCTCGTGTCCGTTTTTTTTCGATCGTAACGTGTCTTTTAGTAATATTAACATGGTCATCTGCGACTCCTTTATTGTAAAATGGGACGCACCGCAAACAAGTGAGACAGACGTTAAAGTCCTCTGAAACGATAGTTAGTTCAGATTAGCTAGCTAAAGGTGTGTTCGGTAGAACGAGACATTAATTCACACTGGCCTCCAAATTTAATAGGCTCAAGTCGGATTGTATATGGAATAGTCAAATCGTCGATATATACGATATTAATAAACGGCTAAATTTTGACATAATGGAAGGATGTATTTATTATCTTTCAGTATTTCAACCTTGGGGTCACCGACACTGCTCTTCAAGTTAGCAGACTGAAGTGGCAATGGGCTGGACACGTTTGTCGGAGAACCGACAATCGTTGAAGTAGACGAGTGCTGGAGTGGAGACCGCGACTCAGCAAACGTAGTGTGGGACTCCCTCCTGCTAGATGGAGTGACGATCTGCGCAAGGCGGCTGGCAGAGACTGGATGCGTGTAGCCGAAGATCGGGCTAGGTGGCGCGCCTTGGGTGAGGCCTATGTCCAGCAGTGGACTGCCGCGGGCTGATATTGATATTGATTGATTTCAACCACTTTTATTATGAGGAATGCTCCTACAAATTCCGTTGAATTCCGTTATAGAACACCATGCTGCAAAGAAAAGTTACATCCCTACCATCTGGATGAGTGGTGATTCAATATGGTGCGTTTCTCTCGAAACATCTTTCCACGTACCTATCCTTCTGTGGAATCAGTTACCTGCAGCGGTGTATAATGAATTGATACGATATTGGAAGTTGGAAAAAGCATGCCTTCACATTTCTCGGTCCAGCAACGTTTGTTTAATGCCACTGATGTTTATGGATTTACATTGAGAGATATCTTTTATTATTTGCCTTGTTTCTTCATAAAACACCTTACGATCTTTATTAATAAGTTCAACAATACAGGACAGATTATTTATTCGTAGATTACTTATATTTATTTCGCAATAAGAGTGAGTGGCGTGTAGGATGCGTTACGATATCAACAAAGTAGAGTTTATTACAATGTGGTGCAAAATGTCGTCACATGTGCGTTAACTATTGTTATGACGTCAACTACAAGGTTTGTGAAAGATGAAATCGATGATACGTTGTGTTACTAAACAATGCAATTGCTTCGTTATAACTATAAATAAATTATTAATGGAGTCAGTCAGTCAAACTTTGCGGAAATCCATCACTATGTGGACAGTCAAAAGTTTTACTTAGCTATGATCCGCGACAAGCGAAACAATAACAGAAAATTAATAATGTGTGTTTTTCTGCTGGATTTATTTGGAATTTAAACCAAAAACTTACCGAAAATCGGCCATCAATTCTCCACCAACCAATTTCTTTGTGCCGGTTTGATTTTTTAAAAAGAATACTGGTAATAATTATAAGAATTATCTCGAACCACTTCAACAAAACTTGCTTGTATTAAGAAAAATGTTTCACTTCAATAGACCGATAGTAGGTAGAATTGAGGGAGAAAGATGCCGCCGAAAAGATTAATTTGGGCGGGGCAGCATTTAGGACGGTTTGTTAAGCCCTTTTGCTTGCTTATCCCTCCTAGCTTGAAGATGAGTCTTCGAGCAATGCGTCTTGCCTTTCTTGCTAATCAGAAACGTGAACACGGGCAGTGAGTTTGTTTCAGAAATTAAAAATCACTCAAATAGCTATGGCGAGTTGGATGCTTGGAGTTATTTATGAAATCGGCTTGAGAACAAAAGTCACCGACATAGATCGTTGAATTACCAAGCTTAAGTAGCGATAGGCTGATTTTTTTTGTTAGAGAAGCGTCAATCATTGCAGTAGACGAGTGTTGGGATGGTAACCGTGTTTTTTCAACCGTACTCTCGGTACGCGCTAGTACGGTTACTGGTAGAAACTGGATGCGTGTACTCGAAGATTGGGTTAGACTGCTGGTGATGATGATAAAAGGCACATAACTGATGTTTATCTTTCTATACAGACTAAACTTCTTGTAAACGAGTCTGAATGTGTCGGGAGGCATGTGTAGGAAACTAGTGGAAAGTCTATGATTTCGTACATGCCAGCGGTTTCGCAGCCGGGACGTCCGTGGGGTGTGTCGGAGAAATTGTTGCCGTTACAAATGACACATGAGCGTGCGCGCTGCGTGACATTGTGTAAGAAAGTGATTGTGTAGCGACCACCAGACCATCAGTGACTTAATTATCCACAAATTACCCATTACACCATTCCACTGGACAATAGCATTATCTGATGTTTATCCGTGAAAAACGCTTTTTAACTTTGTCTGATAGAATAAAGAATGAATGAAGAAGACAGAATAAGAGAGCGATGTGGATAGAAGGGTCGATAGGGGAAGACCAAGGAGAAAATAGCTTGACTAAATCACTGAGGTTCTCAAGAAAGGACAGTTCAAAAGTACCCTTAAGAGTGTGGATAAAACAAAAAAAGTGTGCCGGGATCGTTATAAAAATTTTCATTATGGTAAAGTTATGATGGGATAGATATATTGTTTTTATGGGATAGGAAGGCAAGCGATAATCACGCCCGATGGAAAACAATCAACTCATAGACATATCTGCTCATAGACATCCGCAGTGCCATAGGCATTACAGAAAATTTGCATGTTTATATAATATTTTGACAAAACTATATTTTCCTTGATTCTATAATGCATTCCAAAAGTTGAAACAGTTCCCACACTAGATACATGGCTAATGTCGTACTTGATAATTTCATGATGGTACGAATTTTTCGTTACACAATTTCCGCTCACAGCTATTCCGTTTTACTTTAAATACTTAGGTGTGTTTGATTTGTAAATACTATATAACATAACGTTTACCTTCGAATAAAAATTGAGCTACGATCCTCAATCCGCCTGCCGAAAGCAAAAATTACAATACTCAATTTTGAAGGATGCCGAAACAAATTTAACATTAACACTACATTAACGTGTTAAATCTTTTTTAACATTCGAAAAAGGATATCCTTTTTAATTTTAATGATTTCAATTTTAATGATTAAATAACATTTTTTCTGTAAAAGCAACGTTTCATTATTCCAATTAAACTTGTAGGTAATGCTTGTGCCAAGAACTGGTTTACATTAATAGTTGAATGTAAGATACGAGCTCATGACATACAGATCGTAAGCCCAAGTCTGCTGTACTGCTGCTCCAATGCTGCTTAATATTTGATGTATAATATCCAGCATGTATTAGAAATAGAAAAAAAATTTAGCTAAAATTAAAACCTTAATGATATTATATATTTATATATTTAATAATATTATATATTTTCTTTTTGTTTTGTTTATTCATATATTATAATATATGAATGAACAAAACAAAAAGAAAATAATTTTAATCTACAAGTGTCACAAAATGGTTCTTATTCAACATATGCCAGGCGTTCTATTGAAGTACCTGGCGCTGGTTTTCAGCAAGAACCAACGTGGTCAGATCGCGGACCACAATGACGACATTCATACTAGGGCTATCCCATTTCTAATAGGTATCTTTCGAGGCGACTGTGTCGGAATATATATAGCCAGATTTTGACCTACAATGCAATATTTAAATAGACTACATTTCTTTTCTGCAACATCTGTGATATTAAGCTCAATCCTATTTTAGACACATTGCTATGCGATGAAAATAAATTATTTTATTTTAGAAAAGGTCTAGAAGTAAACGCATAGGTAATGATGATGAGTAGTTTTGGAAATTATAGGTTTTATTGTTGTACATATATGATTAAGTATGACCATGATTTTTTAATACTCAAATGATTCATGAGTTGACAGCGTGAGTAGCAATGTAATTAGATGACTTAAATCTGCACTAAACAAAGTTCAATTTTGTGTGACACTAACTTTGTCTTTCAGTACGAAAAAATTATATATACTGTGGCAAAGTTGTCGTATAACAAAACCTAGTTATAGATTAATCGGAAAAATGTAGTGGACATTCACACAGCCGCGTGTGCTCTTTGTAGTAAAGATATTATTAGGTGTACAAATAAGTTTCCGCGGTTTGTCAAAAGATGGCCCCACCAGAAGGTTATGGAGAAATTGTCAGATGTAAAACGTAATATCCCAAGTTTAGTCATCTGGCAACACCATAACCTTAAAGTACTAGTGATTCCGTATCAGCATCACGTAATTTTTTTCGTGCAAAAATGTCAAGTTTTATTCCGAATAAGCATCATTTGCGGGAACTTTTGATTTACTTCTTTAATGTGAAAAAATCTGCAGCTGAGGCGCATCGATTGCTTCTAGAAGCATATGGTGAAGCTGCTTTAAGTGAGAGAAGTTGTCAGGAATGGTTTCAAAAGTTTAAGAACGGTGAGTTTGACGTTAAAGACAAAGAACGCAGTGGAAGGCCGAAAGTGTACGAAGACATGGAATTAGAAGTACTATTGGAGGAAGATTCGTCCCAAACGCAAAAAGAACTTGCACTTACTCTACAAGTGACTCAACAAGCAATTTCACATCGTTTAAAATCGTTAGGAATGATTCAAAAACAAGGAAATTGGGTTCCATATGAACTAAAGCCGAGAGACGTTGAACGCCGATTATGCATGAGTGAAATGCTGCTTGCCAGGAATAAAAAAGAGTTTTTTGCATCGTATAGTCACTGGTGACGAAAAATGGATTCACTACGATAATCCAAAGAAGAGAAAGTCATGGGTTAAGCCCGGCGAACCATCAACATCGACAGCTAAGCCGAATATTCATGGAAAACTCATGCTGTGTATTTGGTGGGATCAGCTTGGTGTCGTGTATTATGAATTGCTGAAACCAAGCGAAACCATTACTGGAGCTCTCTACCGAACACAATTGATGAGATTGAGTCGGGCACTTAAGGAAAAACGCGCCCATTACTACTCCAGACACGACAAAATTATTCTTTTACACGATAATGCTCGTCCACATGTTGCGGCGCCGGTAAAAACATACTTGGAAACACTCAACTGGGAAGTTTTACCCCACCCGCCGTATTCACCAGACTTAGCCCCTTCTGATTATCACCTGTTCCGGTCGATGGCACATGGTCTGTCTGAGCAGCGCTTCACATCATATGAAGACACCAAAAATTGGGTAGATTTGTGGATAGCGTCAAAAGATGAAGAGTTTTTTCGACGGGGTATCCGAATGTTGCCAGAAAGATGGGGAAAAGTAGTGGCAAATGATGGAAAATACTTTGAATAAAACGTAATGTACTTTTCCTTTACAATAAATTCCTAATTTTTTATAAAAAACTGCGGAAACTTATTTGTACACCTAATACAATAATACATTTGTCTTGTTTATTTTGGCATAAAGAATAAATTACAGTCATATTAAGAAAAAAAAAGAGTATATTATGTACCGGGGGTTCCCAAACTTTTAGTTCGCGGCGCACTTACAGGTTTAGAATTTTGTTTCGGCGCCCTAACTAGTAGAAATAGGGTATGGATACTAGATATATAAAAATTAAAACATCCACAATATGAAGCTGCGCTTTATATTTATATTAAAACAAATTAATATTTATTGTTAAAGAAAAATAAGAAATAAAGTATAAAATACTAATAGTGTTTTATCGCGTCGCGTCTCACGGGGCTTACAGGGTTATTTATTTAAATAATTTAATCTAAAATTTATCTCTTATTTGTTTACAAAAACAAATAAGAGATAAATAAAGGAAATGATTATTATATGTGATTGACGAAATGCTAAAGTTATCGAAGCGATTGCTTCAATTCATATATTTTAATACTGAATAAATGTAATGTACTCGTGTTATGGTCAATTAACAAATTAAACTTATTTTTCGAAGTCGATTCGAAATGAGATAAATTATTTAGTCAATTTCTAAAACATTTGATTAAAATTTACTCGTACGTGTTTCTTTTGCCTTATACTGATGGACGCCTAACCATTTGGTCAGCCAACATACACATTTTTAAATATAATTATTAATTTGTTTTGCTTGTGGAGATCGATTGCCCGGGGGCTATTCTGATTTTTACATTATTTTTTCCTTTATAACTACATGAAATTTCATAATACATAACCGAACTTTTTCTTGATTATCTGTGAGACTATCTATTAAGTTTGGTTTGTACCACATCGAAAGAATACACAAAAGAGTATATATGCGGAATTTTTCTCTCATTTCGAAATTTTGTTTATTGTGCAACTGTTGGCAGCCTAAGTTCAATAAATGAAATGTTATTTTGTATGTCAAAAAATAAAGAATTTTAAATAAGAAATTATATTTCATACCATACTCATGATTTCTTTCATACTTGCATTTATAATTTATCGAAGATACATAGTAATAAAATATAATGCGGAGTCCATAAAGGTGTTCAAATTAATAGGGTTAGCCCCACTAATAATGTAAAAAGATGTTATTTGACGACAGTAATAAAAAGTTGTCATGGTGTTTCATTAATTTACAATAGGAGTAATCAGAGCATGGAGTTAGTTCCCATTTTTGTGCACAAGGCAATGAATATTTACGTCACTCCATTACTATTCTTTGAAAGTACTTTTGTTTGAATACTACGTTAGTTTGAATCGTTATTTAACACTTGAATTTTTTTATCTGTGCCTTGAATTATATTTTATTTAACAAATTAAGTTTAAATTTTAATTGCCATTTAATTAACTTAGTTCTTTTTATTAAATTATATATGGAAATAAGATATTTTAGGAATGAAATAAAAATTGTTCTTGTTTTGTACCACAAAAAAGAACCATCCCAAAAACTGACCAAGATTTTGATTCCAAAAAAATATTAATGCCAAACAATTGTAAAGCAAAAAGTATTTCCATAATCAGGGATACGGTCACTAGAAAAATGCTTTTCTGTTTTACTGCAATACACGGTCCAGTTAAGGTACTTTTGTGTTATAAAATTTTGATTATTATTATGTTACTATAACTTTTAAAGCAGACTATTTAAATTACATACATCATTTAAAAATCTAACCTGTAGGGCCGCTTTCTGTAATGCATGTGATATCCGTTCCGCTCCAGCTTTACAAACAAATAATTTGTACAGATCCAATCTACCGTCACGATACGCTCCCGGTGGCATTTGTGACTGGGCGTGGTTTTGTCACATCACTATTCCGCGTTCCAAACACCAATATATTCGACGAGCCAAATCCGTGGCTTTAAAAAATCCGAAAAGGTATCGTATAAGCGTAAAGCGCGTGTTCTTCGGACAGCGGAACGCGCGGGCGTTCGCGGGGAACTGAACTAACGTTTACGTACAACGAGTGTTGGACACGGCCAACGGGGTATGAATTATCCACAATAGCCGACTGCGAAACACGCGTCGTTATTAAATTATTAAGCAGTCCGACGCTTCGTGCCGTGTGCGGACGCACGGTCGCTGCAACATAATGCCTGCGAATAGCTTAACCGCATCGATCTTTATGACGATAGTGATACAAATAAGGTGCAACACAGTTGCGCGTCTTCTGTCGCCTTAGGTCGGTTTTCAGTTCAGGGCTGGTCAACTTTTCTTTGTTGTTTCACTGTCATATAATCGAGGTATTTACTCTCTTTAAAATGGATTCTCAAGGAATTCTCTTTGACGTCAATATTAAAACTAATAAATTACCACCGCTTTGGTAACAAAGTGATTGAGTTAGAAGAGACGGCGCAAGAAAATCTCTTATTTTTTTACGCTCTTTTAATAGTATTTGATACATGTCTAGACATTTTAAAACATGGCACCCAATCCATAATTATTTTTAAGTATCTTATCAATATAACATATAACACTAATTCTAAACATTTTCTGTACATAACGATAATAGAAGCGATTACGTAGGAAATGTTTACAAGTTCAAAATTTGTTTCTAATTTTAAAATTTAAGTAGTACATTAACTCGCAATAGAACTCTTATGTTCTAGCATAACATCCGTGGGACGATATCTGTAGTGCTATAATAAATAGAAACTTAGCTGCGCATAATATAACATAACTTTTAATAAAAACTTTTAATGATTGCCTTTACACCAGTTTCGTGACCATCGACAGATTGGGTGGGCGCGTGTGATTTGAGGTTGCATCATAATACGTTTATACTATTGTTACCGGCTAATGTCTCAAACGTTGAAATATAACCCTTATAATCTACAAATAAAGACTGTATTGGAATAGCAATGAACAAGTCTAATAGTTGATGTATCAGTAATAGAACCAACCAAACATGATCTGAGATCGTTGATACTGTTGCTTCTGTTTAGATTACGGGATGAGGTCTTGCTGGCTCGTGTTATGCAGAGATACGTTTGTCCCACGATACAACTCGCGTTAGGAGTTTGCGTCAAGGTGTTTACGAAAAAAATGTAAGCGTGACTTCGTAGTTGAGGCCGTTAAAGGTGTTTTTATATTAACCGTTCAAAAATTGGGTAAAGAGGGCTGAGAATATCCGGGCGTGTGACTTTGACGACATAAATGAACGATCTGTTCGCTTTTAGAGTTAACGATGGCGTGTTTGAATCCCGCAACAATGTTTACATTTCGTTTACATAATGTTTCATTGGCCTATCGTACATGTATTTATTCTGAGTCTGGGTGTTATAATAGCCCTCACAACAATAAAATGAACACTTTCGTTGAGAGTAACGGACATATCCAATATATGCGCGATGACTGTTGATTTTTTTTAAGTGAAACTTCTATAGCCGCGTTACACGATTCTGGGTAGGGAAAAAATCTATGGGTACGCGTCATCAACATGTTATTGCTTGAGGTATATATTTTTAAAATATTAAAATTATTTATATATTATTTATTTATTAAAAATATTATTATTAATTTACTTAAATTATTTATATATAGTTAAGACTTAAATTTTTATTTACTTTATAATTTATATAATATTACAATTAGTTTTTTTATATAGTAAAGCAGGCAAACGATCACTTGATATTAAGTGATCCGTCCATAGACATCCGCAACTCCGGAGGCGTCTCAGATGCGTTGCCGGCCTTTTGCGAATACACACCTCGAAGGTGGTAAATCATTCCACATTTGTACAGTTCGTGGTAGAAAACAATGCCTTAATCGAACGGTGGTCGCTGGACGGTCATCCTGGCGATGAGGATGGCACTTATTTAAATAATTAATTATCTATATAGATTCCGTTTAATTATTTAGTGTAAGGATAGCTCTTTACACGCATAGTAGTGTAATGTGTTTTTATGTTATTTTATATTTTAAATACAACTACGGATAGGACGGCGGGGGTGTATTATTTAGCTCAAGTAGTATGATTTTGGAGCAATTTATTTCAATTTCAACATTGTTGTATGGTGCCATATCAGGCATATAGGCGAATAGGACTATCCAAGATCTTTTCATGCGTGTCAGACGATGACATTGGGATAAAATACTAGTAAATGGTCAGCAGCGTCTTCTTGAGTAATAATAAAAACCAATTTACGATCCTCAATCCGCCCAAGCATGGGGATTACGGCAATACACCTCAATTTTGAAAGAGACATATACTGTAGTGGAATGTTACGGCTCTATTAATGATGGTAATTGTGATGTATACATAAATACAGAGCGAACAGCCGACATCAGTTGATGTATATATAAATGTTATATTGTAAGATGTTTCTAATAATAGTAGTTTCTATGTGCATCCGGGGGTCCGGGGGAAACGTAGTCAGCACTAATAGCCCGTAATGAAAGGTGAGTAAGCAATAAGCAAAGCGCGTAAGTAAATCTATGGTCGATATAATGTCCAAGATGCATTAATTAATAGTTTTTTCCGCCCACTGAAGACAAAGACAGCACAGTAATGAATTTTGTAAGTATGGGATGTAACAGTTGAAGTTTATATATCCTAACGACATGCATAACCTGATAAATATATAAATAAACACGAACTATTCTAGGAGTTTAAGCAGCATTAGTTGAGGTGATAAGTATGCTTGATTGTGTCCTTGTTCCCTATTTCAAACGGTATTAGTTTAGTTGGAATGGTTAGCAAAAATTCTAGTAATATCAAAAATATGGCTAGACATCTTTTTTTTAAAGTTTGAAATTGAGTAGAATCAATTAATGTTGACAAAGTCATTAAATATTTCTAAAATTTCTAATAAAACTAAATTATTACTCATATAAAGCAATCACTGTTTTATCTGCAAACAAATCGAGAAAGTTACTTGACGTGAAGAAAGACGACAGTGTAATCTGTCACATCTCTTACGTGAAATATCACGTACAGTGGCAGAATGCGTTTCGATTTCAGTGGTGTGTTACAATTTAGTTAGATACAAGTAGTATAGGAACGGCTAAAATACCTTTATACGAAAACATATATTTTTTTAATTTCTTTACTTAATGTTAAAAAAATTTAAAATGAGACATCACTAAACTAAATTAGATACAAAGTTAATATATAAATGATACTGTAAAACGTACAAAATTATCGTTATGTAGTTACCCTATGTAACCTATCATTTGTTTATTGTTGAAAATGTTTAATGTCACATAAGTAGAAATTTTACGTTTAAATGAAACGTTTAATCGAAAGAAATATCCAACCTTAACGAAAAATTCTGGCGAGGTAAGAAACAGAGCTGTTCTGTTGCAGCTTTTGAAATTTGTTTCTTAACGGAAATTGATAACATTCAATGTTTATTATACTTATGAATATTAAATGCGAAAGGTTTTTAAAATAACATGTGAACAATGAAACTCAAGAAATGCGTTTTAGTAGGCATTTCTTAGCTTAACAAAAATACGGAACACCTAAGTCGAAAGGTAAAAAAAATAATTGTGAGACCCACTGAAACTTCAAGTACTACTCCAAGCACTTCAATATAGATTAGTGGTTATCCACTGGTAGATATTTGATCGTAATTTATACGTTTTTTAATTATTTTAACTTTCTGGACTCCTAACTATGCCAAATCTCACACTTTTCCGTACGCGCAATGTGCTTCAAGGTATAAAGTCTGCACATATCAATATATGATGATAGATGCCAGAACAACATAGATGTCAGTATGGGTGACTTCTGTGAGCCAATTATAAAACTTTTACTTCTTCTTCTTGTCAGAGTGCCTCTCTGAGTTATGAAGGCTGGCAGCCACATTAGCAAAACTATCCTTGTCTTTAGCGAGAATAGGCAGTACTAAAACTTTTACAATTAGAGATGATATTTATTTCAATGCAAAACCACTAAGCAGACTGGTTTAATTGATATCAACCTCTCTTTTCTCTCTTAGCAAAATTATTAAGAAGAGGCAGTACTAAAACTTTTACAATCATTGATGCTTATTATTTCTTTGAAAAACCACTAAGCAGAGAAGACGCAGTGCCTTGTCTGCTTAGTGCAGCAAAACTATCCTTGTCTTTAGCGAGAAGAGGCAGTACTAAAACTTTTACAATCAGAGAGGTTATTTCTTTCAATTAAATACCACTAAGCAGACAAGACGCAGTGTCTTGTCTGCATAGTGATTTGATTGTTATCTTCTCTTCTCTTTCTTTTTTTTTTAGCGCTGTACCTTTTTCTTGGTTACATTTTTATTTTGTTTGTGAACCGAATGTTTCTTTTTTTTTTAAATAAAACGTTTCTACTTCGAGTGCATGTTCAATTCCGCTCAGTATCTGAGAATTGTGTTGAATGATTGCGGAGCCGGGATCAGTCGCATGGAACAGTTCACTTTCTTATGAGGATTCCGTTCCAATTGACGCCTAACAATGCGTCTGGAAACTGTAATTTATATAGCAATAAGACTGTTTATGCACGTCATTTACCTTAATTGCTAACCAGATGATTGATGGTTACAGTTTTTTACGGAAGATTAGCAGCGACAATTATTAACTTAAACGTCTCACACTAATAGCCTCACATTAGGTATCATCAAGGCCTTACAGCCACGGGTGGGCCTTAGCCTGGTTCGATATATTTTTCCAGTTGGATCTTAGTTTAGCTTTTTCCCTTCAGCTTGAGAGGCTGAAGGGAAAAGCTTTAAGTCGTCCTCGACTCCATCTAACCATTTGAGCTTAGGGCTTTAGCGGCTTCTATAACCATCAATCGGTTTGCCGTCGAGTAGGCGTTTGGGTACTCTAGCCTCGCCTATCCGTACCACGTGCCCAGCCCAACGAAGGCGTCCTTCATGTCCTTCTTAACCAATAAAAATCTTTTATAAAGTATATAATAAAGGCCCACAGACTTTGTTGTCTCGATCAATTACAGATTAAAATGGGTATTTTTGGGAATGATCGATAGGCAGGTTTATACTTTATATAGGTATTTTACTGGATAGAAAGTAATAAAAAGCGACAGACAGTTATTTTGGTCAATTACAGAAGATAGCAGAAGATCGACCCGTGATAAAAGGCCGTTGGTTGTCGGATGACCTGTACCACTAGCAAGAATTAGTAGTAAAGGATATGTTAGTGTTCAAGGCTAAAAATTATCAGAAAATACATCTATTTGTATCACTGATTTTATAAAAATACAAATACATTAAAAAAATGTTTATTGTTATCGAATCAATCAAATAATTAAATTATATAAGTTTTTTAATCAGAGTTCTCAGGAAAGTTTGATGAATAGTAGTTTTAAAATAGCTTCATAATATAAGCAATTAAAAATAATAGCTCAAATCAACAATGGGTTAGTGTAACCTTCATTGTTGAGACACATAATTACAAAATTACGCCATAAGTACTCTTCGATAATTCTAACCACTAAATCACTTCTACGTAACTTTTTTTGATAATGCATAATATTAACGAACTGATGTAATTGTATTATATATTTCCGCGATATAGCAAAGGGTTACGAAATATGTTTTAAGCCAAGATATTTGTGATAATATTTGGCATGACCACAGTAACAAATGTAGAGGTTTTATTTTCTATGTTCGTACCTCAATATGCGGTTTTTGAAGTTGACGACGTAAGATACAATGTACGTTATAAAAATGTTTTACAATTTGTAATGGTAAAGCCACACCGCAGGGGAATAATTGTATGTTGCATGAAATTTTCTATTCACTGAGAAACAATGTTTCAAATATACAGTTTCTGAAAAACAAAGTATATAAGATCAATGTTTCAGAGGTTTTATCTTACAGAGATGTTTAAAATATCTCCTGAGGAAGTGTTTTCCGTATATTTTTTATAGGCCGATCTAGGCAAAAGAAATAAAAAAAATTGTTTAAACTATGTATTTTTTAAGAAGGCAAACATGTAGATTTTGTTTTTTGTTTGTTTATAAACAATTGTTTGTTGGTGAATACATGATTAAACAACTCGGATCTCAGTAAGTACCGTACTCTTGCAGGATGCTGTCTTCTGAGAGGGTAGGCAACGCATCTGTATTTCCCTATTTCCCAAATGCCTTAACTTCCTAAAGGCCAAAACGTTCACAGTGCCGTCTTAAAAGAAAAATAATAGAAACATAGATCGAATGGAAGAGGCATTTACCTGTTACTGGGTACCACTACAATGATACATGAGAAAGAAGCGAATACAATAATAACTTAAAAGAAACAAACATACAAATAAATAAACAGAAACAATAAAACTTCGACTACAAAAATATGAAGAAGTGGAAAATGAAGGCTTATGTTATGTTTATTATTCCGAGAGTAGCAAAAATACCTTTATGAATATTCCATAAATGTAAATTCATTTTAATTACAACATTTCCAACTATAATTTAGTAACCATATATAAAATAAGCTTATAAAATACTAATATAAATCAAACAACAAGAAAAGATAATAAAATAGATTTTAGAGCTATTTTTGTATAAAGTATTAATAACTAATTGTGGTTTTGTGATGTATAATACAATCTTAAAAATATTTTTTTTCGTATCAAATGTGCTTCTACCTTCAAGGAGCACAATAACCTTGTGGCCTTTATTATATTATTTTATATATTATTTTACATATTATTTTACCAATTTGCGACTTATTTTGCTTAGTAATGGAGTACACAGAGTAACAAATTGAAATTTTAAAATAAATTCACTTCGTGGGCGATGAACCTTGAGAGCGATATATTTAAAAGGCAATGGATACAGTTTAGAAATACATTTGTAATCTATTTCATTTAGTAAGGTCAACAACGTAATAACTGTGATCAAGGATTCTCTTGCGTATTTCACGCGCTCATTCTAATTTCAAAAGTTCGCGTTCGGCCAATCCTTTTTTATAAATTTTTATTTTGTGTAACATCTGGCCATTTAGAATAAGGCCAAACAGAATAATTGTTATTGTAGAATTACTGAATAAATACTTCACTGATCTTTTTTGCTGCAATATGTTATCAAATAATAATGACATTTTCTTCTAAGTAAGTAAATGGATTTTTCCCGCCAACTGACATCAATGGCGTTAAGTTTTTAGCTTATTTTTATTATCTTATGTTATTATCAGTTATATTTTTCGATATTGGTGTATTTTTAATAAATAGTTTAATTAAGTCACTTTTATGGAATAGGAAACAAACGAGCAGGTGTGTCACCTGATGGAAAATAATCAATGCCGCCCATAGACATCCGCAACGCCATAGGCATTGCAGAAGCGTTGCCAGCATTTAACAAATATGAAGGTTAGAATGTCGTATCGGTTCGGAAACACCGCTGGGGGTAGTCGGTTGCATAGAGAGAAAATAAGTTTCGCCAAAAACGCACCCTACATGATGGCTATTCATCCAGATGGTGGGGATAAATAGCTAATGAGAATGCGGAGTTATGCGGTAGTAAAATTAAGGGGCCGGAATTATTCTGAACAAAACCTTGGTACACTTCCCGAGGTAGAATCGATAACAGATACTGAAAGATAAGATAGCCCACCGTAGTGCTAAAAAATCTAGCCGTTCGGTGAGATCTTGGTCATTGATAATTCGAAAAGCCCGACATTGTATGCGGTCAAGAGGAAGAAGCTGATACTGAGGTGCCTCGACCCAAAGATGAGAACATGAAGCCTGACTTATGCCTTATAAAGTTGGAGGCGATGAGTCAGAGTGAAATACTGTCTCGCTCTAACGAGGACACCTAGCTTCTTAAAGGTCAGTTGGGCTTTAGCTTCCAGGTGACTGCGAAATTGAATGTATGCAAGTGGCATACAAGACAAATAATATAAATGCGGCATAAAGTAATTTATATGACTTTGTCGCGATGACATGTATCGGCAATTTTTAGCAGCTAAGCTGCAACTTAGAAGCCCGGACGATCTGGTCCATTTAAGGGACAGGCAAAAATTGCGGCGATAGTTTTACATAGTTAGTTGCTAGTTCAGAGTACTACAGTTGTGTACAAAAAATTTAATTCTACAGCTATCAAATCGGATATAGCGTGATGACTCATTGTCAATCTAAAATACAGTCAATTGTATTGACTATAATGTTTCTCCTAACAATAGGACGGTGTGACACGGGCGTTTGATCATTGTCAGAGGTGGACAAAGTTAACTTTGTTAATAATTAATTCCCTACACAAAAAGTAAACTTCGTGTGTTTAAATCGTTTAATATTTAAAAAATTAACGCAAATTGAAGTTATCCGTTAAAAGTAAACGATCTAAAATTCAACTTTACGTATATGCAATAGATAATACTTAAACAACAGTACAATTTGTTATATAATAGAAGAGGCGAAGATTGATAAAAATGAGAATTTGCATGACTTTTTAATAACCCGAGAAAATTAAGTAATATATTCAGTTATCGATATACATTAAATTTGGCGAAGAAAAAATATTTTTTTTTTTATGAAATATTTATTAAAAATGTCCTTAATATATACACCAAAAATTATACAACAAAAAATCTTGCTAATTCCAATAGACATCATTATCATTCCAATATCAACTGCACCCAAACCAACCTAATTTGGTCCCGTAATAATTACATACGGAAGGGATAATTATGAATGAAAACAATTTGCGCAACTTGCCGACAAAAGACCTGTTTCTCTTTCGCACGCGGTGTTGCCATACTTTTGAATACATGCGTTTCATGCATATAGTAAACAAATACTACGAAGATGGCGTAGAAGTATTTGATGCATTTACAGGATTTCTTTGAAGTCCCATAAAAGAATATTTTTGTATGAACGTTATAATATTTGAATGTTACTGACATACATATTTTTACAAACGCGAATTTTAGTTTTCTCGGGTAATTAAAAAGTCACGGTCACACAATCTTTGAACATTGTATGTACTTACTTGTTCAAAGATGTGACAATATAAAATATTGTTAAATTCAGGGATCAAGGAAATTAAATTAATACAAAGTTTTACTTTATTTAGTTGCAACCTGCAACGAATAATCATTTACGATTCGGTTTTCCGCGAACTCGGTCTACCGCCTTGTATTTGAATGAACATTTAAATACTATTCAATGGGTTACGGTATACAAACAAGGTTAGTACTCAAATCTGCTTTTTCAAAATCTATGGATTATTATATTTTTAAACTTTTGAAATGAGAATAAATAAAAACAACCAAAAAGGCTACCATAAACAATACCTTTGTTAAAAACAAAATTCTCACATAATTCTCTTCGAAATCTCAAGGCTTTTCGTCTTTAATACAGTTGCTTTTTATGTAGTTATTATTGTCGTACAGTTAATTTTACAGTTACAATAAACCGATTAGTATACCTACATAAGTATACCTAAATTTGTATTTCCATTTAATATTATTATTTGGGAATGTTATAGAACATATTCTAGTAACTTTTCGCTGTAATGACCCATTTTTATGAACGTAGTACGTAAAGTAGTAAATTAGACCACCTATACTATCACATACTTCTAACGGACTGTCGTAAAATCTATAGCATAGAATACTTCATGATTACCTCAAAAATACCATTTGTAAAAGATATAAATATACAAAAATATACCTTAAGTAAAAACGGTTTTACAAAAAATTTGTCAAACTATGAAAGAAAATTAGTTGTTTGTTATTCCATTAAAATTTACTCATATAGACTTGCGAATTATTAATTATGAAACAATGGCTTCCTCCTTTTGTCGTCTATTATGCGATTTTTTTTAATTTTTTTTTGTTAAAATATTTTAAAATTGCATAATAATAAAAGGAATACGTAATCGTTGTGTGAATATGTGCGTGTGTGTACCTACTGACAATTTTATTAGACAAATAATGAAAAGACAATTCACAGAAAAAAATTAAGCAAATAAAGAAAATAACCATCACCGACAATATTTTTTACGTGAATACTTCTTATATGAAACATATTACTTATGTAATTATTTAATTATGTAAAAAATATATATAACTTAGACATTTGTTATATTTATACGTACAGATAACTGTAACATTAAAAATGAAAACTTTTTTTTAAATTTATTTATTCAAATATTACTAGCAATACTTCATATTACAAATATTCTTGTTAATCATTCAATTTAAGTTTGTAGTTTTTTTGCTAACAAAATGGTTCATATCAATAGTGTAATTGAAGAACCGAACCGACGATTTAAGCTCGTAATCGCACACTTTACCAATTGAGCTAATGCTGCTTATTAGAAGTATTCACGTTAAAAATATATGAAAAAAAAAATGTGCTCACTGTCTCATCGAACCCCATCGCCGATGCGGTAGATTCTCTTGATGGCTAAAGAAGACAACACAAACATTAGGAAAAACAAAAAAAAAACGAAAATAGCGTAACATAAAGAAAATGAAAGAAAACAAATAATAAACATAATAGCATAGCTTAACTCTTGCGATGCACAAAACTATGAGTATTATAACTAAGGATCGCAATCATTAACATCATTATTATCAGCCCACTGCAGTTCACTGGATATAGGCCTCTCCCAACTTAATTCCACTTAATTTCATCTTCAGCTACACGCATCCAATCTGCCGTATATAGATCGTCACTCCATCTGGCTAGGATTGTCCAGCACTACTGTTGTCAAGACGTAGTTTCCACACCAGCATTGGTCCACTCATCGTTTCTATGAATGTTCCACAATTTGTGTATAATATGGTGTGGCACGTAAATTTTAATATCGTGTCTTTTGCATTCCACGTAAAATTGGCAAAATCAACCGTGCCTATTTGGCACTATTGAATGCCGTTAAATTGAATGAATTAATGGATATTAAAAATTAAATGTTTCAGTCACACATTTAAGACAAAGTTCTGTCTATAAAAACCATTGAACGCAAAAACGTGTAAATTAATACAGAAATATATATTGTAAATGAACACCAGTCTAGACATATTAAATGAAGGGAAAATATATTTAAGAACATTATATGTATTTAAATTACCGTAAAACACAACATAAACAAAATGCGTATCAATATATTTTATCATATTAGAACTAATAAGTTTTGTGCTTTCGACCAAAACAGAAGTAAAAAAAAAAACAGTGATTTTTTAACCAAGCTGCCTGATCATAACCCTTTAATAGTTCAATTCGTGAATAATTGAATTCAGCATGCCAGGTCTAACACCAAATGATAATGACGAAGGGTGATATTATCAAAGAAGCGGTGCTTCTGGTGCTACGATCCTCTACCAAGCAAATTTCGGTCCAATAAGGGGCGATTTTATCAAATCAAAGTGTATTTTTATCGAGCTTTTTGAACACAAAATCTAAACAATGTATATTTAATGAATTATAATTTTATTTGTACGATTGAATTACTCATTAATACCTAGGTGGTGTTCGTCTGAGGCTTGTTCTTGTCCAAGAGTGACGATTTAAGTGATTTGCAGGGCTTCTGGATCCATTCTCTAATCTGTAACAAAAATAATGAATGTCTATAATATATGAAAGCGAATTGAGACGATATTTGTGTTTAGAAGATATTTTTATTTAGTCATTTACTGAACAAAATAAAATATTCTGCTATAAAAAGAATGACTTATATTTATTAGTATGCAAAAATATTTTTTCTTAAGAAAACTTAAAAATAATTTAAAAATTATACTATATTTTTCTAGCTGATTTCTATTCCTATTTGATTTTAGGAGCATACTCCTGTTTATTCCTTTTACTAATATAATAAAAATTTGATGTTATCAATATATAATGATATCCAAGTTTTAAAAATCAATCATCTGTCCAGTTAAGTATTTTTTTAATGAAAAAATTAAAATATATTACACAAATTAACATTCAGACAGTTATTCTGAGTCTGATTTTAAGGCGTGTATTACTTTATTATTAGAAATAAACATATTTCAAACTGATATTTTTGTACAACAACAGCAATCAAATATCAATTTTTATATTTTTCTCATATCTATCTGCCTCTGAACATTGTATGGTCTATTCTTGGAATTTTTAAAAAAATACTAAAACTAAGGGCGTTACAGGAAGAAGTCACGGTTTTTCAAGTATAAAGCTACAACGTTTAATGTCGTGCGAGTAAAAAATAACATGTTATTGACCATAATAAACCATCAAAAATATGAGCTCAAATTTATCACCCATTGGAACACTAGTTTTACGTCCCATATAAACAGTATCACGTATGTATACATAAGCTGTTTATGGGACCATTGACTGCCGCCACGTTACATTGTTGAAAGCTCTCTTTTTATAGATAGCGTTCGAGGTTTATACAGTTGGTTCCACAACTAAAGCTGCTGTTTATGAAGATAATGATTGAAAGTCATCTATAAATTAGTTTTACTTAATAGTTAAGAATGTATGCTATGCTATTAAATGTTATCTACATATATAGAAGTGGTACTGCAGACGAATACTTTGTCAAGAATGGCGTATTATTTGTCTGTAGCATGAATGGGCCTTCTCGCCCGAGGAAATATCACACTTCCGCAGAAAACCGGCGTCTGAGTAGTAGCTTAGTTACAACGTTTCGTCCGGTGAGCGGTTGAGTTCCGGAAGCCCTCCTCATACTGAAACTTTCCTTAAAGGCCGGCAACGCTTCTGCACTGTCTATGGCACTGCGGATGTCTATGGGCGGCATTGATTGCTTTCCATCAGGTGACACGCCTGCTCGTTTGCATTCCTATCCCAAAGTGGACAGTCAAAAGTTTTACTTAGCTAAGATCCATTAATAATCTCTAAAGACTCCATTAATAATCCTACCCCAAAGAAAAAACTAAATATCTGAAATTCGTAACTCGAAAACATATCTATTCCTCAATTCTCACTTTTAATGAATAATCTTTTTCTAAATCAACCGATTTTCTTTCATAGTTTGTAACATTTATTAAAATAAAAATTAAACTGGGAAATTATTTATTTAAATATAATAAAAATATTAAAGAGTGTCATATTCTAAAAATATGTTAGCTTTTATAAAAATATTTTATAATATAAGATTGTTGTAGAACTGTGACTTGATATAAAAATATAATAATAAAAATGTAAGTGTAATATATATTGTATTGTAGAGTAGTAAATAAATATGTTCAAATTAAATTGTTGTACTTACACATTTATTGGTGTATCTCCATCTGCTTCACCATAACACTCGAAGTTCTCTGCGTCGGAAATGGAGTTGCCTGGACTGGAATCGGCTGTGGGTACCGACTGGCTAGCGGATTCTGTGCCATTCTGGAATGCAAAGATAGAGTAAAAATAAACAATTGAGATGAAGGAATTCGAACATTAAAGCTACAATAGAAATAATTTCTTGTAACCATTTATAAAAATGGTCACAAAGGATTATTTCAAGTTTAGTCATATAACTATATATATTTTTTTATATATTCACGCCTATCTCCCCCGAAGGGGTTGACAGAGACCACAGAGCTCCTTCCGCTGCCATTCATCGCAGCGAAACGACTCGTCATTAGTCGCTTTTCGCCCTCGGAAGGGGCAGGAAAGGAAATGCGGATTGGGGGGGTTACCAGACTCGGAATAAGCATTTATAAATCCATATAAATATTTTATTCCGATGCGGGTATCGAACCCGCGACCATTGACTCCGCGGGCGGAGGGCCCCGCCACTGAGCCAATCGGTCGTCCTAACATATAACTATTTAACTATATGATGTAAGATATCTCGGCGGAAACATTGTAGAATAACATTAAATTGGAATTCTTTTTAAATTTTTTCCACAATGAGATATATAATAATAAAATTTAGCTAACTTATATATAGTTGAGATTTTTATAAAAACCTCAATTTTTCCTATCGGGAAAATGACTAAATGACGAACATCCTTACAAACTTTCTATCCTTTTAACCTTTAATTAATTTTCAAAAGACCTATCAGAGACCTATTTTATATAATGAACACCTGTTTAAATTTTCATGCTTCACTACCCACTTGACACAAGCACTAACACATTACTTGGAATGGTTAACAATATTTGTAGTTATACCAAAACAATACTAAATTTCTTTATACAAACATCTATTGTATCACACTGGTATTATTTTAATTAATTTCTAGTTTCACACTGTCGTGGATGTTATCACAACACAAATATGACATGGCAAAATACCATGACTCTGAATAAACAACTGTACGGGAATCGAACCCGCTATACTTGTCTCGAAAACCAAAGTGATCAAAATAAAAATATTATTTAGCTTAATAGGAACGGCTAACAAGAATTATGGTAATGTTAAACGCATTTCCAGTTCTTTTTTCAATGTGGTCATATAATATACAATTAATAATGAAGAAAACCTTATAAGCCTTCATTTCCTCAAACTATTGTACAGTATATAAGTAAATTTAAAAATATGAAATAAATTATGCTGTTTGGTTACGAATCATCTTCGTGTATAGGCCTCCTTCTTTTCCTATTGGTCTTTGTTTGACGCCTACTTCATCCAATATTTTCCAGGTGTGTAAAATATACAAAAGTTACCTGTAATTTCCTAGGCAGGTTGCCGGGTGAGGAGCGCGGTGACTTGGTTCTTTGAAACACGCTAGGTGCCATCATGACCGCCGCAGGCGCCTTTAACTCTGCAATTAAAATAAAACAATCTCAAATTCCGCGTGAAATACGCGCTTAGTATAACCACAGTCGTAATTGGCCACAGAGTGGGAGGAGGAAGGAGGCCCAATACCCTCCCTTTTCCTCCCACTCCCATAAAATCACTCTCCTGAAAGGTCAGCAATGCTTCCGCACTGCCTATGGCGCTGCGGGTGTCTATGGGCGGCGTTGATTGCTATCCATCAGGTGACACGCCTGCTCGTTTGCCTTCCTATCCCTAAAGAAATATCTACCAAACAACTTTATATTAAAATAATAATATTGGCACGACATCACTTAATAATAGTAAGTTTCCATAGATGCTCTTCGCTTTAGCAGAGATTATTTCGCAAAAATGAAACAACATTTTTACTTACGTCATAAGAAATGAAAAGGATTAGAAATTGTAGTGTTATGAACTCAACTAATGTCCGATAACATATCTGTAACATTATCAGCCGCTACTGACGTTAACTTCAATTAAACAGACGCTCTAAGTACAAAATAACACTACTGTGCAAAAGTCGTGACGAGTAAATCAGATGCGTACTTAGGACCCGTGGAAAAATATTTGTTAACATCACATCGGCATGCAAAGAATAGCGCTAGTCACGAAATCGTGATGTTTAAATAAATACATTAGTTTACATCAGCTAAACGAAAACAAATACTGAACGAATGAAGTTGGCAATTCTTTTAACATCCTCAACTGGCTAGTTGCGAATTTCAATTGTCATCTAATCTAATCTTTTATTGTTTGGTTCAATCAAGAATATAAACCAAAGCTCTTTTAACATAGACAAGTAGTCAACCTTTATACAAAGCATTGAAGTAGATATTAAATTATAATTTTCAATATTGATAATATATATATATATATATATATATATATATATATATATATATATATATATATATATATATATATATATATATATATATATATATATATATATATATATATATATATATATCGTCACTCCTGTCTCCCGTAGAGGTAGGCAGAGACCACAGATCTCCATCTGCTACCATCTCGCTATACTTCCCTTGCTTCCTCCACACTCATTATTCTCCTCATGCAAGCCCGCCGGTTAAGGGTACTCTTGACCTGGCCTTTCTTAAAAACTTCAGCAATATGGTCAAGGTAAATTTTATGTGGTGTTCTCCTACGGAATTAATTATTCCATTATTTTCATTTCGGTCCAAAGAAAACTGATAACGTTTACAATATTACTGTTATTCTTGTAAACCATTCTAACTAAGCTTTTGCTAGATTAAGGTGAGAGTTTAAATATGGTTCAAATTTATAGTCAAGTGGTAGAATCCAAACGACGAAGTCAAATCGTAAACATAAACCTATTATATATGTTATTTGTTGCTAGAAAATGTTATCGATTTTTTATGCGTTATTTATAAAAATGTTAATTTTAATAAATCTGGAAAATAATAAATAGAACTTTAAAAGGGAAATAACAATGAACTCGCACCATACAAAGCTTGATGAATCAAACAGCAAAAGCAGATCAGTAAACGTGCTAGCAGTACCAATCCTCGCCACCAGGAATCCAACACACTTGCTATATCGAGGACGTCGCTCCTCTGAACAAATACCACCTCCAACATCGGGGTCAACATTGAAATCTAAGGAATCTTCCATTTATTCTTTATTCCAAACGTTCTAATGGTATATCTTTCACATTCTTTTGTGTTCAGTCGTTCTTTTGATTCTTTTCAAGTTCTTTGTTTTTAAAGGTTTACTATTTTAAATATTTCTGCTTCATGCATTTTAAAGAATATTTACTATTGCGATAAGGGAACTGTGCTATCGGGTCGCGGATTTACGTGCCGACTGGTACGAACGGTGAAACTGATTAGCGTTGAATTCATTTATTTTTCCAGTTATGCTTTTTCAATAAACGCTGTGATTACGTCAAGTTAGGTTATTGCGGTGGAAACTGTATTTAATTCAGCTTTTTGTATAATTATTGGAAAATGTTATATTCGTAGTAACAATAATGTATAGTAAATCACAGAATATTATCATGATTGTAATTTAATAATTGAAATTCTCATTTGCAGATGGTAGAAATATAGTTTTCTACATCATCGTCTATGTTATTACATTGAGCAATTGTTTCACTTGATTGGAGAAAGAATACGGACCGTATTCTTTCTCTACATGTATCACAATATTTAGATTTATAACAAGCACAATAATGATCTAAACGTATTTTTTTTTTCATAACACTATTGCATTAATAATCTCTTCGGTCTTAGCAACTGATATAGAAATTATCCACACCAGTGTTTCTTTTCTATGATAGCTGACCCAATACAAGTGAAAACACCGGTGCGCTCTTTCCTCGCAACCGATTTGCGTAAAACAACGTCCTTCTGTTAGTATTTATATCAAGAATTAGAATGTTTTACCGTTTCATTTATTTGTGAATAAATATAGCTATCCTTTTGTAGCACCAAGCCACATCATTTGATTTGTATAAGGAATTAGTTTTACTATAGTATTTTTTAATGTTATTTTTCAATATAAGTAATAAGAGATAAGATTAAATAAATAAATAGTTACAAAAATAATATCCTGACGAGTTATTCGGTAAATTATTTTAACAGATATGCTTGGCTCTCAACTTGAAATTTTCCATTTGCTTTGCAGCGGATACCAATGTATCTGACTTTGCATTGGAATGTTACTTTACTCCGTTGCCATTCTTGGCACGAGTTCTTTGAAACTCGTAAACTTTCTTTTGCACTCATCTGCATTGAGCATGTTGCGGAGAAGAGGACATATCATTTCGAAAATATTTTGAAAGTTCACATCTACTTCTTTTAACACGTGAAACACTTTTATTTCAGATTACATTAAAATTACACCAACAAATCAACAATTTCACTTTTGAAAGATTCAATATTTGGAAATGGGTAAGATATTTCCAAGTAGTCTCAAGACCGACCAGGCCGGAGTACCGGCTTCAACTAGCAGCTCTATTCCAACATTTCATTTCTTATGCAACACCGGTTAATATTACGGTAATATCGATAAACTGTCGGCTAGAAAAACTGATAATAAAGAGCGAAGTGTTGCAAACGCCGACGGACAAATAGCAAGTGAGACTTGCAAAAAGTTCCTTTGCTATTGTGAAAGTTGCGATATTGAAATTTACAAAGGATTTAAACACGTAAACTAATTGTTTATTATTATATTTATAAATTATGTTTTTCAAATATATAGGATAGGTGATTATGATTGACTGTGTTGTAGTTAGACATAAGAAAAATGAAATAAGTAAAGATTTTAAGGGACTAAAATAAAAATAAAACGCTTTTACACTTTTTTTTTTATGGAACAGAAGGGCAAACGAGCAAGCGTGTCGCCTAATGGAAAGCAATCAACGCCGCCCATAGAATCCGCGACATTGCAGGAGTCACGGTAGCGTTGCCGGTTTATTTATTTGAAGGTACCAATATCGTATCGGTTCGGAAAAACGACCGAATGTAGCCGGTTCCACGGAGTGGTGGTGCGTGAAAAGAAGTTTCGCGTCGCACATTGGAATTCCCTTTGTCGTGGGTAAACACAAACTTGATTTCTGGCGAATGAACTTTGCTTGCGTCCTACCAGGAAATCAAGACTTAGAATATATTCCTATAGATCATACAATATTTATCTGATGAGGGATTCGAACCCGGAGGTGGCCTCTGGCATAGAAAGCAAAAACTGCACTATTTGTGCCGTCAATGGTAAAGCAAAAATATAAAGATAATTTTATACATAATCAATTACTTTAGAAAATTATTTCGCATTTTACGCTACTACCATACCTACTACTACCGTAAAAGTAAATAAAAGATGTCTTTATTACACTTTATTTTAATTAAACTCCTTACTGTATGATATCCCGATATGGATTAGGGTCACCCCATAAATATTTTTTTATTTACACTTAATTTTACCATATTAACATGTCGTTTCAATACCAGACAGGTTTCAATACCAGACATTATAAACATTTCTTTTATATCTAAGTACAAACAGTAACGATCCTTTGATTGGTCGTTCAGTTAGTTCGTCGAACGTCACTGAAACATGCTGCAAGCGGTTGCAGTGGCTGCAAACATTGAAAGACTTATCTTTTTATCTGCTTTACGTTATTTTTTAAACATCAACAATAAATCAACGTTGCATTTTTAAGTGTAGTAAACACTTTAGAAGAGTATTCGCAACAAACAAGAGAAAATCATTCTTTTATAAAAGCAGGTTTAGAAAATTTTAAATAAGTTTTATTAATTGGATATTTTTAAAACTGTTAATAGCTGAGAAAACTTAGGGACTAAATATCTGTAGTAAGACCAGCTTGAAATTGGCGTTGTATTTTTATTTCATTTCATTTTCATTATCTTATGAATTTATCAGTTACTCTGTTTAATTCTGATGGCGTATTGTTTTTATTGTACAATATAGCTTGATTATGGCGTATAAGTGGAGTGAAATAAACTCATGTATCTTAACTTTAAAAGTCATGAAGACGGAAGAAGGCACTCACGTCTTGATAAACTCGGGGAAATTCTACCAAAATCTTCTATAGTCCATAGAAGATTTTGGTAGAATTTGGTAGAAGTTTATCAAGACGTGAATGGTTTAATACATTTTAAGATGCTTGTTGTTATATTTTAATTAATACTAGCATCATAATTACACCTCATTGCCATCAAGGAAGAAGAAATACCTGTACAACTTAAAAAGCTACCTTATATGTCTCATTGAAACGGACTGTTAGCAAACCAGCATCAAAAAACGTGAAAAATAAAGTTTCGACGAATCGTTAGCTGTTTGGTGCGGTCGTTGACCCCAAATTATGCAATCGCTTTGCGGCGTTCGAATCAATTTGCAAAACAAAATGTATTTATAGTTACTTAAGCGTTTTACTGACAATTTGTATTGTATTATATTACAAATTATTCTGGTCGCGCTGACGATTCTTGAAATTTAGCTACGCGCAACATTTATTTTGAATCTTGAAGAGTAAAGTGTTGAAATATTTCTTTCATCCGATCCGTCTCTAAATATTTCATGAAATAAATCAACAATAATCAATCAATCAATTAACAGCTTGCGACAGTTTACTGCTAGACATAGGCCTCCCCCATGAAGTGCCACCTAGCCTGATCTTCGGCTTTACGAATCCAGTTTCTGCCAGCCGCACTGCGCAGATCATCGCACCATCTAACCAGGGGGGCATTCCACACTACGTTTACCGAGACGTGGTCTCCACTCCAGCACTCGTTTGCTCCAACGATTGTCGGATCTCCGGCAAACGTGATCAGCCCATTGCCACTTCAGTTTGCTAATTCGAAAGGTTATGCCAGTGACTTTAGTTCTCTGGCGGATTTGTAATTGTGTGGCGACTACGGACAAACCCTTCAATTAACAATAGCTTCCTTCATAATTGAGGGGTAATGCTGTAATCCCCACGTTTACACGAAAAAATATTCCGATGGAGGAATCGAATTGAAATTGAGACCATTGGCTCAGAAAGCGGCTTCGCCACTGAGCCAATGAGGCCGTTGTAGTTTGTTTTAAAAGTCGTTAAAACGAAAACACGGGATGAGCACGTCACACCGGACGGATGTCGAGAACGTGACTGGCATTCCTTACGCACTTGCATTATTATTACACCCCGTAGTGACGGGCGAGATCATGAATGAAAAGTTATTTTTATAAAAAAGTGGAGATACTTGCCAGAAGTTCAGGTCGCCTTTCCAGGCGAAACAAACGGGATTCAGTTATCTGTAAAGATAAAAATATCTCGTTTAAAATCAGTTCTTTTTCATACAACTCGCTTCTGACGGGATGAATATTAACCTGCAAATTACACCTAAGGTTAATTTTCACGACACCCAGACTCGGAATAAATATTTGTAGTCCATACATGTATATCGATATCGATGCAGAGATTGATTGCGCGACCATTAACTTAACTATTGAATCAATTCGGTCGTCAATCGGAATACGTACACTTTTATTTCAAAAATACATTCACTCACAATTTTAAGTGAGATATGGCTTTGCATGTCAAGTGAAAGTTTAACTCATTGCAAATTCCATTTTTTTTTTAATTAAATATCATCGCAAAGGGTATTTGATCGCGTTTTCCAAAGAAAAAAGGTGTTACATCAGACTACAAAAATAACAAAAAGTGGTAAATAAAACTATCTTCCTTTACCTTTTATTTTTAATAACAAAGCAGTCAATAAATTTCACTAGCACGTCCATCTTAGTCACGTATTGAATTAGTTTCGATCGATTAGCAGATTGTTCGAATTCGTGCGAAGAAGAAAGAGTTTAGCGATGTTGTTTTTTTTGCAAGAACACACTTGCTTGGGAAATTATAATATAAAAACATTTAAGAAAATAAACAGTATCACTGCGCAAGAAGGAAGGAAAAGGAATAATGGAAAATTAAATTCTATTAATATTAAATAAATAATAGAAATTATTACTTAGTCACAATTTCCTCAATGGCGACATCTATAACCTAATTGTCTCAGTAGCGAAGCTACCACTTACGACGTGAATGATTCCCGTATCGATTTCTGCATCTTGATAAATATGTAATATCTATTTTCTGTAGGTATTTTGAGTATAGGTGCCTTAACCACCAATATTTTATAAATTCTACGTACGGAACGGTAATCAACAAAAAAGTTATCGTGATCTTTGGCCAGTGATTAAGTAGTTAACGAGGCATAATGGAAGTTGTATTACCATTCATTCATGCTTCAAGTGTACATGGTACATATATGACATGTATTGCCTATAGGTATTTTTTATGGGATAGGAAGGCAAGCTAGCAGGCGTGTCACCTAATGAAAAGCAATCAACGCAGCCCATAAACATCCGCAAGAATCCGGAAGCGTTGCCGACCTTTAAGGAAAGCGTCATTATGGGAGTGGTAGGGGGAGGGGGAGGGTGTTGGGCTTCCGGAACTCAGCCGCTCACCGTACAAAGCGCGGTAGCTAAGCTACCACTCAGACGCCGGTTTTCTGCGGGAGTGTGTTATTTTCCACTCAAACTGGAATGAAATTTTGCTAGTGGTAGATCCACGTTGCAGACGAATACTTTAAAGAATGGCATAATATTTGTCCGTAGCATGAATGGGCCGGCTCGCCCGGGGAAGTGTGAATATAGTGTGTAGTAACAAGACAGGCCAAAACGGCTCGTCACGGAATGTGTCACATGTTACTGTGTCCGTACACGATAATCTCAGAAAACGGCTAAGCGATTTCAATGAAATTTTGACAGTGTTTATGGTTGGTTACAACTTAAAAGATTAGATACGTTTAAAATCAATAGGCGGTATTGATATCCACATAAATATATGTTTTTTGAATCGATCTTTTATTGAAATATATTTGTCAGATAGATCTGTGGCAGGAAATGTTAGGCCCATTAATATTTTAAAAATCCTAAGTGAGTTTTGTACATGGTAGAATAAATATTTATGACGAGGGTATCAACAACATGCAACGACGGTCAACAAAAAAGTTATCGAGGATCTTCGGTTAATGATTAAGTAGAAAACGAGGCGTAATGGGAGTGGTATTACCATTAATTCACGCTCCAAGTGACAACGGAAGAATTTTACAACTGCGTGAAATATCGCTCCAATTCACAGCCAGTTTCAGATACATTTAAAGTAATAACTGCTTTGATGGAATGTGAAAATTAATTTGAAACGAGAAACATTTTGGCGGAACTTAATACTACTTTCAATGCCAACGGCATATATTTTGTTAATATCTTTATTGTTGACAAGTAATATTAAATATATTTTACATTTAGTATGTATCATTCTAGTCGTTAAAAATTGAATAAAATAAAGATAAATTAATCGAAAAGTCTAAGTCGGTGCTGATGTATGAATGAACCGCGTTCCTTAAATTTAAAATTTTATGATACAAAGAATGTGTATTGATTGTATTACCTCAAATAATATAATTATTTAATTACGGCTTTGACTTGAATCCCCTTAATACTGAAAATTGTTTTAAATATACGTTTACGGGTTTCATTATTTATTCAGTGTATAAAATATCTCGCATTTGAATTTTCATATCGTTAGAAAATCGTTCAACTGGATAAAGAAGTATTCGCACGAAAAATCGTCTTCTACATTTAATCTGTCACTTAATGTACTTAAGTCATACTAGATTTAATCCTACGCTGTTGACACTTTTAGGATTTTCGGAAAAGGTCACCGCAGCCGAAACGGCTAGAATCACACCATCATAGTATAGATTAATATGTAACTTGGGTGACGATATCTTATATAAACGAATACTATGCATAAATGATAGTCATAACGGAATACATATTTTTCTTTGTTCATATTATTTATTTCGTGGTTTTCACAGCCCATATATGTCCCACTGCTGGGCACGGGCCACCCTTTTTCCGTAGGAACGGACATTAAAACACCACGCTTCTCCAATGCGGGTTGACGGGCTAATCTGACTCGGAATAAATATCTGTATGCCATACATATATTTATCCCGATGCGGGGATCGAACCCGCGACCACTAACTTCAAAGACGGCAACTGCGTCACTGAGTATATTACAGTAATACCCCGACTTACGCTACCTCAACATACGCGAATTCGGAGTTACACGGTTTCTTAATTTTTTCGTCTATTCGTTTTTTGTGTGTCCGCACCGCCCCCAAATTGTACCCCTACTTACGCGAATTCGACTTACACGGATAGTGCACGGTCCCACCTATCGCGTAAGTCTGGGGTATTACTGTATTATTATTTTGTGTGTGTTTAAGTTCGAATTAAGTAAATTGTAGTCACTTTCCTCTGCATCATTCAGTGAATATTTTTTGTAACGTGGCCTCAGCTTTTCGTGCGTCTTGCGCTCGTCTTGGTTTTATGACTATTATCATTACTGTAGTTATTGTTCTTAAAGTTTACGTTATAATGGAAGATTTCCAGTCTGTGTCACAAATATGTAAATATTCATATGAACGGTCCAACCGTTCTTGACCCAACAAATGAAACTCTTTTTTTTAATGGAATAGCTAGGTTAACGAGCAAGTGCGTCTTCAGATGATGAGCGATCCACGTCTACATTACTAACGGCACTGCAAATGCGTTGCCTTTAGGGTCTTGCGACTTTAAGGTCAGGATGTGAATAATGGGATGACTAAAAAGAAATAATGAGAAATATAGACTGTCGTAAATAAAGAAAGGGGAGGAGAATTAGGCTTCCAGTTTCCTGGACTCACTGTATAATAGTAAGTAATACGATAAAATGCTACTATCAATTGACCATGTTACTCTGTGAAGGTGTGGATCGGCCCGATTCAAGCCGACCCATTCATGCTAACATTTTTTTATGGAATAGGAAGGCAAACGGGCTGTCAACACACATGTAGGAAATTTTTGTACCAAGAATAAACCGAACATTGAAATATGATAGATAGATAGATAGATAACTTGTTTATTCAAGGCACAATACAATCAACATTAAAAGTAACAAGCAATAGTGGACAGTCAAAATTTTACTTAGCTAAGATCCGCGATAAGCAAACAAAAACAGGGCAAAAAAAAAATATGTGTTTTTACCAAAGGAAATGGATTTTACAAATCTAAATTTTACCGAAAAACGGCCAAAGGTAAATTTCCAACTCCTAACTACTCTCACTAACACCAACAGCATCAAACACTCACTACCACTCTTCCACACTATACAAGATACGTATTTCACCTGACCACAAGGCATCCTCAGGCCTCTACGGAAGATTACTGTGACTGCCCACATAATAGTGGATTGACTAACGCCGTTAAGTGACTGTTCACATAATAATAGATTTCGGCAAACCAACGCCTGACTCCATTAATCAACTCAGTTTTTCATTTGTTAAAAACAGTTGAATGCATTATTAACTACCGCGCTGCTCTCGTGATTCAGATTCGGACAATGTATGTATGTACATACATACCTACTTAAATTTAATCATCTTACAATAGTTACTTTTAGTTTAATGTTAAACAAGCTGCTTTTTACTGAATTTCTTAACAGTAACCTCGTTTCAAAAAATTAATTGAAGTAATTAAAAATAATATACCGCTCTATATATGTACTGGCATAGAAAAGAGCCATTATGGTTGCAAATACCAGTGAAGAAGGAAAACGGATTGGTATTTGTTACTCAGGTGTAAGGTCCACCTGAGTAACAAATACCAATCCGTTTTCCCAAATAGTGGGATTACGGCAGCATCATTTACGACGAAAGTAGATGCAGATGTCTAGCAGAAGATTTTTATGGCTGTATTGATAATGATGTAGAAAAATGGTAGGTGTACGTAGTGGATTAAATATATGTGGTCGCAACAGATATTTGTTTCAACTCTGGATGTCCTCCTAGTCCACCGCGGGAAAAGGTGGTGAATGAATATTAATCAGAAATCTCCGTGCCCAGGAATGGGATTTATGTATATACGTGAATGGAATCCGCTACCGTTCACTCCAAAAGACAGACATTTAGACTTTTCTACAGACATTTAGGATATATACATATCGACTTTCTCAAATTGGAAGCATTTAACATGTGTGGTAAGATGACATCAGGTGACCCGCATGCTCGTTTTCCTGTTCTGCTATACACAAATCGGCGATCATAGCGCCACAGTCTACTTCAGTGAACTCTGTTACCAGTTACAAACCATATTTTTGTTATTTAGAAATTTCACAGCTCAATATAAAATTCGCATAAAAAATATTAACAACTGCATTAGAACACGAAATCCCCATAAAACGTTTAGTATTATTACATCTTATCCAAACAATATATCCATTTATAAACCCATGATAGGTACGCATTTGTCGCCTTTACAATATATATTTATTTACCACGGTACAGAAACGTGATATCTTTGGCAGCCGATAGATCACCAAATTCTTGTTATTCTTCTTTTTTATATTTCTTTTTTTGTTATTAAATTTTATCTGTTCAATTTTATAGTATTTCAGTATTACATAAGTAACCCTATTGTTAAAATGTAACCATGCTGTGAGCAAATTTAAGAGTTATAGGGCGGGTCGGGCGTTATTAAGTTTATATTATGTAGTATTCTTTAAGACTTTAACTTGTTTTTGTGCATAATAAATAAATAAATAAATGTTGTGGTAATTATTGTTCTACAATAACTGAAGGTAACCTCTTTACAGCCTACCAATTGCGGTGTTATCGCACAATTACAACGATTAGGTTATTCGAGAGACGAATATATGAGTCCTTCAAAGGCCGACAACAAAAGTAAAGTACGTACTTAACTATTAAAACTTTTACATTCTTTTACATTATTTCATCAAAACTAGTCAAGCGAGTAAAGGCGCCTACGATTATCGAACTTCTCCTTATATGGTACAAACGGATGCAGAAACCGCGTATTAGTCACGCCGTACGTGAGAAACCGCCATTTATGAAGAGTTGCCTAATAGTTCCTGGCTTGTCGCTACAACCATGCGTAGATAGTTTTTGTTTTATATATTTATTTTTGACTGTTACTAGATTATGAGGTTAAGGGCCTAAACAGATGAAGCGGCGTCGACGCGCTTCCCACCCGCGACTCGATTGGGGCTGCAAGCAGCCGGCGGCCAATTTGCTGTTGAAACAATTCGATGCATATGATCTGGTGTAATCTCACAGTGCGCGCGAACGCATATAATTAAGCACTAAGACAATTTTAGTGATATTAATAGTGTAGCTGGAGTTGGACGTAGAAAAATAAATTACATATGTATAAAATTGACACTTGCTACTTCTCAGATGCCACCGTAGTCTAATCGGTTTAAAGAAAATTGTATTATATTATTTAAACATAAACATACCTTGACCAAATTGCTGAAGTTTTTATGAAAGGGCAGGTCAAGAGTACCCTTAACCGGCTGGCTTTTATGAGGAGAATAATGAGTGTGGAGGAAACAAGGGAAGCAAAAGTATGGCGAGATCGTGACAGATGGAGATCTGTGGTTTCTGCCTACCCCTATGGGACACAGACATGACAATATGTATGTATGTATGTATTTAATTACATATTTGTATTTTTGTAGCGCGCGGAGTCATGCAATTTCTGGGGAAATAGATATTAATCCAACACGCTTTTCTAATGCGAGTCATCTGGACTCGAGAGATATATCTGTAGATTATACACATATTTATACCGACGTGCTAGTTGAACCCGCGACCACTGAATGACTCCTAAAGCGATAAATATCGCTATGGATCCAATTATATTTTTCGTAAGCTTCAAATAAAGTAAATTAATTTTTTAAATTCCAATGTTCCAATAATTCGCATTCCATATCGATTTTAAGTCGGAGCATGGAGGAAGGGACTGCTTTAAAATCTCCTTAGATCAGATAGGGATTGCGACATGGAAACAGTTATTCCTAGAGCGGATTAGTTCACACAGACCTAAAAATGTTAATAAGACTAATGTTGTTTAACAAACTATTTATCATTTTATAAATGTGTTGAAAGAATTTTTGTAACGGAATTGAATTGAGTCATAAGATTAAAAAGAACATTTATAAATAACGTGGATAGTATGATTTCTCTGTATTACAATATGCTTAATAAGTTTGAAAACGTTTTACGAAGACCTCAACTCACCACGCTTGTTCAATCTACAATGGCGGAGTAAACAAAATCGAAATAAATATAGTTATTATTTGAAATATTTTACTTTTTGTTTCATATTTGATGCGGGATCGAACCTGCGACCATTGGCTTCATAGGCGGCTCCGTAGTCCAAACCACCGAGCTAAGTGGTCGTCATATATTTCGCTTATAGATGCTTTCATTCTTATACATAACATTTATAAGTATTTATTAATTAATTAAATGGATTTGTGGACCATTTCTAGAATGAGCTATTTCCTCTGCGCGTTTGGCTGTTATCCAGCACCCTGGACAGACTTGCTCGTATTTCACTCAAAGCAAAATATCCGTGCAAATATAAAGTGTACTATTAATGCGTACTATAATTGGAGCGCGGCGTCCAATAGTCTGAACGCACGAGCTGAAACAAAGCTAACTCAGCCTTCCTCGGAACACGTATTCGCGGCGACTATCGATCGATCTCGAAATACATTCGTCTCAAAGCGACACGTCAACGGTAACCAATGCATTGCTTGAATAGCGATATAAAGAATATTTGCAGTCGCCGTCTAAACAGTACGTTATAATAGTATTTAAGATAACTTAATTGAATCAATTTAATTATCATAATGTTCAATTTATTCTTCTTTTAGCGACGGTTGGCAATCAATTCAACATAACATTTTTTGATGTGAAACATCTTATCGCGGTCTATGATAGTTAAATCGTAGACCGAGACGTCGTCTCGATTCAGGCTACGTCCTTTCCACTCGACTCTATGTCACCTACGCGTGGCCGTGAGCATACAGTAGGTACCGAGCCATCGTCACGTTTCACATCTACCAAGCGTCCTATGACGCTTCACTTTTATTATTTTATGGAAGACAGGCAAACGAGTCAAGGGGTGTCATCTGATGATGATGATCCAGCGCCACCTATTGACATCATTTTTTTTTAAGCAGTGGAGGAAATCGAGCATGCACCTGGTGATAAGTGTTCACCGCTGGCCACAGGTTTCTACAACGCCTGAGGCGACATAGATGGATTGTCGGCCTTTTGCGAATACATATGCTCGTCGTTTCTATCTATGTCGTATCTACATGGAAACACCGTGGGTGGTACGTCGTTCTACATTTACACAGTTCGTGGCAAAAACCCGCGATCAAATCGCACGGTGGTGAACAGCCAACCATCCAGATGATAAAGATGGAAACTATTTTTATGGCGCAGTACGACGGTGGATCTGTGCAGCTGATAGGAGTAATCAACTGTAATAATATTAAGGGCACTGTACACGCGTTGCCTAGCTTTGGGTAAAAATGTGAATAATGGAAGAAGAGAGATTCAATTAGAGAGGAAGAAAGAAACAAAGGAAGGGGAAAGGAATTAGGCCTCCGTATATGAGCAGTCACCGCACGAAATTCGGTGACATAGTAAAATGCTACAACTTGAAGAAGATATTACGTGAGACTTGGCTTCGCATAATAAAGAAACATTCCACAGTTACATCGGGATTTAGTGCGTCAGAAGCTGAAATTCTTTTGTGAACATTTATGTATGCTGCTTGCCAAATGCAAATAAACAAAACACATTTTATATCTTCTTTCAAATTGAAATCGACATGTTTAACAAATAACATTCTGCACGCTTATTATATAATAGTAACATTTGCTTTTAATAATAAAATATTGTTTTCACGTATCCGTAGATATTTTTAGACCTCTAGACACGTTTTTCTTTGGCACACAGAAGTTTAGTGGAAAATATTAATTTTTTTTTTAAATAAAATTGAATTTCTTCTTTTTTTCTCTCGTTACATTATTATCTAAAAGTAGGAGGGTAACTTTGAATGATAGAATAAGAAATAAAGATAGAAGAGAGCGATGTGGAGTAAAACAAGGTGGCGTAACAAAAGTTGAGAATCGGATGCTTAGATGGTTTGGACACATAGAGAGGAATGGATGAAAGACGACTGGCAAAAGAAATTTACATTGCCGATGGAAGGGTCGGTAGGGGAAGATCGCAGAAAATATACCTTGACCAAATAGCCGAAGTTTTTAAGAAAGGCCCGCTCAAGGGTACCCTTAACCGGCGGGCTTGCACGAGGAGAGTGATGAATGTGGAGGAAGCAAGGAAAGTATGCCGAGGTCGTAGCAGATGTATATCTGTAGCCTCTTTCTTTACTTCTATGGGTGACAGGCGTAACGATGTGTATATATTGGTATATATGTATGTGTTAAAGTAGGCAATGGTATAAATTCTAGTCATCACATACATCTTCGGTGTTGCGGATGTCTATGGTCTGCGGTAGTTATTTACTTTACTTTTATTTAGTATCGTGAAAGTGAGGCGAAATGATAATGAAATATAAAATGTTTTCAGAGCGACCAGTAATGTCTGCAATGCCGTATTGGAATACTATGTATATATCACATATCTATAGTTGGCTCAGTGCCGCGAACGTTTAGCTCATTGATGTACGTGACTTCTAAGCCAAGATATCCGGGTTAAACTGCCAGTTGAACTGAAGTTCGATCAATAGACAAATTGATGCTGGTGAGCAAGGCAGCATGATAACTCTGATAGAATTCTCAATATTAAAAAAGACCCGCTTTAATATTTTTCTTCGAGATTATAGAAAATATAAACAATTTTTTTATAATACTCCACTAGCTCAGTGACCCGAAGTGAATCTTGGCCTCCAAGACAAGAGTCCTCCACCTTTCCTTTTTTTTAACAGCCCATATATATGTTTTTAAGAAATAGAGTATAGATAATAATTCTAGCCTATTCGACTTATCGTGCTCTTCTGCGAAATCCCACAGGTATTAACTAAGTCCAAACCACATACACAAGATTTACCATAATAAATTTCAATTAGTTTTATTAATCCATTATATTTTTTTAAATCTTTATTATCAATGTTTGAATTTACTGTAAAAAACCTCCGCAAGATATATTTTCAGTGATTTCATTTCATTTCTCTAAAACAAAGGCACACTCTCATCCAAATTCTTCCATAAATATGTATACCAATACTGGAAAATATATGATGGTTCTTTACATTTGAACTATGATATGCACTCAATTAGCATAAAATAGTACTACCCCATTTCTTCCCGTAAGACTACAGCGTCTACTTGAGTTATAAAAAACAATTTGCGCTTCCCAATACATCTCCCAAGCGTAGGGAAGGTGGACTATTAGGACTGTATTTATGACGACATTAATACAAAGACTTGTTATTACAATAGTCCTTTTGTTGTTAAAATATGTTCTTTTCATACTGTTTCAAATCAATAATAAGGTCGCTTGAAGGTCTACATATAAATGGTAAATTCTTCAAACAAGGTTGACTAGGTCATCGACCCAAATATCGACCACCGCGTTAGCTTTCTAGGGCGAATGGAAATTCATGGTGGCTTTTATTAATCGTCCTATTGTAGAGTAAGTACAGGTTCCAAGCGTTTTCTAGGTTAAAGGGTTCCCTGACTTTTATATTGTAATTTCATATTTGTTTTTACGATATGATATGGTATTTTATGGAAGTTTTGTTATGTCGATTTATAAACTTGTTTTAGTTTGCCTGCGGTAGTCAACGCCACCTAGCCCAATTGTCGGCTTCATGCATCCAGTTTCTGTCAGCCGCCCTGAATAGTCTTCGTTATATCTAGCAAGAGAACAGAACGTGAACGAAACAGTTAAGCCACTTATACATAGATATTTTTTTAGAAATTAAAAAAAATTGGAGACATGGAAAATAATTTCACTTCGACTATTGTAAACCAGCTGTACAAACAAATTAATTTAGATAATTGTGGCGGTCGTTTGTGCTTCAGTTTCGCCTTCTCTATTGTTGACACAGTTCGGATCGAGTTTCCATGAAGGGCGGCCGGTCCGTAATGCAATCACGGGTGTAACTTTACATTATTGAATTGACTCATATACATGTACATTGCAAAGTGCATTCTATTGCAGTTCACAATAATTGCATGATTTTACATTTTAACTGATTGGCGATAATGTCTTGTCAAACGTCATGTTAATCCTCCAGATATACCGAGAGACGAGTGGTAGAGCCACGAATGAATCAATTAACTAGAGCAGCGATTCCCAACCTGTGGTACACGTGCCCCTGGGGGTACGTGAAAATTATACTGGTAATGGTGGAAATACTGAGAAGTTAAAACAGTTATCTCATATAAACATGTAGTTTCAAATAAACCTTATAACTAACAACTTACTGAGGTGTTAACTAATTAAATGGTAAAAAAATAATATAATTTTGTTAATGTACATTAAGGGACTCCGACAGTAACACTATAAATCACAAGTCTCTAGAGACAGTGCTAGGTATATTTCAAAGTTAAAATTGAAAATAGAAAGATCTTAACAGAAACGAGACTCATTTTTGGAAGAGTAGATATGGCGTTATCAGGGGAGGGGTATTCATAAATGAAGTTTTATTGAGGGGTACGAGAACGGAAAAAGGTTGGGAAGCACTGAACTAGTCAGATAGTATGTAGGTATAAAACCTTCATAGCATATCGGCGTTAAGTGCTCGCGTTTTTCTGTGTTATCACGTTCAGTTCATAATCAGTACGGTGACTGCAGGATGTGGATCCAAATCATATCTCCTACCATAACTTCCATGTTTTCCTCCTAGTATTCACAGATTTAACGTTAGGTAGGTAATACATTTCCTTTCGTATTAGTAATCACTCAGATTCATCAGTATTCATCAGGCCGGGTAAGAACCCAAGGTACGCACATATTTATTTAGTATATAGTAGCATGTAACACATATTTATTTAGTTTATTTTGTGATACTTCTATAATAACTGAAAGAGGTGTGGGCTTCTTACCGTATGTACATACGTAATATTAATAATATAATTCATAAATAATTCAAATGTGAAAAATTAACGTACGTGTAAATTAACTTTTGCACCTTACGTCATTATACATTTGCATAAAAATTATGCAGCGAAAATACAATTCTACATAATAAATACAATTCAAATTAACAAAAACTGTTATCAACATCTTCACATATGTTTGGGATTTATCATTTGAAAGTTGGAGAACCTTCATATGTTATGCATGCAATTAAAAATTCCGTGAAGTGTGAACAATAGAGAGATATACATAGTTTTAATATTACCACTTACATAATATAAATCACCAAAAAATCTAAAACTAATCTAAACTATTTTAATTAATTACTTACGGATTTTCCACGAATTTTGATGTACAAATTCAACGTATTTATTTCAGGCGCTATGTTCACCTAAGTCATAAGTGAAATATTAAAATTAAAGTTTCATCCATTTGGATTAGTGACGATCCAGTGGGATGCATACTTTCCTAAACTTATTTTCACCACTGTTTACAATGATAACTTCTTTAGCGGTATTTCTGAACTGATATAACACTGGAACCTTCAAATTGAAACCCACAAACCTCAAAGGTCGGCAACGTTTCTGCAATGTCATTGGTGTTTGTACATGATCTATGGACGGTGTTAATTGCCTTCATCAGATGATGCACTAACTTGTTTGACTTCCAATCCCATGTCATTCATTGCAAGATTTAAAAAAAAGGAATCTAGCAACTTTTTTTTTGATATTACTATAATTCTTTATTCCAACTAAACTTATTGCTTATGCTAGGATATTGTAACGAAAGAACCACAATCAAGTCAAATCGTGAAGAATGTGCTCAGTCTGCTGTCTCACAAGACGCGCCACTTGGCGTTTTACTAGTGACGCATCAATCATCATCATTAGCATGTCACATGAATCTTGTAGCGACTATACAGTTAATGACGTCACTCTTTTTGGTCCGCATCTTTCGAGCCCTTTCTTCCCGAGTCAATTCACCGACTTTTAAAGGCAACAGGGACAACAACGCCATTTTATTTATTTATTTATTTATTCTTTATGAACATTTTTGGTAGAAACATTCTCTGTAACCCTAAACATATATCTACATATGTATGAACAATTATGATGGTGGAGGATGAATTATGGAGGCAAAGATTTGAGGTAAGTCTTTAATTTTACCTTTAAAACAAAGTTTGTTAAGGGCTTTTCTGGGGAAGCGCGTTCCTTAGTTTAACTACAGATACCGCGAAAGAAAACAAAAAAAAATAAACATTTTGCTTGTTTTACGGAATAGTCGAATTATACATTCGCAGAATGTCACTCGTGACCTTATTCTGTTTTAATGCAACACAACCAAGGTCGCTTTGAAACGTCACACGACGTTAACAATTAACATTACTGGGTCAGATCCGCAGGAACGCTCTAACTGGTTTCTAAATATGGTGTCCTTAGCAATTGCGTTTATCACACGTGCACTATTCGCTACCAGTTTTGTACATATAAGCAATTTGGTAACTGCCTGTGAGATCTTCGATTCCATTCGGTTCAACCTACACTTATTATAAGCAGTTGGAGTGCGTTGAGTCATTTATTTTTGAGGACGAAATATACGCCGTCTTTATTAGTTGTTTTTAAAAGAAAACTAGCAATGTTTTTAATATTACTTGAACTCTTGTTAACCATTCCAACTAAGCTAATAATGCTTGTGCTAGGATAGAGGATAGGGTTCACAGCAATAGTCTAGTGGCAGATACGACGAACTCACGACGAAGGCCGAGGCTTACCGCCTGAGCTATATTGCTGTTTCAGCCATACCTGTATGTTAATGACGTCACTTGTGGTCGTAAATCGTAAAAAAAAACTAAAAACTTTTTATACTACAAACGCAGTTGATTGAAATGAATGCTAAATCAAGTAAGATTATAATTCACTTCTTTCTTTTGATCAAGAGAATATTTTACATAATTAAAATAAATGTGCAGTACAAAACGAGGCAATTTAACATTGTATTTACGTAGGCGGAAATGAATATATTGACGTTACCATACTATTTTTGTCTCATTGCCAAACGCGTAGAGAATAAATACCTGTACCTTCTTACGTACCTGATGTTTTTCTGTTGATATTTTTCACAAAGATTAATTAATATGAACGTAAATCATTTTTATATGTTTTTGTTGCGTAGTTAAGTAAAACCACAATGTTTATTACTTTCTTAATAGCTGTGAAAACCCCGAAGTGAAAAACAGATTTATTTTGTGTAGTCATCGTCAACAGCCTGCGATAGTTCGCAGTTGGACATAGGCCTTCTGCAAGAAGCACCACCTAGTCCGATCTTTAACTTCACGCATCCCATATCTGTCAGCCACCCAATTTTTTGCATCGCATTTGTTGTAAATTACAATTGTTGTTTTGCATGCGATGCAATATTTTTTTAAACACCTTAATGGCAAATACAGGTGACACCCTCTTCTGAAATCTTCTTAATCGAATGAATATTTGACTACAATTGTAAGTGAAATGAAATTCAATTCCGAAAATCAATAACTGTTTTTCGTTAGAAGTGATAGAGCCACACTGCAGACAAAAACTTTGTCAAGAATAGCATATTATTTTTATTAAGTATTTGTGGGAAGTATCACACTCCCGCGTCTGAGTGGTGGCTAAGCTACCGCGCTTCGTCCGGTGAGTGCTTGAGTTCCAGAGGTCCAAAATGACACTCCTTTAAGCCCGGAAACGCTTCTGCACTGCCTATGGCACTGCGGATGTCTATGGGCAGCGTTGATTGCTTTTCATCAGGTAACAAGCTTGCTCGTTTGCCTTCCTATCCCATAAAAAAACTCTTAATTCGATTTAAATTCAGAACTCTTAACTAGAGTTGGGCACACTGATCATTGTGTCAAGGGATTGTCAATAAAAATATCTCCATGCACATTGTACAGGAAACTTTATATATATAATGTAATTCTGTAGACCTCCAAAGTAAACACACACACATATGTGTACCTCCGACACGGCATCAGGCCGATGGAGTCTGCGATTTGCGCAGATTCCCAATTATATTTTACTAGCCCGCGGGCTGAAAGCCCTGAATACGATAAAGCTGTTAAAGCCAATAGGCTACCAGCATTAACATCTTCGAATCCAAAGTAAATTAGTATCGCAACCTTTCCTTATGTAAATAAATGCGGCAAATAAGAAGACGACAATTTTTATTATCTTAGTGTGGTCAACTATATTATTTAAATTTAATATAAACAAGTACAGTTGTTAGATATGTTATTTATAACGGTACCTATTGATTTTTAGAAGATAGGATATTAATGTACTCCTCTTGTCCAAGGCGGACTAGTGGCACATCCAAATTCGGAATAATCTATCAATGAATCACATCGGTTTAGGTCATACTTACAATACATACATATATTTATCCTGATGTGGGAATTGAACCGTATACCATTCAGCCGGTACCATAGACGATATCTCCACAACTGAGCTATTTAGGTCGTAGATATCGTGGTGGTTGCATATTTATAATTAGCTCTAGTTGAAGTAGCTCCAGCGAAAATTGTTTATTTTCTGACTAATAAATAACGTCGATATTTTTTGGCTTATAAGCACGTCAATGTTTTTATAAGTCGCATCTCTGCGGATTCTTTACCTATTACTTTACCTACTCGTGGTTTTATACATATTTTTCATATTTAGTATTAACAAGTCAACGACAAATATTTACACGGGTATCAATGTCGAGGAAATGCTCTACAAAACCCAACAATTGCGGTCGGTTATGTTTCTACAACTGATTTTATACAGAATACCAGCGGATTGGCGGGATAACCACACTAGTGTAAATGTCTGTAAGCATATATTTATCCTGATGCGGGGATTTAACTCGCAACCATTGACTCCGTAGACTGAGACATTGACAGTTCTAGCAGTGAGCCAGTTGGTTGTCGACTTGACTGCCGCAGGTCTATGATTTTTATATATTTTTAATTGCACTTAAATATTTTTAGAAAAAATAAAACGTTAATTAAAAGAATACACATCGTTAATGAACGGTATATTCTACAAAGCCCTCATCAACTGACGCAATTTTCGGCGCCATTAGCGGCAGTAAACCAATTTCACTAAAATAGTATTGCGCTGACAGACAACAGCGGGTCGCTCCATTTGTATTATAACAAGTCAATTAAAGCGCGATATATTTAATGATGCTAGTAAAAAAAAGCAAAATATATCTTTCTAAATGACTATTTTTTTATGAAAGGCTTAATATTTTTCTTTTCTATTATATTTAATACATATTTTACAAATGAAGGTTGTGATATTACTAGAATTCTTGTTAATCATTCTGACTAAAATAACAACGACGACCAATTGGCGCAGTGGCGGAACTCCTCGCCCACGAAGTCATTGGTCGCGAGTTCGATCCCAGCATCGGAATAAAAATATGTATGTATGGCCTACAGATATTTATTCCAAGTCTGGTAACTTCGCCAATTTGCATTGGACAAGCGTGGTGGCCTAACATCAGGAATAGCTTAATCAATTTATAGGTTTTGTTTTCGAAAATTATAATACTTTGTAAGGAATTACTTAGGTATCGTAATTTTGACGCCAAAATGATGATTTCTACGTAAAAAAACAAACAACTTCATACATAACGGGCGCGAATGAAGTCACATGTTGTATTTTCTTATAAATACTGCTTTAAAGTAGCGTGCGGTGTGCAGACTTAAAGTAGATACGATATAGTTGTTTCATTTTACAAATGTACTAAAATATATAGTAAAATAACTGAGCACGAATATTCTATTAAGAAATATCTTAATATAAATTTTATCTAAAGATGTATTTGCTCTGCCAATTTCAACGATGACAAAGTTAATCTTACTATTGTATTTTACCAGGCGGTTTAAACTCTCGAGTTACTTAAGATAAGCCACGATAACCCAGATGTGTTTGATCGCGAAAGATAAATAAGATATAATATATTTCGCCGACACTGCGGAAATATTTCCGTGACAGAACCAATAAAATAAATATACAACAAATTGTATTAAAAAAATAATTTATATGCCTCACATGAATGAGCTGGCTCAACCGGGAAAGTACACTGAAAGAATATTTGCGTTAATACTACAATAAATTTTTTCTCGGTAGGCAATCCATTTGCAGTGCCCTTAGAATTGCAGATATTCATGGCCTGCTATGGTTGCTTACTATAAGGTGATCTGCTTGCTCATTTGCCTATTAATTCCATAAAAAGCACATTTCAATTATGTAAACTGGCTGAAAAAAGATAAATTTTTTTAATTTTCATTTTTAAATGCACCTACCTCATTATGCCTTGATTGTGTACTAGTTCAGTACAAATTTTAACAATAATACTTATTAGAGAATACTACTAATAATGCCTGTTGTGCTGAAATTCATCAATTACGTATTGAAAATAACTGAGGCGATCGATACGAAATCAAATGAAAGTAAAACGATTGGGGAGAGGAGGGACTGATATAACTGTATTTATGAATATAATTAATGAAGTATGTGTGTAGTGGGGACACACATATAACACCTACGGAATCGATCGTCGGATGTTCGATTCCCGCATCGGGATAAATATATAAAGATAGATATATTCTTTATTGTACACCAAAAACAAAGTTATAGAATTATTTATTGTTATTTTGTTTATATACAAATAGCGGTCTTATCGCTAATAGCGATTTCTTCCAGACAACCGTAGGACACAGTGTTAAAAAGATAATTTGGTGTACATTGGTAGGTAGGATACATTATCGTCAGGGAGGTAGAAAACATTTATTAATAAACAAAGTTAATAGCCATAAGCAAATATATAAGTATATATAGATATGAGTTAACTGTAAATAATATATATATATATATATATATATATATATATATATATATATATATATATATATATATATATATATATATATATATATATATATATATGGCGTACATATATTTATCCCCTGTGGTCTGGTTACGCATTGTACAAGCGTGTTGGGTTCATACATATACGTTCCGTCTGGCTATGAAATAAAATTTATTAAGTTTCAAAATTTACTTTTATATTTATACGGTTTCGTAAACAAGCTACTAGAATCAATAATGCTTTGTTGATTCTACGAAAATACAATATCTAATACACCTGCGTAAACTTCGAAAGGCATCTCATTGTTCTCAGACTCGCTCACTCCGTCGCGTACTTTACATTTGGAATTATAGGACCATCGACCTCGAATTGTTATGTTACAGACAATCTAGTTTGCAATAACATACATATCATTGCTAAAAAAATGCTCACACGCTTAGACTAAGAAAAGTCGTGTCAAGAAACACACACATATAGTATGTGGATCATCTAAGTGATAACCGCCACCCATAGATATCCACAAAACCAGAGGCGCCAGAGCGTGTATTTAAATGTATTGTCAGCCAAAGCAAAGTAGTAAATATTAGGGAATAACGCGGTAGATTGTTCCAAAGCTGTTCCACGGAAAATTCGATAAAGAGAGATGAAAAATCTTCCCGTTGTAATAATGGATCTTTAAATCCTGTGATCACCATCGATTCCGGCCACTGTCTGTTTGATTTTGTCAAAAGAATGCTGTTAATTGGGAGATACAGCGCAGAGATGAGAACAGTATTCCATACGTATAGCCATACTTATTGGCAGATCAGTGTATGTCATGAACAGTAATATAATCCCTCTAACTACAGATCCATAGCTATAACCAAGCGTTTAATACTCATTTTTCAATATTTAAAATGCTACTTGTTTTTCTTTCAGTTTCTTCTTGTAAGAGTGCCTCGACTTGCGAAGGTTGGCGGCCAATTCAGTACAACCTTCCTCCTCCTTGGCGAACTGTGCTCGAAAGAAAAAAAAAAAAAAGAAAGAATTATAACTATACGAGTGCTCCAAAACTGCAGCAGTTCTGGAGCACTCGTATAGTTACAGTTCTTTCTTTTTTTTTCTTTCTTTCGAGCACAGTTCTTTCGGTTAGCGTTGTCTAAATTTTTAAAGTCAAGGTACTTTTAAAAATTTAGACAACGGTAGTATCGCATATTTAATTACTATAGAATAAAAACATTATCTTACGGGTGGATCACCTTGTTTGTAGGTCGATCAGTTCTAGTAACATAATACTAAAAAGGAGTTACTTAAGTATGATATATCTTTTAACTAGCTAATAGTAAATTTATTGAAAATAAGTAGTCATTTTTAAACAAGATTAACCTCCTTTTTTCTGTTAATGAACAAAGCTAAGAACGTCATTGGAACCTGCAAACAATAAGTCTACACATTTCTGAAAAGCCAGCATAGCTTCTGCAATACCTATGGTGTTGCAGAATGCATGCATGAATGAAATTGCAGAATTCTGTGCCAGAGCCCCAACTCTTTACTCTTCACCTCGTATTAGTTACGTCCTATTTAAATCTTACCATAAGGGCGGCGGTGATTATTATGTATCTGGTCAACATTTGATCATTTACGAATAATTTCCATAACAAAGTTATTTCAAATATCGAATCGAAGGAATGAAAGAAACTATTGACGAGTAAAATTCAGTTCATATATCGATCTCTAACTAACAAGCGGGCTTCGATTTGACATGGGTCATTAATATTCATCTATAATTTTTAAACACGTATTTCATTTAAGTGAAAGTGTTGTAGGTACAATTTTGTGTGAAGCTAAAATATTTTGTTAATATTATTTGTATATGTTTTGATTTGTTAGTAATTAACATATATTGTTTATTATTTTAGCTGTAAAAGTGCGGCTGGACCGATTTTGATCATTTTTTTGTGTGTTTGAGATGCTTGCCCTGTATGGTTAAGTGTGAATTTAAAAAATTGGACTCGGTAGGTGGCGCATCAAGCGGGTTCTAGATTTTTTATTTACAGGGTCCTCCGGGACCACTAGTATTAATAATTATTAAACATAAAAAAACTTTTACTATTGGTTTCTTAATATATTATTTACTTATTTGTATTTTTTATTTTATTTTTATTTGTAGTATACTACTTTCAAAATATAGTTACTGTAACCGAACTACATCTAATTACTATACATCAGGAGCAAATTTAGAATAACCTATTTGCTTTTGTATTGCCGGGACATTCCATAGACAAGACTTTAGATTTCAAAGCAAGTATTTCGTAAAATACTGAGACATAGTCCAGTATATAATAAATAGCTATATGTTATATATAATATATTACACGCCAGACTATTGAAACAGCAATGCGAAATGTATCTCTGCTCATGCGTAGTTTATTTATCACTGAAATTTGATATTGCTAAACGGCAGACAACGCAACGCCCCTTGACCGCATATCAAATTTAAAACGCCTTTTAACTGTGTTCATTTCGTAAATTAGTTTTACTTTCATTTGCTACTACAGAGAGATTTCCCGCACAGATTGCTAAATATAACTACTAACATATGGGGCAAATCATGTTATCCACACAAATTCACAAATAATAAAAACATATTTTAATCACCACCGACGAAAGGATAAATATACAGATTCAAAACATGTTCCATCCCCATCACCTGGATGGCTGGCCGTCAACTGTCGTGCGATTTAGTCGCAGTTTTATGCCAGAAACTGTGTTAATATGAAACAATTTACTGCCTGCGGTGTTCCAACGTGACTGACATAGGGGCAATCCAGACAAGAGCGTATCTGTTCGTTTAAGACCGGCAACGTACCTATGATGCCTCTGGCGTTGCGAATGTCTATGGGCGGTGGTGATCGCTTACCACCAGATGACCCACATGCTTGTTTGTCTGCTCTGCTACAAAAGAAAATCATTTTAAAGCACTAATATTTCATAGTCTTCATTGCCCAGCTTGTAAGTGTTATAAGTATAATCTTGTGGTAGGGCCATGGCCATCTTATGTTGAACGAGCTACATTCAATTGTTTCAGAACAGATACAAAATTGGAATCTTCAAAAAACGAGCCCTTCACATTTGAGCCGGCAACGTTTCCGTTTTACCTATAGTGCTGCAGATGTCTATGGACGACGCCGATAGTCTTCCATTAGGTGACACGCTTTCTCGTTGACCCTCCTATCCAAATGGTAGCACAAATGAGCATGCTTGACCTGATAGTACTACACCCTCACGTAATATCCGGTCACCCAACTCCTTTCCTTTCTTTTATTTCTTTTTTACCCCATTACTTGATTCTATCCGCTCCGCTCCCATTATTCACATTCTTACCCTAAAGGTAAGCAAATAATCTGCAGTGCCCTCAGTACTTATTGCGGATGTACACAGGTTACCTAGGTTGCTTACCATGAGATAACCCTTTTGCTCTTTGCCTAACTATTCTATAAAGAAAAATATAAATAAAAATTAGAATTTATTGTTGCAGATGCGACTTTCGCTGTGATGTTACGTAATGTCGCGAAATAAGTCGTGACTTATGTTTGATAATAAGAGAGAGTTGAATATTTCTAATACATGGTATATGTATGTATACTGATTGTCATATTAGTGGTATTGATGATCGACAGTGTAAT
>JASFAT010000613.1:0-36910 GCA_031353405.1 Baronia brevicornis | reverse complement strand
CGGAGTATTACATAATATATAATAGTTCAATTAAGGCGTAGAAGTTAAATGAAATAAAATACATACGTGTATTTTCTACTTGACTGCAAAAGTCTACCAAACTTGCATGGGCTTTTGCAGTCGATTCTACCACTTACTTTTTCCCACGGCCGAGCCTGTATGTATGCCTGATATGAGGCTGTACCACTTTTTAAACTCTGTTTATCCTTTTTACTCTAGTGGCTAGCGAATACTTCGCGAGACGTCTAATTGGCTTCTTAGACTAGCTAATTAGACGTTTCGCGCAAGTGTTGCCTAACGATATCTTAATTCGCGGATATTGCTATGCACTGTAAATTACGGCAAAATTGATAAAGAAGGATTTTTTGATGAAAAATCATTTCGGATTATTTTACTCATTTTCTAATTAATAATAACATACATACATACATAACGTCAAGCCTGTCTCCTGTAAGGGCAGGCAGAGACCACAGATCTCCATCTGCTACGATCTCGGCATACTTTCCTTGCTTCCTCCACACTCATAACTCTCCTCATGCAAGCTCGCTGGTTAAGGTTGCTCTTGACCTGGCCTTTCTTAAAAACATCGGTAATTTGGTCAAGATATGTTTTCCGTGGTCTTCCCCTACCGACCCCTCCATCCACATTCGCAACATAAATTACTTTTGCAAGTCGTCTTTCATCCATCCTATCTATGTGCCCAAACTATCTAAGCATCCCTTTCTCAACTGTGGGATTCTTCACCTCAACAAGAAGGAATTCTTCACCTTCTTTAATTAATAATAAAGAATTTTTAAACATTTTTACGAATTTGAATACCCCATTGTTACCTCTGGCCTATTCTATACGGATGTGTGGCGTGGATGCTTAAAGATGACCTCAGAAAGACCAGGTCACGTGTTGAAGTGTTCCAAATGTAGACATAGTAACAAAAAAGGCCTCTTCCAATATGTGGTAATATCGTAATATGCCTTTTCACACACGATAAACTTGATCTAAATTTTTCCAGGTCCAGGATCAAGCAAGCCAGCGAGTATACCCAAAAGCCAGCTGAAGTATTTATTCTTCGTTGTACAAGGAAATGGACGGACGAGGAAAAAATATGACTACTGGAACGCCAAAAATATTGCGACGGATCCTAGAATAGATTTTAAAAGGTACATAATATAGATCCCTATATTTTAGGGTAGTCCTTATTTGTGATTTGTTCGAATTTTTTTTCACGATAGTCCTAAATCGGTTCCAAATTTATAAAAAAAAATTCCTGCCAAATTTTAGCTCTTAATTTTAATATTAACCCGGCCCCCCGATAGCCAAAGTTTCAAACGGAAATAACATGAGAAAAGTTTTGTTATTACGTCATGGACTAATGAACCGATCATATCGACAAATAACAATTCTTGTAGCAAATTTAACGCTCTACAAAAAAGGTGTCATATGATTTTTCGCTAACTTGTATGGTTCAAAAGTTATTCGAAGTCAAAATCAAAGTTCTAGTCAAATCTATGAGTTTTTCTATTTATTAACGTCAATTAATGATTCAAAAATGGAAGAAGGCTTAATATTTATATTTTAGACGCTTTTTCTGACCTTGACGTATGCTCTGAAACAAAAGTAATAATTAATTGCAAAAATTGATCATCAATGACAATCAATGAGTACCAATATTATCATCTTTTCTTTAATCATACTTTCATGAAGTTGTTACATTAATTTCTTTATAGACATTTTATGACTGATCTTTATAAAGATTTATTAGTTTCCTAGATATAGAGTTTAAGATGTTTATTAGTTTCCTAATACTTTAGAGGATCATCGCCCAGGAAACATTGGGCACGCAACGCGCTGAAAAAAAACGAGTAACGCATTCTTTAGTAGAAGCATAAATTTTTTTTTATGCTTCTACTAAAGAACGTGTTACATACATACATACATATCGTCACGCCTGTCTCCCGTAAGGGTAGGCAGAGACCACAGATCTCCATCTGCTACGATCTCGGGATACTTCCCTTGCTTCCTCCATACTCATTATTCTCCTCATGCAAGCCCGCCGGTTGAGAGTACTCTTGACCTGGCCTTTCTTAAAAAGTTCAGCAATCTGGTTCAAGTTCAAGGTACGTTTTTCGTGGTCTTCCTCTTCCGGCCGTTCCATCCACATTCGCAAGGTAAATTTCTTTTGCCAGTCGTTTTTCATCCATCCTCTCTATATGTCCAACCAACCAACGCGTTACAAAACAAGTAATATTATGTTTATGGATTTAATTCCTGATAATTCCTGTTAAAAAATTTTGTAAATTTTCTTTTTACATACATACGTACATACAGACACGCCCGTCTCCCTGTAGGGTTAGGCAGAGACCTCAGATCTCCATCCGCTATGATCCCGACACACCTTCCTTGCTTCTTTCGCACTCATCCATCTTTTCATCCATCCTTCCTCTCACATTCGTGAGCGATCGTAGCGAAACGGCTCTCCTTTAATCGCTTCCCGCCCTCGTGGGAATCAGAACGTGACGGGTGGCGTACCACGTCGCCGTCATTTTTTAACGAATTACGTATATTAAGGTTCATCATAGTGAACCCCACGACCCGCAAGGGAGGATGGAGGTCAGCCCCACCAGAGCCCTTTTTTCTTTTTAAATTATATTATTTAATAATTTTAACTTGTTCATATACATATATAAGTACTTTTTTTAATTTGAATATGATTCATAATAAAAACAAAACCTTATAATTTTTACTATATACATTTCTAAAGTTTCGCGGCACATTAAGAATTTGGCGATACGCAAAACTACCGCGGCACAGTGGTTGAGAATCACTGGCCTAGGATGTTACACGTGTCCATGGGCGGCGCTGATTGCTCTTCATCAGGCGACACGCTTGATTGTTTCCTTCCCTATCCTATAAAAAAACAGCTCCGGTTACAATCGCTAATTATATTCAAAGAAATATCTGTAATGTTTCCAGGAAGACGCTGGTGATAGCAATTGGATACCTGGACAGTACAAACTTCCCTATCTCCGCAATGCTCGCCAACGAGTATGAGGCAAGAGGATATAACGTCATCCTCATCGACAACCAGAGGTTCGCGACGGTCCACTACTTCCTGTAAGTAAATGTGAGTTCTAAACGATAGCATTCATTACTGGATATTTGTCTTCATAATCATTAGTGTGAATCGAGTCTATTTTTCAATTCCTACTATAAGTTCACACTCTTCCTATATATTATTATATCTTCAGAAAACTCCTCCAGACGACCGATTGGCTCAGTGGCGCGGCCCTCCGCCCATGAAGTCAATGGTCGCGGGTTCGATTCCCGCATCGGAATAAATATATATATGGATTTATAAATATTTATTTCGAGTCTGGTAACTCCCCCAATCCGCATTTCTTTTCCTGCCCTTTCCTTTCTTCTCTATCCTTTCCCTTCCTCTTCGCCAATCCAAGGTCTGCCGTGCCAATGGATGCGTGGCTAGGGGCGAGCCTAGTCGAAAGCGTGCTGACCGTCCCGGGATAGGGCTCCCCCGGGTACTATAGTGCCTTACCTCAGCATGCAGGGCTCTGCTGGGGCTGACCTCCATCCTCCCTTGCGGCTCGTGGGATTCACTAAGACGAATTTAATATACCTAATTCGTTGAAAAATGATGGCGACGTGGTTCGCCACCCGTCACGTCCTGATTCTCACCAGGGCGAAAAGCGACTAATGCAGAGCCGTTTCGCTGCAATGAATAGTAGCGGATGGAGCTCTGTGGTCTCTGCCAACCCCTGCGGGGGATAGGCGTGAATATATATATATATATATATATATATATATATATATATATATATATATATATATATATATATATATATACATATAAAACTCCTTTAGAAAACAACACCCTCCCCCCTCCCTCTACCCTTCCTATTCCCACTCCCATAATGACACTTTCCTTAAAGGTCGGCAACGCCGCCGCACTGCCTATGGCGCTGCAGAAGTCTATGATCGACGATATTTTTTTTATGGGAAGGCAAACAAGCAGTCGTGTCACCTGATGGAAAGCAATCAACGCCGCCCATAGACATCCGCACCGCCATAGGCAGTGCGGAAGCGTTGCCGAATTTAAGGAAAGTACCATTATGGGAGTGGGAATAAGAGGAAGAGGAGGATGGGGAGGGTGTTGGGCCTCTGGAACTCGGCCGCTTACCGTACGAAGCGCGGAAACTAAACTACCACTCAGACGCCGGTTTTCTGCGAGAGTGTGGTACTTCTTTCATGCTACAGACAAATAATATGCCATTCTTGACAAAGTATTCGTCTGCAACGTAGCCCTATCACTATTAACACTATATATATTTATATATTTTGTTCAAATATTCAATCGTTAATAAAATACTTTTTTATTCATCCACTCAAGTTCAAATACATTTTTTTTATGCTTGTAGAGGATGCTTAGCAAAATCCATTATAGTTACACATTTTGGGTTTGAATTGTGAATATTAAATTCAATATTTATTCACATTGAAATTTAAAAAAAATGTCACAAATAAACATTTCTATTTCTATTTTATAATAATAAAATTATACATAAATACAAATTTAATTAATATTTTTTTATATATTCACGCCTATCCCCCGCAGGGGTTGGCAGAGACCACAGAGCTCCATCCGCTGCCATTCATCGCAGCGAAACGGCTCGTCATTGGTCGCTTTTCGCCCTCGTGAGAATCTGGACGTGACGGGTGGCGAACCACGTCGCCGTCATTTTCAACAAATTAGGTATATTAAATTCGTCTTTAGTGAATCCCACGAGCCGCAAGGGAGGGTGGAGGTCAGCCCCAGCAGAGCCCTGCCTGCTGAGGTAAGGCACCATAGTCCCCGGGGGAGCCCGACCCCGGGACGATCGGCACGCTTACGACTAGGCTCGCCCCTAGCCACGCATCCATTGGCACGGCAGACCGTGGATTGGCGGAGAGGAAGGGAAAGGAGAAGAAAGGAAGAGGCAGGAAAGGAAATGTGGATTAGGGGGGTTACCAGACTCGGAATAAACATTTAAAAATCCATATAAATATTTATTCCGATGCGGGAATCGAACCCGCGACCATTGACTCCGCGGGAGGGCCCCGCCACTGAGCCAATCGGTCGTCAATTAATTAAATTTTAAATAAAATTATTAACAATACTATTTGGAACGAGTCAATAATATTTTAGTAAGTATAAAATTTAGGGATGGGGTTTTACCCAAATCTACTAACCTTGCCCACTGCCTTGCCTTGGTTACACAGACAAATCAATAATTTAACCTTGTATATAAAAAGTGTCACATAACAATATAGTGATACAATAGAAATCATATATACAATAGACATAAACACTGTATGTATAATTTAATTTTGATGAGTTTCCGTTAAAGAGTCATTTTTTTATATTAAATACTGTAAGTCGGTTATGGAATTTATTGCCGCTGGAAGTGTGACAAGCTGTCTCTCCCAATTTTCAAAAAGCTTGTCAAAAATCACTGTATATCTTTATAAATACCTAAAATTTTATGTATTCGTTTATTATTTATGGTTATATATATATATATATATATATATATATATATATATATATATATATATATATATATATATATATATATATATATATATATATATATATATCCTATCCTACTAATTTTAAAAATGCGAAAGTATCAAACATACATCTATACTTACCGTATGGATGTATGTTTGTTACTCTTTCACGAAAAAACTACTGAAACTTTACAGTAATATAAGTTATAAATCGGAATAACATATACAATTTGTAATGATTTTATTTAATTTTGGCCGTAATATAATTTTACTATTAAGTAAAAAAAATATATTTATTTAAAATTATCTGTGAGAATCAGGGCTTGATTCTCACGAGGGCGAGAAGCGACCAATGGAGAGCCGTTTCGCTGCGATGAATGGCAGCGGATAGAGCTCTGTGGTCCCTGCCAACCCCTGCGGGGGATAGGCGTGAATATGTAAAAATAAATGATCTGTCACGAAACTTAATGTGGCAGACCAAATTTCACGTGAGCGAACCCACGGGCAAAAGATACCGTACTTATTATATATGTTTGCTTATGGTTATTACTTCTGGTTTGTTAGTATGTTTTTCTTTCTTTTCTATCATCTTAACTATAATGTATCACCAACCTACATCAAATTATCTTTTTAACATTGTGTCCATCCTACGGTTGTCTGAAAGAAATTGCCATTAGCGATAAGACCGCCATTTATATGTAAATAAAATATTACATAATTAATAATTGTGTAAGAGGTAGTATCTTAACTGTGAAGTGATGCAACAGGAGTCTGGTTTAATCTCTTTTTTCTATACCAAGTGGACCTATTATATATACAACTGATGAATGGCGGGAGACAAGCGCGGGGTGCGGGAGACGCGGTTGTGCCTGCACGTGTGCAGCAACAAAGCGCGTTCCACGAATGCTGAGAATCAAAGCGCATTCCACGAATGCGTAGTAACAAAGCTTGTTCCGCAAATTTTCTGTAGTAAGCAGCTACAATTGTATAACTTTGTTTTCAGTGTACAATAAAGAATATATCTATCTATTCAATCTAGATATATTTTTCAACTTAAGATTCTAAATGACAATTTTGTATATGTAGAATATAAGAGATATATATTAACTTTGATATCTTACAGATCCTCTCGACTGATGCGGCCAGTTGGTCTACACGTAGCTGAAATCTTGGCCGATTTATCACAATTCGGTCTGGACCCATCCAAAGTGGAACTCCTCGGATTCAGTCTAGGAGGTCACACCGTCAGCTACATAGCTAAAAACTATCAACAGATCACGGGGAGAAACATATCCAGAATAGTTTCTTTAGAGCCTGCTGGCCCTTGCTTCAGAACTCTCGGAAAAGAGGACAGACTTGACGCCTCCAACGCAGACTTCGTCCAAGTAATCCACACGAATATAGACGGATACGGAATGGCGACTAGGATGGGTCATGTGGATTTTTATGTCAATGGAGGCGAATTCCAACCGGCTGATTTGAATTTCTTCCCCTGTACTAGTACCTGCAGTCACTTCAGAGTATTAGCCCTTTGGGTATCGGCTCTGAAGAACCCATCGAAATTTATGGCCATCAAATGTGATAGCATACAACAGGCAAGAGACGGTGCATGCTACGACAAAGTGCCTTTAGAGACGAACATAATGGGTCTAGATGTAGATGTTACAAAACATGGTATTTTTTATCTGTCCACTAGCAAAGGGTATCCATTCTATTTGGGTAAAAAGGGTTTAAAGGCAGAGTACGCAGCTTGGAGGAGGATCAGTGATATAAATAACAATGATGAGACCGAAGTATATGTATAAAATAATATCTATAAATGAACAGTGTTGCCATAATCGTCACAGGCAAACTCAAAAACACAGATTGGTTTTAATACTCAAGTAGACACGCTACCCATTCTTGGAAGCCCTAATCGATGCTGGATCACACGTGAATGTATATACCAATATATTAACTTTGTATCAATAAGTTTATTATGCTTTTGAAGGCACGTTACGATAGTCTTTAAGGCTGGAGTCAAAGCAAACAGTGATCATAATGCCATGTTAGAAACCATTTGACAGAAAAGATAACTGATAAGCCATTAATTTATTATTATAATAGATTAAATTAAATTATATTATTAAATTTTTTTATAATACAATTATTTATTGAAATGCGAAAAAAATTTGATACAAATACACAAAAGAGTTCAAATTTTTTGTTTTTTATTTACCTCGTCATAAAATTAATTAAATAAAAAATACACATACGAGTATGAAAAATTTACATTGTATTATTAACTAAAAAAAAGCCTAGTTTCCTACAATACCGGGAATCCTATTGTGGAATTTAGAATCATGTAATATATGTAAAATTTTGAAAAAAATATATATATTATTATTAAAAAAATATTCTTTTAAATTTTAGAAAAATATTTCATCCGAATAATTGGGTCGCGAATTCGATGGCCACATCAAAAAATGTAGTTGTAGGATCTACATGTCTTCATTCATTTAGATATTCCTTGTAATTTGTGTGTGGCTTTGAGTGTAGAACAATTATTGGGTTATTAAGGTTCTTTTAGTAAATTATATTATAGACATAATATATAACAAGAATGGATGGTAACGCAGTGCCTTTAGTTTTACAGGTGATTGTGGGTATGATTTCTCCTCCTAAAAAAATTAATGTAAGCGAGAATATAAAATAAAAGCACAATAATAGTGTTAAGCAAAATAATAGTATTGTCAAATCGTGCCAAAAGCTCCATAATTATTTTAGTATTTTTCTTTATTGGCTCTATCCTACCATTTTATATACATTATCACCGTTATTGTCAATAGCCTACGTCAAGCCATTTCAGGCCATAGGCGGCCTATGTCTTTCATCTTCTTTGCATATTTTTACTTCATCTGGTCAGGGAGACAACCCACACCAAGATTTCTTTTACTACATATTATATATGAATTTAGTACAGAGATCATCTAGTCTGGTCATAAAATTAAAATAAACTTTTAATGGCTAAATAACTGGTATCCAGTACAGAACGTTAAAAATGCAAGTTGTCGCAATGACGCAAAGCCAAGAATGACATGAGCGAAAAACCTTGAGTGATCTTTCTGCAATCTTTTAAAATGGTGCTTATTTCTCGCGATTTTCCGTCTTGATTCTATCAAATATATTTATAGTGATGTGTTAGTGAAAGCTTTATAACATATTTTTTTCGGTATTGTTGTTTAAAAATTTATCGTTCAAAATTTTGTTTCGTTAATTCCGTCTCAAAAAGTAGTTGCATGGTTTTGAATCAATCGGTGTGCGATGTTTGAAATTTTGTTATTTAAGGTGTCTTACGTAAGTATTATACGCTTTTTGTTATTAAACACCATAGACTGTTTGTATATGATACTATCATTGGATTGAATTGTGTCCCTTGGTTTATATTAACTGATTATCAAACGCGAGTTTACAATCGCTATTTCTTATTCGTTTTATTAACTTTATAAATTAAAATTGTTGATAATTACCTATAATTGTTGATTGCACGCATTAGAAACCTGTTCTTACTGTGTCAGAGGGTGACACGCAAATATGTTCAATATAAATGTTGACTTGCGGAAGCCGTAATTTATAGTTATTTTTATTTTTTCCGTCGCACAGCGACTTGGCAGTGGAAATATTAGCTATGATACAAATTAATATGTCTCATTTGGGGGATATTTTTAGCAAAATACGTCCATTGATATGACTTATGTAATGACAACAATGCTAATCTCTTTGTGTAAATTATTTTTTAAATAAAACGCGGTTATCGCGTTTGACACATTCCTAAAAAAATTCAGGGTATAATATATTTTGAAGCATGGTTCCATACATAATCCTACACTGCATTCATCACACCAAGTTCTAGTCTCTTTTCTTATTTTTTTACCATCATTACCATTTTTATAATATAAATAGAAGTTCATCATCATCAGTCTCACTGTCGTCACAAATTACATGTTACGACATTTTCAAAATTCGGAGAAAATTTAATACATAAACAACCTGACTATTGCTAAAAAAATAATTAGTAACAACACAATATAATCTTCTACATAGGTAAATATATTTTAAACATACAGCAACTTATACATAAAATATGTTAGTATAGCCTTTAGGCTAACCATTATTCAGGCTATTATGTGATTAGTTTATATTTCTCCCACATACTTTGTTCCTGATGCGAAACATATTAGACAAAGAAAAAGCTTCTGTGTCGTATTTTCTTGGTAATACTTAGTATATATAATAGTAGGTGAGAAATCATTTATCTTTTTATGGGATAGGAAGGCAAACGAGCAGATGTGCCACCTGAAGGACAGCAATCAACGCCGCCAAACACATCCACAGCGCTATAGGCAGTACGAAAGTTTTACCAACCTTTAAGGAAAGTTTCATTATGGGAGTGGAAGGGGAGGGAGAGGGTGATGGGCCTCCAGAACTCACCCTCATCATACAAAGCGCGGTTGCTAAACTACCACTCAGACACCTTTTTTCTGCGGGAGTGTGGTACTTTCCCAGGTGAGCTGGCCCATTCATGCTACAGACAAATATGCCATTCTTGACGTAGTATTCGTTCTACAGCGTGGCTATACCACTATCATCATTTTGCAGTTGCGCAGTTTGTGGTAGAAAACTGTGACTTAATTATATTTTCGTAGTATTAGAACTATTTGGGAAAGCAAATAATAATATTTGAGTCATAAAATTTGAATTTAAACCTGTATGAAAAATAAAGAGACTCCAAATATTGCAACAATGACACTTAACATTGTTGGTGAATATGTGGACAGTCAAAAGTTTTACTCAGCTAAGATCCGCGACAAGCAAAACAATAACAGAAAATTAATAATGTGTGTTTTTCCGTTGGGTTTAGTGGATTTATTTGGAATTTAAACCAAAAACGTACCACGTGCCATCAACTCTCCACCCACCAACCACTATACACAACGCCAAACACACACTATCACTTTTCCATCTTGTACACGACACATGTTTCGCCCCAACACCAGGCATCTTCCGGTATAGTAGACTCTACGGTTCTTTTCGTTTGTCTTCCTTACGTACGTATGTTACTACTATACCTGAAGATGCCTCGTGTTGGGGCGAAACACGTGTCGTGTACAAGATGGAAAAGTGATAGTGTGTGTTAGGCGTTGTGTATAGTGGTTGGTAGGTGGAGAGTTGATGGCCGATTTTCGGTAAGTTTTTGGTTTAAATTCCAAATAAATCCACTAAACCCAACGGAAAAACACACATTATTAATTTTCTGTTATTGTTTTGCTTGTCGCGGATCTTAGCTAAGTAAAACTTTTGACTGTCCACATAGTGATGGATTTCCGCAAAGTAACGCCTGACTCCATTAATAATTGTTGGTGAAGACAGTGACTCTATGAATATAAATATATATATGGCTACTTAAATGTCAAAGTTTGAGTCAGATGTTTATTCAATAAGCATTTAATGTAAATTACAATTAAAGTAATGATTAATGGAGTCAGGCATTAGTGTACAGAAATCCATTACATGTGGACAGTCATAAATCTTACTTAGCTAAGAACCGCAACAAGTAAAAGGTCAATCAACATCAACTATTTTATTGTTTTTTGCTGGATGGACCCAGCTCCTCAGAGAACTGCAGTAGCCTTTGCATACAGCAACTGGGAGAGACCTCAGTGCACCCAGGCACTTAGTTTGGTATTTAACTACTTCACTACAATGTGCACAGCCATTACTTCTTCATCCATCAACTTCTTCAACCATCCCTGCACAGTGGACTCCCAGTGACATCCAATATAAATGGGTGCTTATTAAAAAGATCATTACCAGTTATTACTCTAGTCATTATGCATAGTTAAGCTTTTCTAAGATTGAATGTGCTGGTTTAAGATCGAATAGTTTTTGTGAGGCAATTGTTTCTTGAGAGTAGAGCATCTTTAGTTTGTCAGTAACCACTCTGGTTGGATCAGTGGTCATTAAAGCGCTTGGCAACTGGGTGTGTGTCAAAGGTAATGATGATGATGATAATAATGTAGTTAAACACGTAATAACAGTGCTGAAATTAGTTTTTTATTGATAATTATAAGTATTACTTTTAGCTAGAATAAATATAATTTAGTCCATCGCCTTAGCGGCCTGTGTGTGTTTCAGTGAGTGAGTAAGTGTGTGCGTGCGTGTGTTTTACAAGCGGCACCACCTGCAAACCAGTATTTTTTTGTTTCGCCCGCAGGTTGACTGTTAGAGAATGCCTAGTGGCATTAAGTCCGCTGGTTATGCATTTTGTGCAAAAAGATTAAATAAATAGTTTATATGTTTATATTACCTATGTTCTATAAGGTTGGCGTGTTCATTGAACATTCATACATGTCGTCACGCCTGTGTCCCGTAGGGGTAGGCAGAGTCCACAGATCTCCATCTGCTACGATCTCGGCATACTTTCCTTGCTTCCACACTCATTACCCTCCTCGTGCAAGCCCGCCGGTTAATGGTACTCTTGACCTGGCCTCTCTTAAAAATTTTTGATCAATGAACTCAAGGTATGTATTCCGTGGAAGACCACGGAATACATACCTTGAGTTCATTGAGGGGAAGACCCCTACTGACCCTTCCATCCACATTCGCAATGTAAATTTCTTTTGCCAGTCGTCTTTTATCGATCCTCTCTATGTGCCCAAACCATCTAAGCATCCCTTTCTAAACTTTCATTAAACAAACCCTTTTTATCAATAAAGTCTGAAATTCATAAAAAAATAAGCAGACTTAACACCTAGGTAATATTTATAAAAAAAATACCTAGGTATAAGTCACAGTGATTTCCTACTGAATAGCATGTGACACCGATCATATGAAACAAGATAATACTAGATCGGAACAGCATCAAGCGAGTCGTGTCAAAGTCGCTTCCTTAAACAAACGCCCTCGATGACATCACCGTGACCTCACAAGATGGGTTACCTTGTGAATCAGATGCCGCGCGAATTCCAATCGACGCTGTGTTGTCGAGAATGAAAACGTAATGGCCGATATCTGAGAAACGAATATATGAGAGGCTTTTGGCATATCGTAACAAAGCTATGATAGTTCTACGCCATCATTTTCATTCATCATCATCATCAACCGACGGCAGCCCACTGCTAGACATAAGCCTCGTGCTACCTAGACCGATCTTTTTTTATATATTCACGCCTATCCCCCGCAGGGGTTGGCAGAGACCACAGAGCTGCATCCGCTACCATTCATCGCACCGAAACGGCTCTCCATTAGTCGCTTTTCACCCTCGTGAGAATGAGGACGTGACGGGTGACGAACCACGTCGCCGTCATTTTCAACAAATTAGGTATATTAAATTCGTCTTAGCAACGTCCCACGAGCCGCAAGGGAGGATGGAGGTCAGCCCCAGCAGAGCCCTGCATGCTGAGGTAAGGCACCATAGTACCCGGGAAAGCCCGATCCGGGGATGTAGACCGATCTTTTCGACTTATAAGCTAATTTTGCCTAATAAGAATTGTGGCGATTTCTTCTCACAGACGATAAAAAAGCAATAGACGGATAGAGGCGTCTTCCTGATTAATAACTAATCTACAAACCCAATTCCCCCTGCTAAACGTAACGATTACGGCAAAAAAAAATTGATTCCCACGGTAGACCAATTTCCAGTAGACCTCTTATGACAACTACTTTTATGACGAATTTACCCATCTAGTATCTGACAGCCACCCTACGCAGATCCTTTACACCATCTAGCCAACAGAGACGCTCTCATTACATTTGCCGATATGCGATCTCCACTCCAGCGCTCGTCTACTCTAACGGTTGTTGGTTTAAGTCCGTTATCCACCCCATTGCTACTTCTTCTATTCTTCTTCATTGATATCTTGTAATTCCAACAATGTGCTTGGCTTTCACGCTGCCCAAAAAAGAAATGCCAACGCTTTGAACAATTTTTGTTTGCAAAAAAATGACAGAGATTTTGCAGCGTATATGTCATAATATTGGAAACGGCTGGAATACTTTTCCATCATAATTTCTCAGGTTCAAAGACAAAGCTACCGTTTACTGAGTCGTTGGTCGTGGATTACATTCCCGCATCAGAATAAATATACATATGCATGGCCTATAGGTATTTATTCTCAGCCTAGTCCTACATAGGTGCGCTGCCAATCTACCTTGGACAAGTATCCATATTTCAGAAATAGTGAGACTCAGCAGTGGGAAATATGAGGGTTGTAAAAAATAATATTGAATAAGCCTATTGTCTTCTTTATTTACATAATTTTCTCTTAATAACAATATTATTAATATGAAAAATCTCTATAAAAATAATATTATTAATAGGGTTATTTATCCTTCGTGGCGGGATAAACACGAAGGATTATGCATCCAAGGAAAGGAACCTTCTCACGATCCTAGCCGTGCACAATATGGCTGCTTTTTGAATTTTGAATTTAACCCACTTACCTAAACCTAACTTGGACGGATGGGCGTCCAAATTTTTACCGATTCGTATTCTTTTATTATTATTATTGTGATAGGATAGGTAGGCAAACGAGCTAGCGTGTCGCTTGATAGAACTCTATCAACGTTGCCCATGGACATATGTAACACCATATTCATCACAAATGCCGGCCTTTATAATTACATTTGTTTTTTTAAGGTTATTCAATGTCGTATCAGTTCGGAATACCGCTGATGGCAAAGCTGTTAACACTTTTTGTAATGATATTCGACTTTAATACATGTGTGATTTAATAGTTGAAGATTAACATAGCTATATGGACAGTCAAAAGTTTTACTTAGCTAAGATCCGCGACAAGCAAAACAATGACAGAAAATTAATAATGTGTGTTTTTCCGTTGGGTTAAGTGGATTTATTTGGAACTTAAACCAAAAACTTACCGAAAATCGGTAATCCACCCACCAACCACTATACACAACACCAAACACACATTATCACTTTTCCATCTTGTAAACGACACGTGTTTCGCCCCAACACGATGCATCTTCAGGTATAGTAGACTCTACGGAAGACAACCGAAAAGACTTTTCTACACTCCTTCACACTACACTTCACTTAACCCAACGGAAAAACACACATTATTAATTTTCTGTTATTGTTTTGCTTGTCGCGGATCTTAGCTAAGTAAAACTTTTGACTATCCACATAGTGATGGATTTCCGCAAAGTAACGCCTGACTCCATTAATAAGATTAACATAGCATTTGCTGTCTCCTGACATTGTATTGCTATACAATGTACTTACATTGTATCTTTTATTTATAATTTACATAGTAACATGGAATAATTATAATTTACACAGTAACATGGAATAACACGCTTTATATTTTGCCCACCATCTGGACAAGTGGCGATCCATTACGGTGCGCTTCTCTCGCAACTTCTTTCCGCGGATCACCACTCTGTGGAACCGGCTACCTTCGGCGGTTTTTCCGAACCGATACGACATGAGCACCGTCAAAAAACAAGCCTACACATACCTAAAAGGCTGGTAACGCTTCCGTGACTCCTGCTGTGTCGCGGTTGTCTATGGGTGGCGTTGATTGCTTTCCATCAGGCGACACGCTTCCTCGTTTGCGAAATAAAATTGAGATTGATGACTTTAGCATTTTTCTGTTTCCTTCGATACACGACTAGCTCCTTCAATTCTCTCTACTCTTTCTTTTAATTAATCTGTAAATTTTCTCTTTTCCTTCTTGCATTCAATTTTTCCCTCCGTGATATTTGAAATATAATTGTCCGGACGAACCAAATATGAAGTTATATATAATCCCTTTCATTCGCAATTTGCTGTACATTTATTTGTTTCTCCATTACTTCTTTGATAACATTTTCTTTGCAAATCTCTCGTTTGCCCTCGTATCCCATAAAAAAAATGTATTGTACTAGACCAATATGACGGCCACTTTACCGATCTGAAGGTTCTCTATCTCTATCAACGAGTATAATATTTTCTCAACTCCAACTGCACGCAGTTGTATTATCCTGTACACCAGACACACTTCGCATATATTCTATTTTGTTTTTCTTGTTTGTAACTTGAATATTACTTATTGAAATATTACCGAACCTTGAACCGAAGTTTGATCTACACACATTACCATGTTGTTGATAGAAGATTTTTTTTTCATGGGATAGAAAGGCCAACGAGCAGGCGTGTCACCTGATGGAAATCAATCATCGCCGCTCATAGACTTCCACAGCGCCATAGGCAGTGCGAAAGCGTTGCCGACCTTCATGGAAAGTGTCATTGTGAGAGGAGGAGGGGGAGGGTGTTGGGCCTCCGGAACTCGGCCGCTCACCGTACGAAGCGCGGCAGGTAAGTCCGGAGTGTGGTACTTCTCCGGGCGAGCCGCCCCATTCATGCTACAGAGAAATATTATGCCATCCTAGACAAAGTATTCGTCTGCATCGTGGCTCTACCATTATTAAAAATACAAAAGAGAGGATATCAGCTAGACAATATTTAACAGAGTCTCTTTCACAGTTTCTTTCTCCGTTCAGAAGAACAAAATGGTGGTAATGCTTGACCGTTAGCGGACTAACGCTTGACAAATAAAATGTAATTAATTATCCAAAAAAATAAATTTTAATTTTCTATGCTCCCAAATAGTTGCGAGAAACGTTGGTAATCTGACGTCATGCATCCTTGCATACGCACTCCGCCTTACCTCACCGTCGCTAATTAAAACTTACTAAGACACGTGACGTAATTGCTGCTCCAATTGTGGGCAATAGTACGTATTCGCAGTTAGTAGTGAAGATTTCATAACGAATTTCTGGTGCGCCCTCTTATCTATTCGAGCTGTAAAACTCTGACGTCGTTTTGCAAAAAGTTGTGTTGTAGATGTCTGTGGACGGCGGTGATTGCTTTTCATCAGGTGACACCCTTGTTCTTTTATCTTGTCTTACAGTTAAGGACCCATAGCCTACACCCAAGGTCACCCAAGGTGATACGTCCCGTTTTGAACGGGACTGCCCCCTTTTTCGGCCATCTGTCTAAATAGTTCCATTTTTTTGAAACCGCGTGAAAATCACGTTTGTTGTGAGAATCAACGGCACTCATATTTTGAAAGGCAATCTAAAATAGAGGAAAGGTTTTTTTTTATCTGAATGTAGAGGCGACAAGTTTAGAGAAGCAAAATTTTATTTCTAAATTTCGTAATCAAACAATGTTATCACTCCCACGCGAAATCCTTCTGGTGCCGCCTGGCTCCTGCGACTGGGGAGGTCCAGCGACGGACCCAACGTAGGAATAGGTTCGGCCACATCTCGACGGCGCAAAGTCATTAAAGGTTGCCCAAATGCCGCTGGGAACAGCGGCATCCAGAACCTAGGGGGCGGTCGCCCCTTTGTGTTGCTGGACGAGCAGTGGGGTTCATCCCCAAGGCTCGATCCCACACCCCTGTGAGTGTGGATGTCCCCGTATCGTATATTATCACAGTTGTGTGAGTGATTCGTGTGTAATCAACTATAATAATAATAGATATTGAATATTTACGATGTGATGTTTAAAATTATAGTCAATAATATAATCCAAGATTAGTACGTGAGTTGCGATGACCCTAAAATGGTTCGATTAAATTTTTTTTTCGTTATTTGGCTAAGGTATAAGTAAATGATTAATAGAGCTGGGGCTAAATGTGATTTTATGTATTGTAGTGATACATTCATAAATGTATCTCTAGTATTTCTTTTCTTTGATCGGATCTGCTGATTACTAAGCCCAATTAAATCTATAGTATTATGGGGTCATCTTTGTTGGATGATAAACATGTATGTAGTAAGTATCCTCATAATTAAACTGTTTTTTTCAACTTAAAATTTAATTTATAAAACTAATAATATAAATTGTATTTTTAAAAATTTAATGATTTGTAAGTTAATTTTTAACTTTTTATGTACATCGAAAAGTGTTAATAAAGTATAAGATATTATATAAATGTACAACGAAATGCAATGGATAAATTAATATAATTTGGAAGAATTTTAAAGATCCCGAGTGTCGCTATTCCTAAAGATTTTTTAAAACTTACAAGAGTGAGCGACTTTCTGTTTTCTCTCTCATTCAGAGCGCCGCTTTGTTGTTGATAGTTAATTTTGAAGGAAATTGAGATTAATAACTTTAGCAATTTCTGTTTTCTTCGATCCAAAACTAGTTTCTTCAATTCTCTTTACCCTTTCTTCTTATTGGTCTGTATATTTTCCCTCTTTCTCACATTCCAGTCAATTTTTTCGATTGTGAACCAAATGTGAAGTTATATGTCCCCTTTTTTTTCGCAATTTGCTGTACATTTTTTTGTTTCTCCACTACTTCTTCTTCTTTGATAACTTTTTCTTTACAAAACTCTCCATTCGACATTAACACATCACAAATGTCTCCAACCTTTCTCTATATCCTTGTTGAAGGTAATCATAATTATAAGTTCAGGCTATTTTCGAGTTGTACATAAAATCACAAACCAAACAAATATAATATGTATGAAAAGCCGACAACGCAACCGAGACGCCTCCCGCGTTGCGGATATCTATGGGCGACTGTGATCGCTTATCACCACGTGACTCATATGTTTTTTTTTGCCTGCACTGCTATAAAAGTAAATCGATAATAATGATGCGAATGTGGATGGAAGGGTCGGTAAGGGAAGATCACGGAAAACACCCCTTGACCAAATTGCTGAAGTTTTTAAGAAAGGCCGGGTCAAGAGTGCCCTTAACGGGCGGGCTTGCGTGAGGAGAATAATGAGTGTGGGGGAAGCAAGGGAAGTATGCCGAGATCGTGATGGAGATCTGTCGTCTCTGCCAACCCCTACGGGAGACAGACGTGACGATATGTATGTATGTATGTATGTATGCCTATAATATTGACAAAGCCGTAATTAAAGGCCGCTGTATTAATCTGTGTACAATATGGTATTCCAACAGATAACACAATCTATAGCACTCTGATCCGATCCGATGTGTAATGCATCCTTTGATTTATATTGAAAAATATAATTATTTTTACAATATTTTCTTCCAACTTTACTCGCGTAATAATTTTTTTTTTTGGAAAGATAAATACCAATAAGCAAGTCAAGTTTCTGAACGACGCGCCAATATAGTGACTTTCGCGAATGTGTTGTTTCTGAACGACGCCCCACTATAGTGGTTTTCGCGTATGTGTTGTTTCTGAACAACGTGCCACTATAGTGACTTTTGCGTATGTGTTGTTTCTGAACGACGCGCCACTATAGTGACTTTCGCGAATGTGTTGTTTCTGAACAACGTGCCACTATAGTGACTTTCGCGAATGTGTTGTTTCTGAACGACGCGCCACTATAGTGGTTTTCGCGTATGTGTTGTTTCTGAACAACGTGCCACTATAGTGACTTTTGCGTATGTGTTGTTTCTGAACGACGCGCCACTATAGTGACTTTAGAGAATATCTTCTTCCTCAAAGATAGGCCACTATATTGGTGCACTCTAGTAGTACACTCGCTCATATGATATGGTTCACCACCCACCACCCGTCCTGATTCCTACGAGGGCGAAAAGCGAGGAACGGAGAGCCGTTTCGCTACAATGAATGTGAGAGGAAGGATGGATGGTAAAATGGATGAGTGTGAAGGAAGCAAGGAGGGTGTGTCGGGATCTTAACGGATGGGGATCTGTGGTCTCTGCCTAACCCTACAGGGAGACAGGCGTGATTTCTAATATCATAGACAAAAATACATTTTTATATTAGTATAAATGTTGTAACCATAAAGTAAATTGATAACTGCTATCATTTGTGATAACTGTATCGGGCCATCAGTTCCTAGTGCGGTTTTGGTACTGGCACACTCGCTGTAATCTTTTTAAAAATAAATTATTCTATATATAATACGTTTAAAATGCCTAATACATATAGTTTACAATCTGTGTTCAATTTTTAAGCGGGAAATAATGAAATCATTTGTAATTTTATTTAATAAATCTAGCTGTTATTTGTATACCGTGTAATTTTAGTGGAGTTTAATTCAATGAAATTTAATTGATTAAACAGTAAAACGGTGTTTTTATGTATATTGATATATTTTTTAATTTACCCCAATAGGCAATTACTAATATCGACAACTACCATCACTGTCAAAACGTAACGCCTCTAAAAAGTATTTATCTTCTGTGGTTAAATAATGTGCAGAGTTTTTTTTTTTAATTTACTCTTAAAGGCGAGCAAGGTAACGGCCATGACCTAAAACGTTATAACTCTACAAGTATTAAACTTCTGTGTAAATGATGTAAACTGATTTTTTTTTTAATTAACCCCAAAGGCAAATGCCAAGTTATATTATCGGCCAGTATTTTATCAAAACGACTTTGAAAAAAATTAACTTTTATTTTTTTTTTTATTTAATCCAAAAGGCAACGGCGAGTTTCGTTAACGGCCAGTACTTTGTCAAAACATAAAGGACTGTTAAATTAGTTTTCTGTGTATAATAATACAATGTTTCTTTTTTTTCAACCAGTCAAGTGATATTCGTGCATCCTAAAATAGTGATTTTTTTTTCACAATGAAGGTCAAAAACCCTTTCGCCCTTTTCACCTTAGGTACGTATTTGAGCTTTATTTACACGCAACCTTTAGACAGTTTTAGACCTTACAAAGTCATACGTGAGGGCGAAATATTTTTATAATTTTTCTACACTCTTTCCAGTAATTTTAACGTTGATTGTGTTAAACGTTTAGTTGAAAACGCTGGAGATTTTCGCATAAAAAAGGAGAGGATTATTTTTTTTAACCGTCTAAACACATGGCGGTCTAGTTTGGATACCTGTTAAATATTATTGATAATTTCACTGATTCCTAGTATCATTTCAATTAGGATACAAATTATTAATGGAGTCAGGCGTTACTTTGCGGAAATCCATCACTATATGGACAGTCAAAAGTTTTACTTAGCTAAGATCCGCGACAAGCAAAACAATAACAGAAAATTAATAATGTGTGTTTTTCTGCTGGACTCCACCGGATGGAAAAGTGGTAATGTGTGTTTGGTGTTGTGTATAGTGGTTGGTGGGTGGAGAATTGATGGCCGATTATCGGTATGTTTTTGGTTTAAGTTCCAAATAAATCCACTTCATCCAGCAGAAAAACACATATTATTAATTTTCTGTTGTTGTTTTGCTTGTCGCGAATCTTAGCTAAGTAAAACTTTTGACTGTCCATATAAGATACAAATTTGCTAATCCGTCTGGAAAATTTTACAATAAAACTTGACCGCACTAGTGAGTGGCCATCGATAAATTACTTGTATCTCACACAAGGAATGAAGATCTTTTACTCCACATGTAGAGTAAAAGAAGGTGTCGTGACAAAAGTTGAGAAAGATGCTTAAATGGTTTGTACATATACAGAGGATGGATGAAAGACGACCGGCAAAAGAAATTTACGTTGCGAACGTGGATGGAAGGGTCGATAGGGGGTGACCAAGGAAAACATACCTTGACGAAATTGCCGATGTTTTTAAGAAAGGCCTGATCAAGAGTACGCTTAACCGACGAGCTTGCATGGATGGAGATCTGTGGCCTCTGCCTACCCCTACGGGAAACAGGCGTAACGATATGTATGTATGTATGTATGTCACACTTTGTTAACTCCTTCACTCCCCTTACCAGTGTCGTGTGACTAAGAGAGAGACGGGTAATAAACTTCGCGATGTCCCACTAGTCTTTTTTTTTCCAATTAGTCACTGGTGTGTAATCATCACAAAAAAACGTAAACCCAGCATTAGATATTTTATTTGATTTAATTAGAAAAGTTTGCTTTTTAGATAAAATAACCTTTATTCATATAATATTTTTAGAGAAATATAGATTAAATTCATTATTGTCGATGTTTATAAACGAGCAAATTTAAAAATATGTAATTGAGAAAAATTTTGATAATTTATTGTAAACAAAATCTTACTCGTTGCATAGATTATTAACGGTAATTGTACAATCATTGAATTATAAATATCCAATGTATTAAACGTGTACAATATAAGCCTTGAACTTGAATAAAACCATAAATATCATTATCAGCCCGCGGCAGTCCACTGCTGGATATAGGCCTCACCCAAGGCGCGCCACCTAGCCTGATCTTCTGAATATGTCGTCTTCAAGTCGTCATGTATGGGTATAATAATGAATAAAACCATTCATTCATTATTCATTATCAGCCCGCGGCAGTCCACTGCTGGATATAGGCCTCACCCAAGGCGCGCCACCTAGCCCGATAAAACCAAACTTGTACCTAATTGTTACTTTATATAGAATAGAATAAGCGAATTAGATTGGTGTAGAACAAAAAAGTTAATTCGTGTGATATCTGACCAGCAACGATTCAATTTCTTCTTGTGTAACAAGGATGTATGAAGGGAGATCTCTTTCGTGTACTTGCAATTAGAAATAGAAATACAAAAAAACTATATTCATGACACCTTTTTTTACAACAACTAAAATTAAAACCTTGATAATATTGTAATAAACAAACAAATGAACAAAACAAAAAGAAAATAATTTTAATCTAACAAATGTTATAAAACGGTTCTTGCTCAGCGTATGCCAAGGCGTTCTATTGGAGCACCTGGCGCTGGTTTTCAGCGAAAACCAACGTGGACAAATCGCGGACCGCAGTGACGACATTCGTACTGACATGAACACATACATACACGTACATCAATATATATATATATATATATATATATATATATATATATATATATATATATATATATATATATATATATATATATATATATACTAATACTAATGTTCACATACACATACAATACAATAAAATTAAAAACAGCTAAGTGATTCAACATGAATCCACACATTTTACGTGGAGACATTTTCACGCGTTGATTATACCGTTGGGGCATATCTAGCGATTTAAATCGGATCGAATCAGATTATAAATCTAAAGTACTAAAACTGACTTCTACGGCAAAGGAAAACTTTAAAATATAACCAATTCTAACGATATTTAAGAAAATACATAAATAACTTTGGAATTGTTATTTTATACGAATAATTTCAGAATGTAGAATTGTAAAACATATGACTTCACAATCGCGGAGAGAGGGTCTATACAAATGTAACACTACTTCTAATATAATGACAACAGCGACGTGGCTACATATGTGAGACCCTCCTAAATACAAGAATTTCTTACGACGTAATTTGTGGACGGCCCCTGATGATTGATCATGATGTTTTCGTTTCCTTCACCAGGGGAGATAAGATGGTTGCTGACCGGGTGTAGCGGTAAGGAGATGTCTCACCAAGCCGGGCTCAAGCATGTGCCCTCGGAGCCGACGCAGCTGGAGAACAAACGTGAGTTACCAATCTGAATCATGTTACCCAGACACTAAAGGGATCCAATAAATCCATATACAAAGTTGCTAATTTGCCGCATTTAAGAATGTATCTCGGGATTGAACAGGTTAACGCGTGGTTAAGATAAAATCTAATAATTTATACATACCTACCGTACCACGTCTTACGTTGCGTTCCCTATCATACTGTCTAAATCCATCTTTACTTTGCCCTGCCTTTTCCGTTCTTCTCTATCCTTTTCCCTTCCTCTCCGCCAATCCACGGTCTGCCGTGCCAAAGGAGGCGTGGCTAGGGGCGAGCTTAATCGCAAGCGTGCCGACCATCCCGGGATCGGGCTCCCTCGGGTACTATAGTGCCTTACCTCAGCATGCGGAGCTCTACTGGTGCTGACCACTGAGGATGGATCCTCCCTTGCGGCTCATGGGATTCACTATGACGAATCTTAATATACCTAATTCGTGAAAAAATGACGGCGACGTGGTTCGCCACCCGTCACGTCCTGATTCCCACGAGGACGAGACGCGACGAACGGAGAGCCGTTTCGCTGCGATATATGTGAGAGGAAGGATGGATGAGTGTAAAGGAAGCAGGGAGGGTGTGTCGGGATCGTAGCGGATGGAGATCTATGGTATCTGCCTAACCCTACACGGAGACAGGCGTGAATATATGTACACATCGTCATGCTTGTTTCCCGTTGGGGTAGGCAAAGACCACACACTTCCTCCCCCTACGTAGAGATACGCTCCCTCTATTAATAGTACACCAGCATAAAACTACAGCATTCACGGGTAATTTCCGACACGAAGCAACAAAATACTGGAACAATATACGTCCACCACTAAGGTGTTTTAAAAGTGGTTTTACGTTAAAAAAAACTATAAGGCTGTTTTACTTTATAATCAAAGATGTAACAAGTCATAACAGTCACATTGCTGCAGTATTGGTATTGTCACGTATTGTTTTTATTCTTATGTATATATAAGGCTTGATTATAGATTGTAGGTTTATATGTGGGGTCGATCACAAGTATATATGTATATATATAAAACTCGTATATCTCAAGTTACGCTGCGCTGCATCTCCGTGAGGGTCGGCTGGTAGCAGAAAAGCAGAAGATGTATTAGAAAGATATTAATGAGTTTTTAGTGTCAAAGAACCTTTGTATTTTTCCTTTTATATTTTAAATATTGTACAAATTAAAATTATTTATTTCTTCGACATAAGAGATTACAATTCATTTATCAAAAAAACATATGCCTCATATCTTTATCTTAATTTGTAAGAAAGATATTTTATACCCTTTTATTTAAAGTACTGAATATGTTAACATCAATCATTATTGTTTATATATTATTTGTGTACATTTTTGGTACAAAAGCGGACTTAATTGCCGGAAGGCATTCTCTGCCAGTCGACCTTTGGAGATATGGAAAAGATATATGTAGGAACAAAAACTATACTATTACACACACATACACACTCAATATATAAAAAAATTTATGTATAATACATACATACATAAACATATGTGTACAATTTCTTATAAATATCCTGAACGTATTCAGCCATGGCTACTGGCAAATCTAATGAGAGTTTCGCTAGTGTGCTCTCAAATGACTAGCATAAGCGACTTTTGCAATATATATATTGCCGCATACACTTCAAGTTAGCACCTCCCCTACATAATTATAATTAATGGCCGCAGATTGTCTAGCCTTAATCTCGTCTAGTTGGGTGTCGAGCTCTCGTATCCGGCTTTTTTCGAACACCATTGCGTTTACTGTTAGCCTCCAAATATATATATATATATATATATATATATATATATATATATATATATATATATATATATATATATATATATATATATATATATATATCATATAGGCTACAATTTGTAATGATTTTATGTAATTTTGGTCGTAATATAACGATACACGTCAATTAAGTCGGAAAAAAATCTGGCCTCTGAGAACTATCTTGGCGTACGCTTAAACCATTGGAGTTACACAAAGATGATGTACCGTAGGATTGTTTGTCTTAAATAGTTCTAAATATAAGTCCGCGACAGCATATATCATGTACCTTTTATGTGGAAGCCACCATGACCAAAGTTGTGAACCATAAATTAAGTTAAAAAAAATATATTTATTTAAAATGATCTGTCACGAAACTTAATGTGGCAGACCAAAATTCCACGCGAGCGAAGCCGCGGGCAAGAGCTAGTATGTACTAAATCTTTATATATTTATTTTATATTATATTTTGAATATTTATTCCACAGTCTTAACGAAGTAATAGAGAAATACCTCATTTGGAATTTTTCCTGTAAACATGGCGCGCGCATGTAATGTACTGCCCCGCGTCTAATTTGCTCTCAATGTTACTCTGTGTTAATGGCCGTAAATAATTCTGTAGTTACACGAAGCCCGCACAAGTTTGAGTTAATAATTGAAGAGCAATTTGAGCCTATACTTACTCATTTACTAAGTCTAGGCCATCGGTAAGAGTGCACGCTAGTTGTCCATTGGGGAAATGAAGATGTCCGGACCCAGTTTAGGGACATATAGGGCATCCAGTGTCAGAATTAGGTTACAGGTTGAATAATCAGTAAACTCAGGCTTATTATTTTCCAATATTGAGAGAACATCCCGCCTTCGCATCATAGACATGGTTTCAAAAAGATGGCGCCACACCTCACACTGAAACTCGACCTACTCTTCGACAAAATCTTACTATAATATTATAAATGCAAAAGTTTGTGAGTATGCATGTATGTTTGTTACTCTTTCACGAAAAAACTAATGGACGGATTTGGATGAAACTTTACAGTAATATAGGTTACACATCGGAATAACATATAGGCTACAATTTTTAATGATTTTATGTAATTTTGATAGTAATATAATTTTACTATTAAGTAAAAAAAATATATTTATTCAAAATGATCTGTCACGAAACTTAATGTGGAAGATCAAATTCCACGCGAGCGAAGCGGCGGGTAAAAGCTAGTATAATATAGTATAAACTATTTTAAAGTGTGAATATTGAAATAAACATATTGAACATATGACGTAACGAGATCAATAACCTCTTTAAAAATGAAGGAGCAATAACCTCTATAAAAATAAAGGATCATTGACCTCTTTAAAATTAAAGGATTAATACCCTTTTTAAAAATGAAGGATCAATGGCCTGTACACTTGTATATGTAGGTATTAATGGTACGTTTCAGGATCCCGTCGTCGGGCCGGGGGGCGTGCCGCGGTGCTCCGTCGCGCGCCGTCCGACTCGGACTGTTCGGGCGAGACAGCTTCTTTGTCTGCCGACAGTGGCGACAGGGCGCCGAGAGCGCCTCCTCCGCCCACGAGACAGGGCAAGTCCCGCAGGTGAGTACTCAAGATTGACGGCCACCTGATTATTTTGACCTTTCCGATGCTGAATGGCAAAGTTATGTATTATTGATTAATCTCAATCGGCGAATCGCTCTTAGCGATCGATCCTACGTGGCTGGTTGGTTTTGTTTTTCATGATAATTGCTAATGTTTAGATTAATAATCTAAAAATGTCTACCGATGGGCTCAGTGGCGGGGCACGCTGTACACGAAACCCGCCAACCCCGCCAATCCGCATTGGACAAGCGTGGTAGGTTAACGTCCGTCCCTCCAGAAATGGGGAGGCTCGAGCTCAGCAATAAGACATGTATGGGCTGTGAAAAAAAATCGAAAAATATATTAGAAAGACAGAAAATAAAATATACTCATAACATAAATATCAAATATCCACATTACCACCATAACTTTATTTTTAAATTGCGGGTAGTTTTATGATAAAAGTACCCACAAAATAGATATGAAAAAATATCATGTCGTGGTTAAAGCGGGAGCTAAACAAGGCAGTGTATTGATGAGGAATAAAAAATCCTCTTTTTATCCAAAGTAATTTCTATTCATTTTTTTTTAATTTTAAAAAATTGTCACAAATCAAGAAAAAATCGACACATTGATTGTTGGCAACCGCGGTTGCAGGAAATTAAAGTTGGACCATAAAAGCATATGAGCGGTTATGTTCTCAACTTTACCTACTTCTTTCAAACAAGGAATATTTAAACTAAAAATAAATATAAATATGGTCGAATATTCCTTAAACTTAATTCTGCCACCGAAAACCCCATACATATAAATTTGTGATATAACGCATTTATTTTAAAATTCCGGCAGTAGTCGACGACGAGGCAGCGAATGGGAGGTTTTGGAGGGACTTAAGGATGGGCAGCGCTTTGAAAAGAGACCAGAGGTCTTCAACGGTTATCTGCATAAGAAGAGGAAATGGCCGCTCAAGGGATGGCATAAGGTATGTATCTTATATGGCTTATAATGTGTGTATTACTCTATCCGTTTACGTTGCAAATGTGGATGGAAGAGTCGGTAGGGGAAGACCACGGAAAACATACCTTGACCAAATTGCTGAAGTTTTTAAGAAAGGCGAGGTCAAGAGTACCCTTAACCGGCGGGCTTGCTACGCCGAGATCGTAGCAGATGGAAATCTATGGTCTCTGCCTACCCCTACGGGAAACAGGCATATGTATGTATGTATGTATTATGACTCTACCATACTAACCTCGTTTATGATGATGTGTTATAATAAATGAAGGTAATTTCTTTCACAGTTCATATATTTCCCACTCTGGGTTCGGACCTCCCCCATTACTGGCGAAATAGACATTAACCCACCACTACGAAGTTCTGTATCTTCTATGTCAGTCGATCTAATCATAATTTATATTTAATTCGAAAAAAAAACAATTATTTCTTTATTTCAAATTTAAAATTAGGAATGTTAAAAAAGTAATATAATAAAAAAGTTTTTTTTATAACTATTTCAAATAAAAAGTTTTTATTAGTGAAACATTAATATTACACTAATCAATTTATTACTATATTACCCACGATCGACACGACGAAGGCTTTATCGTTTTGCCTGTTGCACATGTTATAAATTGCATGTATTAGAAATAAAATCGTTATTTAATTATTTTATACAATAGACGAAACTTAATTTTATGTCTTGTGGCGCCATCTGTTGGCAGATAATGTAAAAATAATATTGGTTTATATCTCTCTCTCTCTGAGTCCTAAACATTGTGTCTGCCCTATGTCCCTGGTGGGGCATAGGGCAGACACAATGTTTCTCCATCTCGACCAGTCGGAGACCATACACTTCACTTCCCTCCAGGTATAGGCCCATCTTTTGCACTTCGGCCATCACAGTACGCCGCCAAGTTTGTTTTGGGCGCCCACATTTTCTTTTCCCCTGCGGATTTCATATGAGGGCTTGTTTGGGGATATGAGTAGCATGACGCCGGAGAGTATGCCCTATCCATCTCCATTTTTGTCCACGTATCTGGACATCTATTGGGTCCTCTTTGCTGATTCTATACAGCTCTTAGTTGAATACCATGTTATCCGGCCAATATACTTTTAAAATTATTAATTATTTAATAATTAATTATTATATATGTATATATTTATATATATATATATATATATATATATATATATATATATATATATATATATATATATATATATATGTGTGTGTGTGTGTGTGTGTGTGTGTGTGTGTGTGTGTGTGTGTATTTTGAATATTGAGCTGTATTTAAGAAATTGTTTTGCAGTAATTTAATTTGTTTGTTAAAAAAAATATGGTTGCTATGTTGGAGAAAATCTACTTTTTAATTCTTTATTGTTTTTGTTCTCTTTCTCGATTTATTATAATATAATAATAAGCCAAAATTTATTATAATTCGAACCGCCGTCAACGCTGAAATAGACTATCAAATTTCCAACTGTGCAAACGTGGAATAATTTACCCCTGCAGTGTTCCCGCGTGATAAGACATAGGGGCATTTAAGAAAAGAGCGTACGTGTTCGTTAAAGGTCGGCAACGCATCAGAGACGCCTCCGGCGTTGCGGATGTCTATGAGCGGCGGTAATCGCTTACCACTAGCTGACCCGCACACTCGTTTGCCTACTACGCTATAAAAACATTCTTAAAATCTATCTGTCAGGAATTACTGGAGTCAGGCGTTACTTTGCGGAACGACACTTACAAAAACAGTGTTGACTTTTTGGTTGTCTTCCGTAGAGTCTACTATACCTGAAGATGCCTCGTGTTGGGGCGAAACACGTGTCGTTTGCAAGGTGGAAAAGTGGTAATGTGTGTTTGGTGTTGTGTATAGTGATTGGTGGGTGGAGAATTGATGGCCAGTTGCAAGTTCCAAATAAATCAACTTAATCCAACAGAAAAACACACATTATTAATTTTCTGTTATTGTTTACTTGTCGCGGATCTTAGCTAAGTAAAAGTTTTGACTGTCCACATACTGCATAGCGTTGATGCTATGGTAGTGAAAGTCGGTCGGCTCGTTATTAAGGTATCACTACAGTAATGACGCTTATTAGAGCTTCCTTCCCAGCGGTTCTTCGTGGTGGACGCTGGTATACTGGTGTACGCGCGGTCTCCATCGGACGTGGCCCGGGGCAGGCTGCACGGCTCCGTAGACGTCGGACTGTCGGTGATATCGGCGAAGGCCCGACGGCGGCGCATTGACATCGACGCTGACGAGTTCATATACCACCTGCGCGCCAAAACACCCGACGTCTTCCGAACGTGGCTCAACGTACTTAAGGCTCATCGGTGAGTTAATCTACACGTAAAAACCTTTTTTCAGGAGCGATACACAAACGAGCCAGCGGGTGACCTAGCAAGCGACCATCGTCGTTAGATGGTAGATGCTGTGAGACGGGCTGTATTCCGCAGCTCGACGTCATCATGCGCCTATTTTGCGTGTTGTCAAAATGGATAGCTCCTATTCTATCCACCCTGGCTCCTCAAAGATATGCAGCAGCCTCTTCGGCTTGCCTACAGCATCCACGAGGGACCCGGGTGCACTCAGGTATCTGGCCCGGTAGTTGGCTACTCCTCTGCACAGAAGCCCGATGTGAGCAGCCGTCTTCTTCTCCTCCGTGCAGGCCCTGCATAGTGGGCTAACTGTAACATCTAACACAAATAGACGTTTGTTAAATGGACCATGTCCAGTTATTACGCTGGTTACCACGCGTAGTTGCGCCTTTCCACCACCGTCGTTAATAAAAATGTACAGTATCAAAAGCGCAAATCCAGACACACTGCCTTTTACATGGGATAGGAAGGCAAACGAGCAGGCTTGTCACCAGTTAGAAATCAATCAACGCCGCCCATAGACATCCGCAGTGCCTCATCAGTGCAGAAACATTGTTGGCCCTTGAGAAATGTGTAGGCTTGTTTTTTGAAGGTTCCAATGTCGTTTCGGTTCAGAAACACCGTTGAAGCTGGTTCCACACGGTAGTTGTGAGTGGAGGAAAAATTCGGGAACAACGCACTATACTGGATCGCCATTCATCGCGGGCGCCCCACACTACTTTTACCGAGTCGCGATCTCCGCTCCAGAGTGCTGGAATCTACTCCAACGATTGTCGGTATTGTGTGGACAAACGTGTCCAGCCCGTTGCCACTGCAGTCTGCTAACTTGAAGACCTATGTCGGTGTCTCTGGTTCTCCAGTGAATATTAAATGCGAGACATGAAATATCCCTTGCCAATGCCGAGGAATCCAAATTAAGGGTAAGGATTTTAATAGGATGGATAAAAGGAAATAGGGGAAACGAATTAGGCCAACGGATCCCTGAACTCACTCTGTGATGGGGTTGAGCCAACCTTTTTGTGTTACGATTGCTCTACCAAATAAATTGAACGTACACATTATTTTATATATAAAAAGGGGCAAACGTGCAGGGGGTCATAAGCAATCATTGCTGCCCATGGAAATCTGTCACGACGTTGGGTCATTGATGTATTCCCTGCCTCTGTGAAAAATGTAAATGATTCAACGATTGAACTTAAAAGTGAGTGTTACCAGTAGCGAGTGTTTTCGCTACTGGTAACACTCACTTTTGAGCTTCGCGAGAGCAGACGCCATCTTAGTGACGCTCGATTCTTTGTTCGCTAATGAATTAAATTATTTAAATCTGTGATTTATAAAAATGTTAGAAGAAAAATGGCAACATATTTTTAAGTCCTAACAAAGAGTATACACAACGAGAACGATACCGCCCTCTAGTGGGCGCTGGAGCTTTTCATGGGGGCGGTAGTAGGTCCAAATGCAAATGGGGGGCGTATTGAAATACCTCTAAAATATTTATCTTATTAAAGAAGGCGGTAGTCCATAAAAGGTTGGGATCCTATGCTCCAGAGACAATGATTCATCTGCACGCTCTCATTTCCGCTTCAGATTATACCGTCAGCATCTGTTAACGTTCGGCGCGCGGGAGTCCATACCCAAAATACAAGCGCCACTAGAAGATCTACCTCCGACTGAAACTTCCTCTAGTAAGTATTTTATTCGTACCCACATATGTCGTTTGTGTAAAAGTAGATGTCGCTACTTACCACTTGCACTAAATTTATATCGCAGTGTCGTGATTATATTAGCGCTCCGCTTAAGAAAAATGTAAAATATAATTAAAACTAGTAGAAACTTACTGCCAAACTCTCTCTCTCTCTCTCTCTCTCTCTCTCTCTCGCAGGAGTAGGTTAATTGGCTAGGATTGCCTTTACGACCTGAATTTGTCGATTCGATCCTACCATTCGACTATTGGTGTGGACAATATTTTCCTGGCAGTACTATTAGCTTAGTTGGAATTATTAATAAAAACTCTAATAATATTAAACCATTACTAGTCTTATTTAAAAAAAGAGAAATTTTCTAAACATTGTATTATGGGAGTAAAAAAGGTGTCGTGACAAAAGTTGAGAAATGGTGGATTCTTAGATGCTTTGGGCATATAGAGAGGATGGATGAAAAACGTCTGATAAAAGATATTTACGTTGCGGATGTGGATGGAAGGGTCGAGAGGGGAAGACCAAGGAGAACATATCTTGACCAAATTGCCAAAGTTCTTAGGAAAGGCTAAGATCAAAAGAACCCATAATCGGCTTAACTTGTATGGAGAGTGATGGAGAATTTGTTACTCGTGTTGTATATTTTCTTTATTATTACAGTACTCTCTCCTCGAGCTGTGTTGTTGGGATGTAATGCATGGTAGCATTTGTAGCCCATGAGTTTTATGTGGGACTCTCTAGTGAAGTGGGATTCAGAAATCAGACACATGTCAATATTATGATGATGAAACAAAGAAAGTGTGCCGAGCTCGTAGCAGATGGAGATCTGTGATCTCTGCCTACCCCTACGGGAAACGGGCCTGATGATGTGTATAGTATTATGGGATCTCGTACAGTCGTGAAATATATTCAGCCATTGTCACATGGACATTATTTACCCTGTAACCTAAACCTATAACGTTAGAAGCTTTTCTTTATCTCATCATCATGAGCCTCCGGCAATCACGTTTACCATAGGATTCTCCCACGACCCACCACCTAATCTGGTCTTCGGCTTGACTTTGTCGTTAACTTACTACCAACCGCTTCGAACGGATACACATATATCATTGAGGTTTCATTCGGTGTGGCGTGGGGGAGGACTGTGTCCAATACTAGGTTGACACAGAAGACGAAGAAAAACTACGAATACATACTTAGAGTATAAACATATTTTACTGATATCAATTCACTGCCTTCTTACCACGAATTCCCCGTTACTATTCATCCATTTACATATTTTGTTTTTCCTTTAAAACCCCAGGGTATTCATCGAGCACGGAAACTTTATCTCCCTGCAGTAGTGAAGACTTGAGAAATGAATCGTTTTTATGTAATTCCTCCCCATTGTCCAACATAAATTACTCAGAGGAAGACAATGGTTTCCCTCTTTATAATTATAAAAATAATATGTTTAATAGCAACCGGTCTTGCAAAGAAGTTGATAGGAGCGATGCATGGAGAAAGAAAAGCATTGCCTTGAATCACAAAAACAGAAGAATATATTCTGTAAATTGCGAAGAATCCATTGATAATACAACACATAACTATACAAATCTGTATAAAAATTTACCCGACAATATACAAGAGAGTGTTAAAGAGGAGAATTATATACGAAAGACAGATTTTGACTATGTGTTAAGAAAACCAGGAAATTCGTTATATTCTCCAAACGTAAAAACTTCCTCGGCGGCTCAAGACGACAAAGCTAACCCGAATAAACCATCGGTTGAAAGATACGAAAAAGAGAATACTTGTCTCGAAAACAAATCTAACAAATCACATAACTTCTTTGGTTTTGCTCAAAACGTCTGTCAGATAGACTCAACTACAAAACAACCTCTTATTAGGCGAAGTAATAAATGTACAAACGTGGTCAAATATAGGAATATAATACAAGAACCACCACTTGCAATACCATTAGATGGATGCACACTGCTTGGAAAATATAAATTCAAAGATTCATCGGATTCTGTTGCTAAGCCTACAGTATATCTAGTAACTGAAACGACTAATGTTGGTGTACAAACGACTCCAAAAGAAGACAGTAAGTTGCCTTCTTCTGAATTCAATAAAATGAGCAAAAGCCTTTTGGAGAAATTATTCGACAGTTTAACCAGACTTAATCTCAGCCAAAGTGAAGATCAAATAATGGATTTTATAGTGCAAATCGTCAAAGAAGTATCCAATATTGCATGTCAACACAGTAACTGTAACCCGACAAAAATATTTTCCAATATACTTCAAGAATATTGGTTAAACGTCAGTTCTATTGAAAAGTCAGGATGTTCTGAAAATGAGGTCAAATCTGTCGATGCAAAATCCAAGAAATATTGCAGGAAGAAGCAGCCTAGCTTAATGGTATCACAAAGCAATAAAAAAACGCAATTTTGCGGGGTAAGCGGTATTTCCACTGAAACAACTTTAAATAATACAAATATTTCTATGAAGGAAAGTAAAGTTTCCAACTTGGAATCTATAGACAAGGAACAATGTATACAAGAACTAGAAAGAACTTTAAAGAATATGATATATATTTATAATAGCTTCCATAGTAACTCAACCATTGACAAAGGTATTAAATCACCTAAAATGGAGTCAAATAGTTTGAATAAGTTTAAAAAAAGAATTTCTTGCAATGATAAAGACATCAAACTTGCAAAATCAAACTCTTCTAAATTACAAAAAATACAAGAAATTCTTGATCGTCTTTTCAGTGAAACATTAATTTCTAGTGCCGTAGTAAAAGAACTTTTTAATGCTTACTTAAATATTGTATTGGAAAATGATACAGAGGGGTTTAGTAATTACAGTGATACAACTAAATCTTCCAAGATATTTGAAGCCAATTTTCCGGACCCAACTGAAACCCAATCCGATTCCGTACAAGTAAATTTGCTTCAAAATATTCCAACTATAGATGAGAAAAAAGAGTTAAAAGTGATGAATTATAAAACTATTGCATCTAGTAGTTTCCGTATAAACAATATAGTAACTGAAATGCCAAAAGCTTCTCAAAAATATTCTGTAGATAAAGACATATATAACAATATTGTCTCAAAAAATAATAAAGAAAATGATGTAGAGAAATTTATCAAAGGTGAAGCAAGTAATCACACAAGCAATCATACAAAAGGAAAACTATTACTACGAACAAACAGTGATAATATAATCATTGACCTTTCAAAATATAATTTGGAACATATTTCAACAGACAATGAACCAGATGTCAATGGAAGGATTTCTATCAACATTAATCTAAGAGAAAAGCTTTGTACATTTATAGAGACGAAAAACAAAAGTTTAACTCTGAAATCATCCAAAGCAAATATGAAAACTGATGAAAAAATAACAGCCAAATGGCTTTCAAATCCTAATGTAAATGAATTAGATTCCAACGAATTTTTTCACTGTAGTGCAATCGAAATTCCGTTCAAATGTAAAAATCCATTCTTAGAATGCAATCCAGATGAATGTGTTGATATTATTGGTGTTGAACCCTATAGAAGTGACAGTGAGGTTATATCTAAGATGCAATATAGTTCAAAGAATCCAAGTAAATATACGATAGATGTTTCTTTTTACAATAACAATTTCATTCCTACAAATCTATCTAGCTCGTTCACGAACAGTCTTTACACATATTCCAGCTATACGACACCAAATGATTTCTCTGCAATTGATTTACAACCAAAATACAGCATTATCTCTGACAAACGAACAGTTATCACTTGCACCACACAAATATTTTCACAAAGTTCCTCAAAAGAAAATGCAAAGCTTTTACCTCTTAGTAAAATGGCGACCCGATTCATTGACGAGAAACTTATTGTATTGCTATTGAGAAATTTGACCGTGCTTTCTAAAGATATACCGATTCTGCACAGAGATATCCATAAATTGTATTTGAAATTGCGAAGAAAACATGAGAAACTTGGAAAAAATTATAGTGATCTTCATGGCCTGGATATTTTGGGAAAAATCTATAGAGGTAATCAAAGGACAAATCGAAGTAAAGATGCCGCCACTCAATTAAAGGACGTTACCCATAGCAATTATTTAACAAATCAGGATATAAGATTTGAAATTGCAAATAACACAAATAGTTTTATTTCAAACGTTGCAAAAGTCATTGAAGATAAGGCTGTAAGTACACTTCTGAAATTACAAGACGCTGTGACGATAGAAACGCAAACTGCAGAGATAATCAAACATAGGAGTGTACATTTCGATTGTGCGAAATACGAAAGAACCAGGATAAATAAAGCAGTGTCTAACCAAAATTGGTATAGAGATTTGTATAACAGAGATTTTGGTGTGAATACCACAAATGATTCAAGTGTTTTAAAAAATGATACAAAATTGTTGACCCCACCCGCAACTTTAAATAGAGAAATTCCATTACGAAGAAAACCTAAACAAGATTTGAACCGACTACTTAATGCTTTGCAAAGCCTAATAAAAAAAACATCACTGGTAATACCACCCTCAAAACATTCTAATTTTCAAATTGAAAGAGAATTGACATATTTGATAGATAACCCAAAGAAAGATTACAACGTTTATCAAATATATCCCACCGAGAGGAATGAATTTAAGAAATCAAGATCTGAACTCGACTTGAAAACCGATAGTAGAAGCAGTGATTTGAAAACAATTCACAGATGTTCTAGTGATTTTTCTTTTTCTTCCGGTTAGTTGGCATACTTTATGTTTCGTAGACATTGAACGTAGATTTGTATTTATATAGAAATTTGACAAATATTTAATAAAAACTTATGACCTAATTAAAATATAGTTATTAAAATAATGTAATGTGAACAAACCCTAACTAGGCATGATTCGTACCCAATATAGCGCATTCGGTAGTCGATCGCCTATTTTTTCAAGTACCCGGTTTGAAGTGTTGGTCCTCGAAGCCGGATAATTTAGGCGGCCGGAACATTTATATAAGGCAATATGGTTTATTAAACGAACAAACACGTGAACAAACCTTAACTAGGCATGACTAGCACCCAATATAGCGCCACAATCAGTAGTCGACCGCCTATTTTTTCAATTACTCGGTTTGAAGTATTGATCCTTCGAGCCGGATAATTGAGGCGGTTGGAACATTTATATAATGCAATATGGTCTGTTGCATATTTATAATTTTGAAAATATATATAAATTGTAACGAGTCCTCTCAGTATTGCGCCTGATCAATTGACTGACGATAGTGCCTTTTTGTTTTTAATAAATTATATTAAGTATTATAGCGTGCCAGCCATACTGCTACGGCGACACACGGGATCTTTAGGGGGTTTTTATCTTCGATAAAAATGAAATTCTTCCAAGTGAAATTAATTTATTTCTCTATTCACTGTACATTTATATCTTATTCATAGTATATTCACACTTTATCAATATTATTTACTTTAGCAGGGAAAGGCGATACATCCGAAACGTCAGTCGATCGTATCTTTTTGTTTATATTTATATGTT
>JASFAT010002300.1:600000-845841 GCA_031353405.1 Baronia brevicornis | reverse complement strand
TCACTGATTGACGACATAAGAGAAAACTTGACTGCCGACAGATGTGAAGATTTAAAACTGTATTCTAAAATTTCAAACTAATTGTAATATTAATAACATATTTAGTACTCACTGTTGTACTGCACAATGATCTGACAATTCAACGAAAGTACACACATAGAACTTTCCACGTAAAAAAAAATAAACTTTATTTGTATAGATGTACACAACACTAATATTATATAACACGTGATGCGTGATGAGCTACAGATATGCTGCTATTACTACAGCATGCTGCTGACGCGAATCACGAAACTTTATCCATCCGTGAAGCGTCCAACGCACACACATACAATCGGGTATATTCAACGTTTAAAGTATGTGTATAGCTATACTCATAGCTATAGATACACCTTCAGCGTTAGAATGTTGCTGACGCGAACCCATAGATATTTTCCCTACTCCGAGTTGTGTAACGCGTCTATAGATGTTTTCACTTCAAAAAGTATTTTGGTCCTCTTATCAAAAGTGCAATATATATCTTATCATTACTACATTTTAGCACACAGCCGAGGTTCGGATTCTAAATGACAATATTATAAAATGCAGCACGTATCCATAACTCGACTTTTAATATTCAATTTGTTTTAGATTTTTTTTTATCATGAAAAAATGCAAATAATTCTCCGACGCTGTGTTCCACGTTAATAATTAATTTTCCTTTCCGCCCCCGCGTCCGTGACATCAACTCTTTATGAGAGATTTGCATGGGATTCCTAACCACCGGCTGTAAGCTTCAAAAGCTTTATTTCATCGCCTTCGTCATGAGACGATTATTAATAAATTTTAAACAGAAGCGGAAATAAAATATAGAAATCATTTTGTTTGTGACACGTTATATAATAGATAACTAACTTTGTTGGCGCAGCGGCCCAAAATGGATCTTGGGCTGATATAATAGATAACTAACTTTGTTGGCGCAGCGACCCAAAATGGATCTTGGGCTGATATCAAAGATAACTAACTTTGTTGGCGCAGCGACCCAAAATGGATCATGGGCTGATATAATAGATAACTAACTTTGTTGGCACAGCGGCCAAAAATGGATCTTGGGCTGATATAATAAATTACTAACTTTGTTGGAGCAGCGGCCCAAAATGGATCTTGGGCTGATATAATAGATTAATAACTTTGTTAGCGCAGCGGCCAAAAATGGATCTTGGGCTGATATAAAAGATAACTAACTTTGTTTGCGCAGCGGCCCAAAATGGATCTTGGGCTGATATAATAAATTACTAACTTTGTTGGAGCAGCGGCCCAAAATGGATCTTGGGCTGATATAATAGATTAATAACTTTGTTAGCGCAGCGGCCAAAAATGGATCTTGGGCTGATATAATAGATTAATAACTTTGTTAGCGCAGCGGCCAAAAATGGATCATGGGCTGATATCAGATAGATAACTAACTTTGTTGGCGCAGCAGCCGAAAATGGATTTTGGCCTTCGACCAGGTCTTACGCTACTATTCCCTGTCCTGCTCCACCTCCTGCCAGTTGCAGACTTGAAGGTTGCGCAAGTCATCCTCGATCATGTCTCTTCAAATTTACTTTCGGAGGCTTCACAGGACTTCGTCCAGTTGGGCGACATACCCTCTCTTGACTGCGTGATCCTCCTTCATCCTATCAGTGGAGGGAAGGGAGAGTGTCGGGCCTCCGAAACTCGGCCGCTCACCGTACGAAGCACGGCAGCTAATCTATCACTCAGACGCCGGTTTTCTGGGGGAGTGTGATATTTCTCCTGCCGAGCCGGCCCATTTATGCTACAGACGATTATGCAGCGCGGCTCTACCACTCATTATATCGACGCAAAGAAGCGAAAACGCTGTTAACGACACAGAAGTCAAAAATTTTTATTGCATATTCGGATCGGAAAAAAATACTGCGTCGAATGGTCCGAGTCTCACAGCTCTAAGACCAATAGGAAATTTTGTACAGCGTTGAAACTGACTACTTTTGAGTTGTGGCGTAACACAAATACGCAAAAGTCATTTTTTTACTATCGTCTTGATTGTTTGTCACGTTGCTATTAGAAACATTCAGTCCTATGTAATGCAAATAATTTGTCAATTTTGTAGTCAATACAATTATATCCATATTAAATATTTATCTACCTAAAGATAGCTTTTCTTATGTCTCTTTCACTCCTGGGTTTGCTGGAAGAAAACTCAATTTTGAGTTAAGCTCGCCCTTGTACATCTTCTTTCCTTTTAATTCTTGTATTTCCTGTTTTGTGTACAATAAAGTATTTAATAAGATTTATTTAGTACAAAAGAAACCCCGCATAAATCGCTGTATGTGGAATTTAATTCGGATAACTCGTTCGGACTGTCCACAAAGTAGTGATCAGATACAATTTTTTTTGAGACAAACATTTTGCAGTTTACTGCGTTTTCGCCTTTTCGCGTCGATATGTTGAAGCTTAAAAGCTTTTTCAAGTGAATTGATAGAAGCGACACATAGATAACGTTACCGATATATCTATTGTGATTTGGATCCCAGTCGGATCGGGCGTAGTGCTTGGGTTTATGTGAACGAGATACGGGACGAAACCCGTGTGAGATGGGGATTGGTGGAAAGCATTTTCATGTAAAACAGACGAAATTACGTTGCACCGGGAATACTGTGTTCACAAATATAGTTCATTTATTTTCATTCACGTATATAAACATACACGCATCCAGTCTCTGCCAACCGCCTTGCGCAGATCGTCGCTCCATCTAGCAGAAGGGCGTCCCACACTACGTTTGCCGAGTCGCGGTCTCCACTCCAGCACTCGTCTACTCCAAAAATTGTCGGTTCTCCGACAAAGGTGTCCAGCCCATTGTCACTTCAGTCTGCTAACTTGAAGAGCAATGTCGGTGACTCTGGTTCGTGTAGCCGAAGATCGGGCTAGGTGGCGCGCCTTGGGTGAGGCCTATGTCCAGCAGTGGACTGCCGCGGGCTGATATTGATATTCATATAAACATACATATATACATACATACATACATACATACATATATATATATATATATATATATATATATATATATATATATATATATATATATATATATATATATATATATATATATATATATAATTAATATGCATTAGTGATACATTAATAAATGTATCACTAATGCAATGAAACTTTTCATATTATTTCGTTTTAAATTCGTTGTTTGAAATTAAAATGAAATGGTTATTTGGTAAAACAAAATATTAGTTCGTTTGACGTATTTTATATACAAACATGTCCCGTTCGGCTCATATATAACATGTAAATTAAAAAGTGTAAAATATAATAAAGTGTTAATATGAATAAGATATAAATGTATGGACAGTCACAAGTTTTACTTAGCTAAGATCCGTGACAAGCAAAACAATAACAGAAAATTAATAATGTGTGTTTTTCCGTTGGGTTAAGTGGATTTATTTGGAACTTAAACCAAAAACTTTATCATCAATTCTCCACCCACCAACCACTATACACAACACCAAACACACATTATCACTTTTCCATCTTGTAAACGACACGTGTTTCGCCCCAACATGAGGCAACTTACAGTGGTTGGTGGGTGGAGAATTGATGGCCGATTTTCGGTAAGTTTTGAGTTTAAGTTCCAAATAAATCCACTTAACCCAACGGAAAAACACACATTATTAACTTTCTGTTATTGTTTTGCTTGTCGCGGATCTTAGCTAAGTAAAACTTTTGACTGTCCATATAGTGATGGATTTCCGCAAAGTAACGCCTGACTCCATTAATAAGATATAAATGTACAATGAAATGGAAGAATAAATTAATGTCATTTTGAAGAATTTTATTAGAAGATAAAAACCCCCTAAAGATCCCGGGTGTCGCCGTGAAGCAGTACGGCGGGCACGCCACAACATTATACATACATATATTACTTCTTTTACTTAGTATCATTAATCAATATTGGCACTACTCATAAATTAAAAAACAAAATACAAAATATTTATATAATAAATTAACATTTATTTATTTATTTATTAATATAATAATCCGTCATATTTATATAATAACAGACGACCGATTGGCCCAGTGGCGGGGCCCTCCGCCCGCGGAGTCAATGGTAGCGGGTTCGATTCCCGCATCGGAATAAATATTGATATGGATTTATAAATGTTTATTCCGAGTCTGGTAACCCCACCAATCCGCATTTCCTTTCCTGCCCCTTCCTTTCTTCTCTATCCTTTCCCTTCCTCTCCGCCAATCCACGGTATGCCGTGCCAATGGATGCGTGGCTAGGGGCGAGCCTAGTCGCAAGCGTGCCGATCGTCCCGGGATCGGGCTTTCCGGGGACTATGGTGCCTTACCTCAGCATGCAGGGCTCTGCTGGGGCTGACCTCCATCCTCGCTTCCGAATCGTGGGATTCTCTAAGACGAACCCTAAATTGAAACCTAATTTGTCGAAAATGACGGCGACGTGGTACGCCACCCGTCACGTCCTGATTCTCACGAGGGCGAAAAGCGACCAATGACGAGCCGTTTCGCTGTGATGAACGGCAGTGGATGGAGCTCTGTAGTCTCTGCCAAACCTGCGGGGGATAGGCGTGAATATATATATATATATATATATATATATATATATATATATATATATATATATATATATATATATATATATATATATATATATATATATATATATATATATATATATATATATATATATATATATATATATATAAAAATTAACATGGTCCCATAAACAAAATAGCTTATATATTACTTTTATATTAGTATAATATTTTTTATTATGTACTTATTTGAAAAGGCTTATATTATATTATTACATATATTTTATAGTCGTTGACTATAGTGTTTTTGTATCATAAGGGCTTAAAAAACACATTGACACTGTTTTTTATATTACACAAAATAATGTCAGAACCCAAAGTCCACGTGTCAATCAATACCTTTTGTTGTCCGCATCAAGTGAAGGTTGGACGTGACACGACTGTGAAGGTATCTGTTACTTAAGGTTCAAGTTTGTCTTCAAATATTGATGTCACATGATTGTTTTCGCAGTGAGGTCATGCTACTATTTCGGTATACAATTTTGTTTCAACAATATAAATTGTTTTTGTATAGATCGAATGTCACAAAAATGAAAAGTTTGTCAGCAATTTGATTTTTTTATGGAGCATAAAGCTCAATTAAAAAAAAAATATGAAAGAACTTTATTCAAGACACTTTTTATTTACAATAGCTAAAATTAACAATTTAATAATATACCTAATTTGTCGAAAATGACGGCGAACCACGTCGCCGTCATTAGGTATATCGTCCCCGGATCAAGCGTCCCGGGATCAGGTTCCCCGGGTACTATGGTACCTTACCTCAGTATGCAGGGCTCTGCTGGGGCTGACTTCCATCCTGAGAATGATTCACTAACCTGAATTAATATAGCCAATTTGTTGAAAAATGACGGCGACGTGGTTCGCCACCCGTCATGTCCTAATTCTCACGAGGGCGAAAAGCGACCAATGGATAGCCGTTTTGCTGCGATGAATGGTAGCGAATGGAGATGTATGGTCTCTGCCAACCCCTGCGGGGGATAGGCGTGAATAAAACCTTAATAATATTGTAATATACAAATAAGCAAATCAAATCGAAAATAATTTTATTCTAACAAGTGTCACAAAATGGTTCTTACACAGCATACGCCGGGCGTTCTATTGGAGAATCTGGCGCTGGTTTTCAGAAAGAACCAACGTGGTCAGATCGCGGACCACGGTGACGATATTGATACGGATACACACACACATACATCCATTATTACAAACATATTTATTATTACATACATACGTACATATCATCACACATCACAGGTCTCCTCACGCTACTACTATATCAAGACAGCTAAAATCTCAGCACACTTTCTTCGCTTCATCTTTATTCATCTGTCACTAAGGCCATAAAAAAGTATGCAGAAGCTCACAAGAAAAGACTTCACCAATATGCGAATGTTGAGGCAATCCAGCTCCTCGACACCACAGACCTAATAAGAAGACTAAAAAGAATTAAACCTTTTGAGTGAGTGTACTGCTAGTATAGTGGTTATATATTAGTACAGTGTGCTGTGAATCATAGGATCGCATGATGAAGTGTCTTTCCCTTAAGAAACTAAGACATGCCAATGGATATTTTCTTAGATATAGTTTTATAGCTAGATAGATTATGCTAAAATTAAATTACTTATTAGTCTGTATTGGCTAGATTGCAATATAATAGTGAGAAAAGTGCTTTTTATACATAGAAAAAAGCTTCTTAAGGGTACTTTTGACCTGGCCTTTCTTAAGAACTTCGGCAATGTGCTCAAGCTTTCACAAGTTTCTTTTTTTTATGGGATAGGAAGGCAAACGAGCAGACGTGTCACCTGATGGAAAGCAATCAACGCCGCCCGTAGACATCCGCAGCGCTTTAGGCAGCGTGGAAGCGTTGCCGACCTTAAGGAAAGTGTAATTATGGGAGTGGGACTGGGAGTGGGAGTGGGATTGGGAGTGGGATTGGGATTGGGATTGGGACTGGGAGTGGGAGTGGGAGTGGGATTGGGAGTGGGAGTGGGATTGGGAGTGGGAGTGGGAGTGGCAATGGGAGTGGGGGTGGGGGGAGAGTGTTGGACCTCCGGAACTCAACCGCTCACCGGATAAAGCTCGATAGCTAAGCTACCACTCAGACGCCGGTTATCTTCGCGAGTGTGGTACTTCCCCGGGCGAGCCGGCTTATTCATGCTACAGACGGATAATATGCCATTCTTGACAAAGTATTCGTCTGCAGCGTGGCTCTATCTATATAAAGGTGAAACGAAGTTCACCTGGCCAAGTATTCATAATATATATATTTGGCATTTTGTGTTGATTTTCGCGCAGTATTTTTACAAAGTATTTATTTATATGGAACACAATTGCTACAATTTCGAAACAAAACGCGCCCCCGTTTCGTCCTAGAATTACATTACAAGAAAATTTCAGACGCCGTAATATCCGATTTTAGTATTCCCAATACAATAGATGATGGAATCCCAAATTGTGTTCTCTGACGACGATAAATTGTTTATGTCCTTTCAGTTTATTCGAACGTCGCGAATCGGAATAGGCGTTGCTTGAACTTCATTTATTTATTCAGTATATCTGGGAGTATCTTTGCCTAGCCGCCTGTCCGGCTGTTATGGCATTGATACACGGGTACGCGACCCCGGCCTCCCGAGCTACTATCGTATCACTCTACGTCTTCCATTGAGGTAGTATCATATCCCTATCATCCTGTCTAAATCCATCTTTGCATTCCCCTGCTCTTTCCTTTCTTCTCTCTATCCTTTTTCCTTCTACTCCGCCAATCCACAGTCTGCCGTGCCAATGGATGCGTGGTCAGGGGCGAACTTAGTCGCAAGCGAGCTAAGTGCATGCCTCAGCATGCGGGGCTCTGCTTGGGCTGACCTCCATCCTCCTTTGCAGCTCGTGGGATTCACTCTGACGAATTATAATAAACCTAATTTCTTAAAACTTGACGGTGACTTGGTTCGCCATCCGTCACGTCCTGATTCCCACGAGGGCGCTTTTCGCTAAGTTGAATGTGAGAGGAATGATGGATGAAAAGATGGATGAGTGTGGAGGAAGCAAGGAAGGTGTGTCAGGATCGTGGCGGATGGAGATCTGTGGTCTATACCTACCCCTATGGGAGACAGGCGTGACGATAAGTATATATTTATTTAATTTAGCAAATCAACAGTATCATAGTAAAAAATACAATGTAAAACAACTATTGTAAATGTCTGTAGGCAGAATACAAGTCAAGAAAAAACGTGAGCTTTCGCAAGCCGTCAAAGGTAGAGTAGTAAAGTCATGACAGGCACAAATTGTTGCAACTAATCATCATGGGAAAAGTCGCAGACAAAAGGTAGTTTGGTCGGAGGAAAAATATTTGGCTACATAATATCAGAGAGTGGATAGAGAATGTTCCATACCTGCTTTGCCTCGTGAAAGACAAGGAGAGTTGTGGACAGTCAAAAGTTTTACTTAGCTAAGATCCGCGACAAGCAAAACAATAACAGAAAATTAATAATGTGTGTTTTTCCGTTGGGTTTAGTGGATTTATTTGGAACTTAAACCAAAAACTTACCGAAAATCGGCCATCAACTCTCCACCCACCAACCACTACACACAACACCAAACACACATTATCACTTTTCCATCTTGTAAACGACACGTGTTTCGCCCCAACACGAGGCATCTTCAGGTATAGTAGACTCTACGGTAGACAACCGAAAAGTCAGTCTCCGCAAAGTAACGCCTGACTCCATTAATAATTAATAAGGAGAGTTGTGCAGAATTCGCTCAGGTTGGTCGGAGGAGGTATACTTGGCTACGTAATATCAAAAAGTGGGTACAGAATATTCCAGGCTTGCTTGTCTCGTGAAAGAAAAGAAGAATTGTGCAGATTTCGCTACAAACCTTCGCTAGTCGGAGAGGCACTCTCAGAAGTGGAAGATGGTTGAAATCAAACGGTCATATGACTTGTTCGTTTAAGTTCATATTCCCTAAAAAGCCTATCGACGTGTGAGTTATAACTTAGAAGATATGAGTTATAATTTATAAAAGGAAGAAGTGGATTTACGGGGAACTTAAACTAGAACTTACCGAAAAAACGGCCGTCAGCAACTCTCGACACAATGTACACGACACGTGTTTCGCCTCAACACGAGACATCGTCAGGTGTAGTAGACTCTACGGCTGTATTCCGTAGAGACCCACTTCTTCCAGTAAAAAAACATATTATTGTTTTTCTATTTTGTTTGCTTGTCGCGGATCTTAGCTAAGTAAAAGTTCTGACTGTTCACGTACGAGGCAAATATAGTAGTAGTATATTTGTAAAAAAATTAAAGATTATATTTTAAATATTAGTTCATAACCTTTAATTTATTGGCACGTTTTTGGCTCTAACATGAAATAGCTCATCCAGAAAACGAAAACACTCTCGTGGGAAATTAAATTTTTTACATAATATAATATCAACTCAATTTCATTATTTCACCTTCTTTTACCTTCTATCACGGTCTCTGTTTTTTTTAACCGTTATTTATATATTAACAAGTGGAATACATACTGTAATAGTTATAACATTCTTTTATTGTACATCAAAAACAAAATTATATACTATTACAGTATACTATTACAGTACAGTACAGTATAAACTTATTAAATTCTAACTTAATACTTAATTCTATATATCTATATATGTATTTGTAAATATATACATATACATACTTAATAATTAATAATAAACGATTCATATATTTTACTTCATACAATAATAACCTAGTTTTCTTTCTTTTACAACCCTCAAAATTGTCGTAGGCTTGTTCCCGATATAGAGGACAATCGATGATATCTCAATCACAAAGGAAACCGAGGTTATAATACAAACAATAGATGCTCGAAATAACTTACACGTGAAACGGTTTACTGACGTCAAACTACTCCAAGGAAGGAAGATTTCTTCTCTTGGAGTGGTGTGGTTATTTATTTATTTAGAAACACAACAGCTCGTATAGTGACCAAAAGTTAAAAAATAATTAATATACTTTTTAGCCAAAATAGGGTTATTAATGGAGTCAGGCGTTACTTTGCGGCAACCCATCACTATATGGACAGTCTAAAGTTTTACTTAGCTAAGATCCGCGACAAGCAAAACAATAACAGAAAATTAATAATGTGCGTTTTTTCCCTTTGGGTTAAGTGGATTTATTTGGAACTTAAACCAAAAAACTTACCGAAAATCGGCCATCAATTCTCCACCCACCAACCACCATATACAACACCAAACACACATTATCACTTTTCCATCTTGTAAACGACACGTGTTTCGCCCCAACACGAGGCATCTTCAGGTATAATAGACTCTACGGAAGACTTTTCGTTTGTCTTTTGAGTCTTTTGACTGTCCAACATAGGGTTACGCAGAATATATATCATTATACAGGTTGTCCCAGAACTTAGTGACAGGATTGATTGAAACCCATGATGAATCAATACGAGAAAAATCAGAAAAAAATCTATCCCATGCAGTTTGAAAATTATGGGCATTGATCAGGATGGAATTAAGGAAGAATTTATTAGATTATAGAATAAACATGGAATTAAGGATAAATTTATTAGAGTTATTTGAGGAGGATGAAATTAATCAGGATTGTAAAATGGTACAATACTTGTTAGTTTCATCAAAAAATAGGATTACATATATATATATATATATATATATATATATATATATATATAATATATATATATATATATATATATATATATATATATATATATATATATATATATATATATATATATATATATATATATATATATATCATTATATTGTGTTAACGTGTTTTTGTTGAGTATGAGTATGTATATGTGCGTCTTACTTTCTCTCTCTCTCTCTCTCTCTTTCTCTCTGTGTGTGTGTGTGTGTTTGTGTGTGTTTGTGTGTGTTATGTTTCTTAAGATAAATTCTTATTATAGAGCTGCTTTTCTCCCGTTTTAAATGTTGTTTAAAAAAAATTAACTGCTTCTTTAGTTAGTGTGAAAATGTCAAGAACCGAGTAATTTTTATATATTTACCTTAGCTTAAATCCTACTAATATTATAAATGCGAAAGTTTGTAAGTATGGATGTATGTTTGTTACTCTTTCACAAAAAAACTACTGGACGGATTTGAATGAAACTATACAGTAATATAGGTTATACATCGGAGTAATATATAGGCCACAATTTGTTATGATTTTATGTAATTTTGGTCGTAATATAACGATACATGTCAATTAAGTCGGAAAAAAAAATCTAGCCTCTGATAGCTATCTTGGCGTACGCTGCCTACACCATTGGAGCTACACAAAGATGGTGTACCGTAAGACTGTTTGTTTTGAATAGTTCTAAATAAAAGTCCGCGACAGCATATATCTACCTTTTATGTGGAAGCCACTATGACCAACATTGTGAACCGTAAACTAAGTAAAAAAAAAAAATTATTTATTTAAAATGATCCGTCACGAAACTTAATGTGGCAGACCAAATTCCACGCGAGCGAAGCCGCGTGCAAAAGCTAGTAATATAAAATGCTGAAGTGTCAGTCAATAAACTAATATGCACTGCCTTATGTTAGAAACATATAAATCTTACAAATAATCTTTCTCTCTTTGTCCTATAAAAGACATTTAATTAGCAATAAAAAATATTCGCATTTATAAATATTTATTCTGAGTCTGGTACCCCCCAATCCGCATTTCCTTTCCCACCCCTTCCTTTCTTCTTTATTCTTTCCCTTCCTCTCCGGCAATCCACGGTCTACCGTGCCAGTGGATGCGTGGCTAGGGGCGAGCCTAGTCGAAAGCGTGCCGACCGTCCCGGGATCGGGCTCCCCGGATACTATGGTGCCTTACCTCAGCATGCACGGCTCTGCTAGGGCTGACCTCCATCCTCCCTTGCGGCTCGTGGGATTCACTAAAAGACGAATTTAATATACCTAATTTGTTCAAAATAATGGCGACGTGGTTCGCCACCCGTCACGTCCTTATTCTCACGAGGGTGAAAAGCGACTAATGGAGAGCCGTTTCGCTGTGATAATTGGTAACGGACGGAGCACTGTGGTCTCTACTAACCCCTGCGGGGGATAGGCGTGAATATATAAAAAAAATATTGACGTAATTAGTCGAGATAAAAACTATACATCATATGTATGTATTTATGTAGATTAAATTATTTAGATTTAAATACATCTGTCGATCCGCTAACAAATTAACTCCTCATAAACTCTAGGTGAATCCCACACAATTGTTCTCGTTCGCAAACTAATCTAGTTTGCATTCAATTAGCTTTTGAGCTTCTCTTTTTTTTTTAAATTACAAAAGAGAGCCGACCCTCGTGTACCAAGCCCGAGCGGTTCATCAATGCCGCTGCTAATTAGTGGGTGAGAGGACCTTTCCACGCTCGGCTACGAATAAAAATGAACGACGTCGCACATAGCGGTTTTTTACTAAAAAGATTTTTAAATCCGCCATTACGCTATCAGTTAAGGGACTGTAATATTATTAATGGAGTCAGGCGTTACTTTGCGGAAATCCATCACAATGTGGACAGTCAAAAGTTTTACTTAGCTAAGATCCGCGACAAGCAAAACAATAACAGAAAATTAATAATGTGTGTTTTTTGTACTGGATGAAGTGGATTTATTTGGAACTTAAACCAAAAACTTACCGAAAACTGGCCATCAATTCTTCACCCACCAACCACTATACACAACACCAAACACACACTACCACTTTTCCACCTTGTAAACGATACGTGTTTCGCCCCAACACGACGCATCTTCAGGTATATGTAGTAGACTCTACGGAAGACAACCGAAAAGTTATCGAAACATGTGTCGTTTACAAGGTGAAAAAGTGGTAGTGTGTGTTTGGTGTTGTGTATAGTGGTTAGTGGGTGGAGAATTGATGGCCAATTTTAGGTAAGTTTTTGGTTTAAGTTCCAAATAAATCCACTTCATCCAGTACAAAAAACACACATTAATAATTTTCTGTTATTGTTTGCTTGTCGCGGATCTTAGCTAAGTAAAACTTTATCTGTCCACATAGGGACTGTAATACTTCATATAACTTATAATTCTCTATCATTTTTTTATGGGATAGGAAGTCGTGTCACCTGATGGAAAGCAATCAACGCTGGCCATAGACTTCCGCAGCGCCATAGGCAGTGCGAAAGCGTTGCTGACCGATAAGAAAAGATGCGATATCCTTCCGCAGTTCTAAAGGATCTAGCAGTTCGGTGAGGTCTATCATCGACAATATGATTAGCCGACGTTGTATGTGGTCAAAAAGAAGAAGCTGATACTGAGGTGCCTCGGCCCAGAGATGAAAACTCCTTGTAAACTTGGAGGCGATGAGTGGCAAGAAATACTGTCTTGTTCTACCGAGCACACCTAGCTTCTTCGAGGCCAGTTTGGCCTTATACTACAGTGTGTCTGAAAATCAATTCCAAAGGAACACCTGTCAAGGTTATCAATTGATAGCTGCTCTTGTAATGGAGACAGTATAAACAGATCAATAAAACTCACTGGTTGTACTTTTGAATATTTGATTTATTATTAAAAAATTAAATAGTTATGTTATAGATTAGATTTTTTTTATGGGATAGGAAGGCAAACGAGCGGGCGTTGATGGAAAGCAATCAACACAGTGCGGAAGCGTTGCCGACAGTTAAGAATAGTGTCATTATGGAAGTGAGAATGGGAGGGTAAAGACCCTCCCATTCTCACTCCCCAACACCCTCCCCCCTCCCTCTGAAGGGGGAGGGTGTTGGGCCTTCGGAACTCGGCCGCTCACCGTACGAAGCGCGGTAGGTAAGCTACCACTCAGACGCCGGTTTTCTGCGGGAGTGTGGTACATACTTCCCCGGGCCCGGCCCATTCATGCTCCAGACAAATATTATGCCATTCTTGACTAAGTATTCATCGGCAGCGTGGCTCTACCAATAGCAAAATTTATTACAGTTATTCACATTGACGTATGTGTATTATTATATCCCAGGAGGCAATGTACTTTAGGTATTATGGGGAAGGCACACAGGCACAAAGCAATTAAAAACTTCACACAGCCCTTGTTGTACGCAGTTTAATGAAGCAACTTGGTTTGCTTTTTAATAGAGCGACTAACTTTATAATAGAATGACTACCTAATTGGTGTCAGTGAAGAAGCTAGCGTGTGGAAATCTGTTTTAGTATTATGGCAACACTAAATACTTCTGTCTCTGACTCTCTGGCTCTTTAATACGGCATATAACTTTATTACCCAATAAAGACCACACAGTAGGACATAAAAAGAAGATTGTCAACATCTAAAATTATGTGAGAAATGAAACTATAATAATTATAAACTAATATTAAGCAATTGTAATTATCGTAGCCGTGTTTTAAACATGCTGAATCGAATTTTTCAACAGCTGTCTGCCCTACACTTGTGAAATATCAGGAGCCACTCGAGTATTTTTCCAACGGGCAGATTGTTGTCGACAAAGAAACTGAAAGACGCCGAGTAAGCTCCTCTTGAAGCGTGGTTCTAATTAATTGCCAATATCTTTTGCTTGTGTTAATCTTTTGTTTGTCTTAAGACACTTTGATCTCGATATAGTTTTCAAATAGTGAATCCCACGAGCCGCAAGGGCGGATGAAGGTCACCTCCAGCAGAGCCGGGGAGCTCGACACAACAAATGACACTGTCCTAAAAGGTCGGCAACACTTCTGCACCGCCTATGGCACTGCGGATGTTTATGTGCGGCGTTGATTGCTTTCCATCAGGTGATACGCCTGCTCGTTTACCTTCCTATCCTATAAAAAACGACTACTGGAGAGGCATACAAAGAATGGCACACCTGACATCCTGCTCTCTGTGTCACCTGCTCAGCAGATTACCTTATGATGGCAACGGATGAAACGGTGTCAGTGGCTAAGTTCTGAACCGGTAGCGTGATCGCTGACTCGATAAAGAAGAAGCTGATCTTAGCCAAGTAAAAACTCTGACTGTCCACATAATGGATTTCCGCAAAGTAACGCCTGACTCCATTAATCATCTCCACTCATACGTCAAATATATTCAGTTAACTTTCTGTTTACTTGAGAGGTTATGAATTTGCCAGTAGGAAGACAACGGTGTAACTGATAACGCGATGCCATCAATCTAACTCAAACCTTAAAGTGTAAATGTTTTGACAGCCAGCAGTAATGGTAAATGTTGATAGAGGTTGTACGGTGTGTATAAGGTCGATTTTAGCTTGACGTCTGTCTTAAATATACAGTATCTTAAAACGAACGTCTATCTCCAATGAGTTTGTATTAGCAACTGACTTAATACGCCAATCAGTGTTCCCAACTCACAAAATTTTTTCTCCCTAAAGCTCCAATCGAAAATCCCTAAAATCCCTACAATTACTGCGATATTCCCTTAAAAAAAAACATTAATATATAAGCAAAATAAATATTGATATAATAAATATTATTACATTAGTAACATAATAACATAATAACATAATTTATAAATAACTAATTAATAATCAAATACCAAATTCAATCATTTAAATAATTAATAAACAATTAAATCAATAATTAACTAAAAATAATAAATATCTGATCCCGTTTCCGATCCGTCCGATCTTCGGTGGCACGCATCTAGTTTCTGCCAACTGCCCTGCGCAGATCGTCGCACCATCTAGCCGGGGGATGTCCTACACTACGTTTACCGAGACGCGGTCTCCACTCCAGCACTCGTCTGCTTCAATGATTGTCGACTCTCTGAGCGACTCTGAGCTTGTGCAAGCAGGCGGACTTTTGGGCGCCGTCAAAAAAATTAATGACACATACATTATATGTATAAGCCCTCCCCCCTGTATACCAGAATTTGTACAGAAAGGTTAAATAAAAAATGACGGTGACGTGATTCGCCACCCGTCACGTCCTAATTCTCACGACGGCGAGAAGCGACTAACAGGGCGCTCCGTTTCGCTGCGATGAATGTGTGAGGAAGGATGGACGTAAAATAAGGATGAATGAGGAGGAAGCAAGGTAGGTGTGCCGGGATCGTAAAGGATGGAGATCTGTGGCCTCTGCCTACCCCTGCGGGAAGCAGGCATGACGATATGTATGTATTTAATAAACGGTACGTTTTTATTTACTGGGTCTCGTACGCACTCGTACGCACGCACACTAGTACGCATGAGACATTTTCTTTGTGGAGAATTGCGCTCTAGTTGAATTCAACTACTAGAAATATTCCGTACAATTCAATGCTAGCTGGTTGATTGTTATATCCGATTATTATTAATTTTAATAGAGAAGGTATTCTAGCTACGCCAACTCGTGGGTGGGCGAGCCCTTACAAAAACAGTTATTTGTTCGCCTATCGTTAGCACTTGAGTGTACGCTTTACGGCCGTCGTGGAAGGTCTCTCGAGTACCCTCCAATTTTGTGAGCCCCGCACGAAACCAACCCTTGATGGATACTTCACCATCTTTCGCTAACCCGCTGAGGTGTTTTATTTATTAGATTATATTTGTAAAACTGTAATTATTAGAAGTGTTACATAATGCTGTTTATTAGAAGTGTTACTAGATCTTAATAGTTGTAGAGCTACGCTGCAGACGAATACTCTGTCAAGAATAGCATAATATTTGTCTGTAGCATGAATGGGCCCGTTCGCCTGGAAAAGTACCACACTTTGACAAAAACAACGAAGACAAAAAGCTTGTCAAAAATCACTATCTTTAAAAATATCTTTGTATCTTTTTATTTGTTCGTTTATTGTTTGCGGTTAACCTACAATATATTTATTTATATGTGTATATATAACAGGAATAAATGGGCGTCCAAACTTTTACCTAATTATTATAATTATTGTATTTTTTATATTTAGTGCTATGCTAGTATATATAATATAGTGTATATATATATATATATATATATATATATATATATATATATATATATATATATATATATATATATATATATATATATATATATATTATAATATAGTAGTTGCTAATTTCTATTCCACTATATGCCTTGCTTATTAAAATCTTTATATGTTTTTGTGTACTTCATGGTTTCTTCACATGTGTCTACATCGTACTTTTAATTCGCTATACTCCTTTTCTTTCTTTTCTTTTCTTTGATTCAATTAGTTACAACTATTATGCCAGTGTCAAGTAATATACAATAATATCCAATCTTTTGAAATGTAACAAGTCAACTCATCGCGTTACGTCTTGATAAAATGGTGGCAATTTTACCAAAAACCTTCTATGGACTTTTCCAGTCAACTTAAAAAGTTACGATACACGCATTTATTTCATATCACTTCACTTATACACCTTAATCGAACTATATTGCATAATACGCCACCACAATTAAACAATATAACTGATAATAATATATGATTATGAAAATGAAATAAAAACACAACGTCACTGATAAGTCCAAAGATGAAAAGTCCAATTCGCTATACTCCTTTTACTTTTCTTAACCAATCAGCACGCTTAATTCTAAAAAAAAAACATGTTATCCCTTTCACACATCCCCTCTATGCTAATAAACTTTCTCAGTCACACCTCTCTGCGTTCCATTCCACCCTAAATCTATCACCATAAATAATATATCTAACAAATCATAATGATTAAATTGAAACTATGAATGTGAAATTTTACCACGCGCGTTGGCTATAAAGTAGTAAATAGTAAATGGTACGTTCTAGGCGAGGTCTGAAAAGCTATCGCTCGAGTGAGATTTTGATATCAGATCGGAATGACAGTGATATAGGTCGCAGTATCGGGAGAACGCAAGATAGAAATCGCAGCCACTTTGAATTCTATTTTGTATCATACCCAATTCTAGTTTGATTATATGAAATTTTTTAATACGATTTATAAAATCACTGTTGATTATATAATCCGCAATATGCAAGCAATGGAAGTAATACCGATCTATATATATATATATATATGGACAGTCAAAAGTTTTACTTAGCTAAGATCCGCGACAAGCAAAACAATAACAGAAAATTAATAATATGTGTTTTTCCGTTGGGTTAAGTGGATTTATTTGGAACTTAAACCAAAAACTTACCGAAAATCGGCCATCGATTCTCAACACGAGGCATCTTCAGGTATAGTAGACTCTACGGAAGACAACCGAAAAGTCTTCCGTAGAGTCTACTATACCTGAAGATACCTCGTGTTGGGGCGAAACACGTGTCGTTTACAAGATGGAAAAGTGATAATATGTGCTTGGTGTTGTGTATAGTGGTTGGTGGGTGGAGAATTGATGGCCGATTTTCGTTAAGTTTTTGGTTTAAGTTCCAAATAAATCCACATAACCCAACGGAAAAACACACATTATTATTTTTCTGTTATTGTTTTGCTTGTCGCGGATCTTTGCTAAGTAAAACTTTTGATTGTCCATATAGTGATGGATTTCCGCAAAGTAACGCCTGACTACATTAATAATCTATATATATGCTATGAGAAGATATATCTCAATCAACATATATGTATGTATGTATATAGGAATATGTATTTTGGTAATATATTTCAATATCAGCCCGCGGCAGAGGCCTCACTCAAGGCACGCCACTGTCTCTGCCTTCCTTAAAAACAAGTATTATAAAAAAGTTAATTTCTAGTTTTTTCAATTGATCTACATGCTTCGCCACTGGCTTTATTAATTCTTAAATGTATATTCTACTAAATATATTACATAAAAGAATATTTTTCTCCCATATTTCTTAAATAATATTTAAAAAAAACTGTATTGACATTAAGTGTCATTGACTACAAATTTTAAAAATGTATTTGAATTTGAGTAAATGAATTAAAAGTATTTTAATTATATATATATATATATATATATATATATATATATATATATATATATATATATATATATATATATATCTTTTTCTTCCTTTTATTCAATAGATGGCGTTAGTGACGGCTTTATCGTCGTTATACAAAACTGTCGATTTTCGTTAATTTGAATTAAATAATTTGTTGGCTGAAACGAAGTGAAAGTGAACTAATATTAGGAATTGAAAAAATAAAAGTGTATTTGGTTTCTAAAAAATAAACTCTTTGTCTTTTTCGTTTCTTGTTTTCGCTCATAAAATTCCATGCCGCGGTAAATAGAAAGAACGAACTAACGTCATTTTCTCGGCGCTGCGAACGTGGCAATGAGGCGGATTAGAGTAAAGGCTTTTATCATGTACACGTCACCGCATTGACGTGAAAAAAACAACGCGACTCCATCGTTCTACACGTAAGGAAGATGCAATTTTCCATACATACATTCACGTATATAAAACCTTCATATTTTAACCAGGAAATTCGCCACTAAGAAAATTTCATCGAACGAGTTTGATGCGTTTTTTCTCGAAACTTCTTTCCCTCATCAAACTGAAGAATCGGTTGGTTTCAGCCATATTTTCAAATCGATACTCAATCGGAATCTTTAATAATAATTATAATTCTTTATTTGCACAATGCGAGGTGTAACAAGATGAAAAAAGACGTTTAAAAATCTCCACCACATTGTCAGTCATGGCGAACAAATTTCATTAATTAATTATTTATTTATTTTATAGAGTTATTTATACGTATAGACACACAGAGATCTAAATACATAAGCATTAAATTATCAATAAACTTGTACACTGTCATTAAAATTATAATTGATCCATCTATTACATACATTCAAACTGGTAATTAATTCAAATATTATGGTAAAGTGATTAAAGCGATAAAGTTCTTAGTATTATAAAACAAGACTATAGGGATGGCTAATAGATGGCAATATCTATTAGCCATCCCTATAGTCTTGTTTTAAATAATCTTTTAATTAACTGTTCTAATTCATGAGGTATGTTGATAGGTACACAAAGAAAAAAATTAACATTCTCAAAAGTCGACACCGCTTCTGTAATACGATATGATATGATGTTGTACATGTCTATGGCTAGCGTTGATTGTTTTATATAGGGTGTCCGAAGGCAGAAATAAGTTATAGGTCGAATAATCAGTAAACACACGAACGCTCACTGATTGATTATTTTCTGCCAATATTGAGCGGAGTTATATATATAATAGATTTAGTCCGCCTGTTCTACATTTGTTGTTGTTTTTTTTTTTATGAGGTAGGAAGGCAAACAAGCAGGCGTGTCACCTGATGGAAAGCAATTAACGCCGCAGTGCACAAGCGTTGCCAACCTTTAAAGAAAGTGTCATTGTGGGAATAGAAATGGGAGGGGAAGGGGTAGAAGGAGGAGGGTTAGGGTGTTGGGCCTCCGGAACGTGGCGGTTCCGCTCACCGTACGAAGTGCGGTAGGTAAGCCACCACTCAGACGCCGGTATTCTGCGGGAGTGTGGTACTTGTCTTGCTACAGACAAATATTATGCCATTCTTGATAAAGTATTCATCTGCAGAGTGGCTCAACCACTCTAAAAAAAGTGCGAAAGTTGAAATACAAAAAAATATATGCCGAGGACTACATGGCTACAGTGTATTTTATAAATATTGCCGACATGAATGGCGGTCTATTACGGCAGCTAGCGAAATTCCTTGAACGTAAACGTGATACCTTCCTGAAACGGCGCTGCGCTCTTACCGGCAATGCAATATCACGCCCGACATGTTTTCTATTCTCGCTGGATGCATACACATTTCATCGGTGAAGAATTTTAGTAGAATTTCTAGTAAAATGCGACGTATTTTCTCCATTTAAAAGAACACAACGCTAGCAATGGGTGTAGTGACTTTTTAATTACCCGATAAAACTAAAATTCGCGTTTGTAAAAATATGTATGTCATTAAGTAACATTCAAATATTATAGCGTTCATACAAAAATATTGTTTTGTGTGACTTCAAAGAAATCCTGTAAATATTACGCGACCAAATTAGGTTGCTTTGAGTGCAGTACATATTGGAATGATAATGATGTCTATTTGAATTAGCAAGATTTTTTGTTGTATAATTTTTGGTGTATATTAAGGACATTTTTAATAAATATTTCATAAAAATAAAATGCTTTTTTTCTTCGCCAAATTTAATGTATATCGATAACTGAATATATTACTTAATTTTCTCGGGTAATTAAAAAGTCACGGTGTATATTATCTCTATAAGTATATAGGATGTCCAGTGGCAAACTCATGTATTTAGATTTTCAAACGTATCTAATAAAAAGCTACAAAGGATATATACAACTTCAATAACTTTTACGAAGAAGACATGTTTAGTTTTTTTTTTTAATTATTTCGTCTTCATGTTGACCACGTCACGTTCACGTCTTAAGTAGCTCGCAGACGTGACTTCATTCTTCATCGTGATGCCATTAACCTCGCCGATGATATTTTTTTTTGGCTGTGATGGTCGTTGGGTTTGTTTCATAGACTTTATTTTTGAGAATCCCCCTAAGAAAAAATTCCATAGGGGTGAGATAGAGCAACCCGGGTGGCCAGCGGATATTTCTGAAAGGGTTTATTATTTTGTCAAGGAAGAAATTACGAAGAAGCTCCATGGTCTCCATATCTGTGCGAAGAGTGGCGCTATATTGTCGAAACCATATGAGTGTATAGTATAAAATCATATACTCTATAGTATGACATATTATGATATATATCATAATATTTATTGGTTTTATACTCTACAGTATAAAAGGAGGTAGAATCTAATTCTGCCATCGGACACCTATAAATGTTGCCACCGGACATCCTATATATTCTGCCACCAGACACCTATATATTCTGACATCGGACACCTATATATTCTGCCACCGGACAACCTATATATTCTGCCACCAGACACCTATATATTCTGACATCGGACACCAATATATTCTGCCACCGGACACCCTATATATTCTGCCACCAGACACCTATATATTCTGACATCGGACACCTATATATTCTGTCACCGGACAACCTATATATTCTGCCACCAGACACCTATATATTCTGACATCGGACACCTATATATTCTGCCACCGGACACCTATATATTCTGACATCGGACACCTATATATTCTGCCACCGGACACCTATATATTCTACCACCGGACAACCTATATATTCTGCCACCAGACACCTATATATTCTGACATCGGACACCTATATATTCTGCCACCGGACAACCTACATATTCTGCCACCGGACACCCTATATATTTTGCCACTGCACACCTATTTATTTCTTCTGTACATGTTCTTCATACTAAAATCAACCTAAAGTGCTGGACCGCTTATGTTGAAATGTTTTCTTTGTGTTTGAGTTGATTTGTTTAGATTGTTATATATTTAGTTGCTTTACAGTTGGACACAATAGAAGTAGTTGCAAAACATTTTTTTAAATAGAGTTTTTAATTTGCACTTCTATCGGCAGTCCTCGTGACTGCTTCCGATTTTTTTTAGATTTTAAGCTTTTTTTGAAACTAAAATGAATTATCTCCTCGGAAAATTCTCGTATCCTTAAGCTTTACCTTTGTAGAATTTATTTCCAAGAATTTTAAGACAATTAATCTTCAAAAGCAAATCCTTCTTTGACCTTTTGTTGAAGTAACTTTAAATAATCCGTTAAGCCAATTTACTTCTAAGTCGACTGATACAAGATGTAACGCAGAGCGTACAAATTTACTTGACTAAGAACTTTTCTTCTTTGTAAACGCCTGCTACAATTATAAGGCAAAATTTCCATTATGAATATTGCGAACAACAATTATTATGAATTTGACGATAGATTCGACAGTCATATGAAAAGTCGTATACTTCAGTTTCCTCACGAGCTATTTCGCCAACTTTCAACAAAAGATACCGTTAATTTAATTATAATATTTGCTTATCACGTTTTGCTACACGGGTACGCGATCCTGGCCTCCCGAGCTACTACCATATCACTCCTTGTCTTCCGTTGCGGTAGTATCATATCCCTATCATCCTGTCTAAATCCATATTTCCTTTCCTCTGCCCTTTCCTATCTTCTCTATTATTTTCTCTTCCTCTCTGCCAATCCACGATCTACCGTGCCAAAGGATGCATGCTTGGGCGAGCTTAGTCACAAGCGTACAGACCGTCCCAAGTTCGAGCTGCCCCGGGTACTATTGTACCGTATCTCAGCATGCGGGGCTCTGCTGGAGCTGACCTCCATCCTCCCTTGTGGCTCGTGGGATTCACTATGACGGATTTTAATAAAACTTATTTGTTAAAAAATGACGGTCACGTAGTTCGCCACCCGTCACGTTCTGATTCCTACGAGGAAGAGAAGACTAACGGAGAGCTGTTTCACTACGATGAATGTAAGGGGAAGGATGGATGAGTGTGGAGGAAGCAAGGAAGGTGTGCCGGGATCGTAGCGGATGGAGATCTGTGGTTTCTGCTTACCCCTACGGGAAACAGGCATGACGATATGTATGTATGTAGATATGTATTGAAAATAATCATTTATATGTTATCTATAAAGGTATCCGGTGGAAGAATCAGATTTTCAAACTTAACTATCATTTTTTGGCTTGACGACGACCGATTGGCTCAGTGGCGGGGCCCTCCGCCCGCGGAGTCAATGGTCGCGGGTTCGATTCCCGCATCGGAATAAATATTTATATGGATTTTTAAATGTTTATTCCGAGTCTGGTAACCCCCCAATCCGCATTTCCTTTCCTGCCCCTTCCTTTCTTCTCTATCCTTTCCCTTCCTCTCCGCCAATCCACGGTCTGCCGTGCCAATGGATGCGTGGCTAGGGGCGAGCCTAGTCGTAAACGTGCCGATCGTCCCGGGGTCGGGCTCCCCCGGGGACTATGGTGCCTTACCTCAGCATGCAGGGCTCTGCTGGGGCTGACCTCCATCCTCCCTTGCGGCTCGTGGGATTCACTAAAGACGAATTTATATACCTAATTTGTCGAAAATGACGGCGACGTGGTTCGCCACCCGTCACGTCCTGATTCTCACGAGGGCGAAAAGCGACCAATGACGAGCTGTTTCGCTGCGATGAATGGCAGCGGATGGAGCTCTGTGGTCTCTGCCAACCCCTGCGGGGGATAGGCGTGAATATATATATATATACTATCATTTTTAAACAAGGAATATTCGATCGATATTTATATTAAGTTATAGATACAGGTACGACTTTCTAATTATACTCTCTTAAAACGCTTAAACTTCATTCAATCAAGCACCATATCATATCTAATATTTATTAACAAAAATCCCATTGGGTATTTGGATAAAAGTACCAAGCGAACGACAGCGTTGTACATAAAATAGCTTAGGAACGAAATATAATTAAAAGTAATCCGGCCATAAAACAAAATTGCATGCGCCATTATGTGTGCTTACAAGCGAGTAAGTTATGGCGGTGACAAATTATGGTTCGCTTAATGCGCTGGATAGAAATCACTGTCCCTAATAACGATTTAATAAGTTTAGTTTGATTAATAAGACTTGCTTTACTATTAACGGTCACGGATTTTAAAAACTCGTGGTTCTTTTATAGCAGATTGTTTGGGATAATTCCAGCCGCCGAATTCCACAACCGCAAAACTCGCCGTAAAGGAAAATTTCATCCCCACCATCTGGATGAGTGGCGATCTACTACGTTGCGTTTCTCTCGTAACTTCTTTCCACGCACCACCAGTTTGTGGAACCAGCTACCCTCGACTGTCTTTCCGAACCGATACGACCTTGGCACCTTCAAAAAACAAGCCTATTCATACCTAAAAAGCCGGTAACACTTCCGCGACTCCTGCGGTGTCGCGGTTGTCCATGGGCGGTGTTGATTGCTTTTCATCAGGCGACACGCTTGCTCGTTTGCCCTCCTATCTCATAAAAAAAAACCACGCAAACCAAGGTGCGGCTAACCTGGTGGTAAGCGATCACATCCGCCCATAGACATCCGCAACGCCATAGTCGTCTTAGATGCGTTACCGGCCTTTAGCGAACACATACGCTTGTTTTTGGAATGCCCTAACCTATGTCGTTTTTACGCGGGAACACTGCAGATGGTAAATCGTTCCACATTTTTTTATGGGATAGGAAGGCAAACGAGCAGGCGTGTCAAAGATGAAAAGCAATCAACGCCGCCCATAGATATGCACAGCGCCATAGGTAGTGCGGAAGCGTTGCCGACCTTTAAGGATAGTGACATTATGGGAGTAAGAGGGGGAGGGGAGGTGGGGAGGAGGAGGGGTAGGGGAGTAAGGGGGAGGGGGCAAGGGGAATGAGGGGGAGGGGGAATGAGGGGGAGGGGGAATGAGGGGGAGGGGGAATGAGGGGGAGGGGGAATGAGGGGGGGAATGAGGGGGAGGCTGTTGGGCCTTCGGAACACAGGCCGCTCACCGTATGAAGCGCGGTAGATAAGCTACCAACCACTCAGGCGCCGGTTTTCTGCGGGAGTGTGGTACTTCCCCGGGCGAGCCGGCCCATTCATGCTACAGACAAATAATATGCCATTCTTGACAAAGTATTCGTCTGCAGCGAGGCTCTACCACATTTGCACAGTTGTTGGTAGAATACTTACTACGTTATTGACCTTTGAGAATGTAGGTTTGGTAACTAATTTAGGAAGGTCTGTGAAGTCTTTTCGTCGCATAAACGTCAGAGCTTGAAGATATTAGTGTGGCCTACCTATACTCTCTTACGGTGTTGAAACGTGGACGCTGACAGTCCGTCTGCTTCACAAGTTTAGAGTCGCTCAGAGAGCTATGGAGAGAGAGAGATGCTCCGAGTTTATCTGGTAGATATTAAAATCACCAGTGAACCAAAGATCAAAATGATCCCTATATTCTTTTACCTGCTTAATAAAATAATTATAAAGGAAATTGATTTTTTTTTATTTTTTTTTATATACACGAAACGGCTCGTCATTGGTCGCTTTTCACCCTCGCGAGAATCAGGACGTGACGGGTGGCGAACCACGTCGCCGTCATTTTTTCGACAAATTAGGTATATTAAATTCGTCTTTAGTGAATCCCACGAGCCGCAAGGGAGGTTGGAGTCCAGCCCCAGCAGAGCCCTGCATGCTGAGGTAAGGCACCATAGTCCCCGGGGGAGCCCGACCCCGGGACGATCGGCACGCTTACGACTAGGCTCGCCCCTAGCCACGCATCCATCGGCACGGCAGACCGTGGATTGGCGGAGAGGAAGGGAAAGGATAGAGAAGAAAGGAAGGGGCAGGAAAGGAAAATGTGGATTGGGGGGGTTACCAGACTCGGAATAAACATTTAAAAATCCATATAAATATTTATTCCGATGCGGGAATCGAACCCGCGACCATTGACTCCGCGGGCGGAGGGCCCCGCCACTGAGCCAATCGGTCGTCAAAAGGAAATTGATTACTCGAACAAAATCGCAAGGCATTCGGACGCTGTATCCAGAGGGAAATTACTAGAAGGAAATTAAGCTCATTGTGTCTTTGAGAACGATAAGAAATAAAAAAGTATTCAGTTAAACAGCTGTAAACTGCGGTGGAGCGCTCTCGGAGTATTTTGATTACAATTCGAGTAAATTGTTTCACCGCCGAGTTTATATTTCCGCCCGGTGTATTGTTTGTTACCTGTTCTCCCATTTCCGATGATTTAAATACATTTTTGTATTTTGTTATGTCAAAAAATAAATAAAATAATCGAGTCAATAAACTCAGTCATTCTACACATAATTCCTACGTTAAATTATGTATTTCATAAATTTACTTTACACAACATACATACATACATATCGTCACGCCTGTTTTCCGAAGGGGTAGGCAAAGACCACATATCTCCATCGGCTATGATCCCGGCACACCTTCCTTGCTTCCTGCAAATTCATCCATCTTTTCAGCTGGAGAGATACGGTGGAGGCTGACTTGCGCAATCTTCAAATCAGTAACGGGCAGGAGGTTGACGCAGGACAAGGCGGGGTAACGTAAGGTCTTTTCGGAGGCCGAGGGTCCTTGCGCCAACAAAATCAGATAGTTACTTAGTTCCTGCAGGTTTTTGTATGAGATATGGAGGCAAATGGGCAAGTGTATCAACTGATTTGAAGCAATCAACGCCGCCCGTAGACATCTGCGACACCATAGATAATGCAAATGTTTTGGCGGCCTTTAAGATACGAGTAGCCTTGTTTTTTGAAGGTTCCACACACAGGACATATCGGTTTGGAAATACCGCTGAAGTTAGCTGGTTTCACAAGGTGATGCTGCTTGGAAAGAATTTTAGGGAAAAGCGTATCGTCCTGGATCGCCATTCATTCAGATTTCTCTCTGTTATACTTCCAGAAATTGGCCTCTTTCATAACATCAACATCAACAGCCTGCGGCAGTCCACTGCTGGACATAAGCCTCCCCAAAATCTAGTTTCTGCCAGCCAACCTGCGCGGGGGCGTACCACACTACGTTTATCGAGACGCGGTCTCCACTCCAGCACTCGTCTGCTCCAACGATTATCGCATTTCCGACAAACGTGACCAACCCATTGCCACTTCAGTTTGCTAATTCGAAAGGCTCTGTCGGTGACTTTAGTTGTTTGACAGATTTGTGCATTCCGAATCACATCTAGAGAGAACTATGCTCGGAGTTTCTCTGGTGAGTGTGTCTACGACGTACGACTACGTCTGCGAGTGTGTCCTACCTATACTCTCTCAAGGCGCTGAAACGTGGACGCTGACGGTCCGTCTGCTTCACAAGCTCAGAGTCGCTCAGAGAGCTATGGAGCTCTCTGGTAGGTAGGACACACTCGCCTCTTTCACAAACGAGGGATAATGCTATGTGATACAACAGGCGGGTGGATTACAATTTTATTATATTTGTTTAGTACATGCCGTTGATGATGAGAAGACGTTAGAAACAATTTAACTTCAATTTAAAAAATAATCAAGGAGAAACAAGTAGGCAAAAGGAAGTCAAATTAAGTTGGAAGACCTAAACATTGAGGTGAAGCAATTTACCCCCGAGATTATGCTAAGCGGTGGATGTTTTCAAAACTCGCCGGCTGTGGGTACTCCGTTGACTATCTTATTATACCCTCATTTGCGCTGATGTAAATATTAGAGTAATTTGATAGGCGAGTGAAAGCTGCTAATCAGGTTGATGGAGCCCTGCACTCTGACAAGACTGGCGGTTCATCAGGGAGTGACTGTTTCGGATTACACGTACGTATCAAGTTATTGTGACTGGACTGTTATCGTCACTTTATTGACTTTTAAGCGATCGCTGATATCGGAATGATTTTTATCGCCTATATGCTGCAGTTTACCTTTGTAGTATTTTTATTTTAGTATTGGTAGAGCCTCGCTGCACATGAATACTTTGTCAAGAATGGTAAATTTGTCTGTAGCATAAATGGGCCGGCTCGCCCGGGAAAGTACCGCACTCCCGTAGAAAACCGGCATCGGAGTGGTAACGCGCTTAGTACGGTCACCCTCCCCATCCCCCTCCCCTCTCCCTTCCATAATGACACTTTCCTTAAAGGTCGGCAACGCTTCCGCGCTGCCTAAAATAAAATAGTAAATTTCGAGAAAAACGCATCGTATTAGAACACCACTATACGCCCAGTAAGAAGATGGGAGGATGACTTCAAACTAACAGTTGGGACAATAGTAGCAGAAAACAGAAAGCAACGGAAGAAGTCCGGAGATAGAATATGCCAAAAGGCAAATTTAATATAGAGATCTCCTCCAATACTTAATTCCACGCAACATCGCTGTATGCAACCAGCCACATTCAGCGGTGTTTCCGACGGATACAATATTCAAACCTTCATAAAACAATATTATTCTTATCTCATCATTTATTAGTGGTAGAGCCACGCTGCAGACGAATGCTTTGTCAAGAATGGCATATTATTTGTCTGTAGCATGAATGGGCCGGCTCGCCCGGGGATGTACCACACTCCCGTAGAAAACCGGCGTCTGAGTGGTAGCTTAGCTACTGCGCTTCGTACGGTAATCGTCTGAGTTCCGGAGGCCTAACACCCTCTCCCTCTCGCTCCCTCTCCCATTCCCTCTCCCATGATGACACTTTCCATAAAGGATGGCAACGCTTCCGCACTGTCTATGGCGCTGCGGATGTCTATGGGCGGGGTTGATTGCTTTCCATCAGGTGACACGCCTGCTCCTTTGCCTTCCCATCCCATAAAAAAAAATCTCAAAGCGATGTCATGAAGCGACACGCCTGCTCGTTTGCCTTCTTATCCTATAAAAAAAAGAAACTTCTTTTTATTATATTTATTATTATCATTTACGCCAAAATAGTCGTAGTTATATATAAAAAAGAGAATCTCTGAAATTCGCTCAAGCGCCTAAGGTATTTTTATTTGAGTCACGCGCGTCGTTTGAAGTATGGAGTAGATTTATATGATAAATTTGTAGATACTAGATCATAAGTGTTGTTCATATTTTGAGTTCATACGTGCGGTACGTGCTTAAATGCAATGTTAATGTAAAATAATATTTCTTAGGAATATATTTGTCCTGCCCGTACTCTTACGGTGTCGAAACGTGGACACTGACGGTCCGTCTCCTTGACAAGCTCAAAGTCGCTCAGAGGATAGCCCTCTGAGCTCGGAGTTTCTCTGGTGGATAGAGTTCGAAATGAAGAAATTCGCCGGAGAACCAGAGTCGACGACGTAGCTCTTCAAGTTAGCAGACTAAAGTGGCAATGCGCTGGACACGTTTGTCGGAGAACCGACAATCGTTGGAGTACACGGGTGCTGGAGTGGAGACCGCGACTCGGCAAACGTAGTGTGGGACGCCTCCCTGCTGGATGGAGCGACGATCTGCGTACGGCGGCTGACAGAGACTGGATGCGTGTAGCCGAAGATCGGGCTAGGTGGCGCGCCTTGAGTGAGGCCTATGTCCAGCAGTGGGCTGCCGCGGGATGATATTGATTGATATATTTTACCTTACTTAAAATATAAAATCAGAAATGGAGACCGGATAGAAGATGGCGAGTTCTACAGAATGCCGAAATCTTAGAGCTTGTTACCGACAACAATATAATCGGAGAGACAAAGACACGTAGACTCCATTGGCTCGGTCTCTAGAAGAGGTCGGGAGAGGATCGTGCGGACAAAGGGCATGACAACGGACAAAGGGCATGAAAGCGGACAAGTGGTAATACCATACGGTCGGTCGCCCTTGGTATTGTAGCGACACGGGATCTTTAGGGGTTCTTTTCTTCGATATAATTGACATTCTTCCAAGTCAAATTAATTTATATATATATATATATATATATATATATATATATATATATATATATATATATATATATATATATATATATATATATATATATATATATATATATATATATATATATATATATATATATATATATATATATATATATATATATATATATATATATATATATATATATATATATGTCGACGGGAAGTCGCTATGAAGGCAAATATATTTAAGAATCTTTTGTACAAAATCCTTATTTATCAAAAATAAGTGCAATAATTTAAGATCATTAATTTTAAGATAAATTATTAAGCGTTAAGTTTAATATAATAATTAACTATGGATAATTTTAATATTTGGCTAGAACGGAAGTACGTTGGTACGTTGGTTGGTTGTTTTTCACAACAAACTTGGTTATAAGAGACTGCTCTAAATTGATCGCATAAATTATAAGCAATAATGAATTATTCAACTTACAATTGCATTACATTTTATTAATGGCAAATAAAATGTGATGCATTGGTTTCTTTGTTTACCGGAAGTTCTGTGTATTTTGAAACGTTTTTATTAAGATTTAAATTGAGAATTGGCAGTCACAAATCATTAAAACTAACTTTGTTTTAAGATTAGAATTACCAATAAATAACAAATGTTAAGAATGTTTTTGATAAAAAATAGTATGAGCACTTTAAAAAGTATTAGCGCTGCGAAGGCAGTTTCCTAGAACGGAACTGCCATTCTATGCGTGTAATTTTAAAGGTTTATTCTTTTAATTAAGATTTAAATTGAGAATGTTCACTCATAAATCATTAAAACTTACTTTGTTTTTTAAGCTTAGAATTACCAATAAATAATAATTGTTTACAATATTGTATTAAGAAATAGTATTGCCGCTGTGAAAGTATTGACGCTGCGAGAGCATTCCCTAAAAACGGAACTGCCATTCTATGTATGTAACTTAAAATGTTTTATGTTCTAATTAATATTTAAATTATGACTATTCAGTCATAAATAATTAAAAATAACTTTATGGTTTTTAATCTTAGAATTAACAATAAATAATAATTGTTTGGAATATTGTGATAAAAAGAAGTATTGGCGCTGTATAAATTATGGGCGCTAAGAGATTGTTTCCTAAAACGAAATGGCCATCACAGAGCCACATTCCAGAACGAGACTTGGGATAGAAAGGTCGAGATCTCTTGTGAGTACCCGGCAGCCTATTCATAGTGCCTTTATATTGTAATTAATCGTAACAAAGGTTATAACATTAGAATTACTAATTTTAAAAGTGATCGTTTTGAAAAGTGATTTGGTTGCCTTTGTGAGTCTATCTATGTTCCAGTTTATTGTGTTGTAATTATAGTAATGTTTATAACGCCAAGATAGCGTCATTATAATTTGATCACGTTGAAAGTGTTTTGTTTTATCACCTGTAATGAGTGTAGAGGACATTGGTGACGTCAGCTCTGCTGACGCCCCCCTTTTTAAAAAACCATCTAGGGCTTAATATCCCGACATATATATATTTATATATATATATATATATATATATATATATATATATATATATATATTTCTTATTTCTTATGCCGGACAGGTGACATATATATATATATATACATATTTACGCCTGTCCCCCGCAGGGGTTGGCAGAGACCACAGAGCTCCATCCGCTGCCATTCCTCGCAGCGAAAGGGCTAGTCATTGGTCGCTTTTCGCCCTCGCGAGAATCAGGACGTGACGGGTGGCGAACCACGTCGCCGTCATTTTCGACAAATTAGATATATTAAATACGTCTTAGTGAATCCCACGAGCCGCAAGGGAGGATGGAGGTCAGCCCCAGCAGAGTGCAGGGCTCTGCTGAGGTAAAGCAGGTTGACATGCGTATTAAAAGACGTCGAAAGTCGAACTAATGCTTTTGTTTTTATAAAACAACTAGCTGACCCGGCAAACTTCGTACCGCCTCGGAATCAATAAATAAAAAAGCTGAACGATGATTGCAGAATGTATCAACTTTAGTAAAAAATGTGGTCAAAACTTAACAGGAACAAAAAGAAATCAGTCAACCATTCTCTTTCCCCTCCCTCCCCTCCCCGCCCCTCACCCCTCCAGTTCAGGTGTATTTTTCAAGAAACTTCAAAAAAAGCTTTTGTTCGAAACTCACATTCAGCTTCGCCTTGTCTATATAAAAACAATTTTTAGTTTCACTTGAAAAATTTATGCAAAAATCCGGCCAATTACGAAACTTTCGATTTCGTTGAAGTTAGTCGAGCGCAGTACGTATTCCAATTAGTAGTTCCAAAGTTCGAACATGTGAGAATATTTCACGTTAGAATATAAAAGAAATATTGAAAAACTTTATATTCGTACATATCGAAGCAAAAAGAGTGAGAACTGTGTAAATGACCCTAAAGCTAACATTATTGGCGCAGCGACCCAAAATGGATCTTGGTCTCCGAACAGATCTTAAGCCACCGTATCCTGTCCTGCGCCATCTCCTGCCAGTTTATGATCGGATCGGTTTCTTAACAATGTGTGTTTTCTACGGGAGGGGTGTTAGCCCTCCGCGAAACCCGCAGATGCCGGATGACCGCATCCTACTTAAGATGACACAAATGTCGAAAAAAAATTGCATATTTGGATCAAAAAAAAAACATAGCGCGTCGAATAGTCTGGGTCTCGCAGCGTTATGACTAATAGAAAATATTGTAAAGCGTTGAAACTGACTGTTGAGACTGATTTTTTGAGTCAGACACAATTTTTTCGGAAATATTAAATTTTGTAATATTGTTGAAAAATGACGGCGACGTGGTTCGCTACTTGTCACGAGGGCGAGCGGCGACTTACGGAGAGCCGTTTCGCTACGACGAAGGTGAGAGGAAGGATGAATAATTGAGGAGGAAGCAAGGAAGGCGTGCAGAGATCGTAGCGGATGGAGATCTGTGGTCTCTGCTTACCCCTACGGGAGTCAGGCGTGACGATAAGTACGTGTGTGTGGCCCGTAGTCTAATCGATAATTAAAAATTAAAAACTGAAGTATGGGAGCGATTTTATTTATAGTCAATAATACATTTATTTTCCAAAACATATATACTACTTCAATAGGCAAACCATATCGTGTGTTAGTAGCGCCATCTATCGCTACTAACTGTTAATATATTAGACTGTATGTATTAATTTATTTTTGGTTCCGGTAGTAATTTTTAATATAGCCTTACTACATTTTCGCCTTTTTGCGTCGATACGTAGAATCCTTGTAAACGTAAACTCCAGGAGGTCGTTCGATTGATTTATCTCGAAAGAGTGCGTTCACCTTTACTTCATTGGAGTAGATTTATCATTCGGGGTTTAATTATGAATTTTATTACGCCAGAACTCTTATATATGCTTTATTTATGAAAGGTCTCTTCGTATTAGTATGAAAAGAATTATTTGGTCTTTTTAGTCGATTTTACTCTTTTCAGTTCACCTTTTTTTATGGTATGGGAAGGCAAACGAGGAGGCGCAAACACAATGCAAAGTAAATTCCACTAAAAAGAACCAACATGAAATTTAGAAGCTACGAAAATACCAGATATGCGAGATTGAAATCGGAACCCCAAACAATTTATAATTAAAATGACTCATACAGGTTAGGTATCCACTATGAAAATGTTTGTTTTGGACCCAAAACAAAACTGTACGGTACAGTTCTAACTTTCAACAGGTAAATTCCACATTAAATAAAACGATGTTTTGTTTGTTTATTTCCAAAGTACACGAAAATATACAAATATAAACGCTAAAGCCTGTTTGTGCGACGTTTGTTTATCTTAATGGGATAGGAAGGCAAACGAGCAGGCGTGTCGTGTGAAATAAAACAATCAAAGCCGTCCCATGAACATCCGCATGGAGGCAGTGCAGAAGCGTTGCCGGCCTCTAAGGAAAGTGTAATTATAGGAGGGGGAAAGGAGAGTGGGGGAGAGGGAGAGGTGATGTGGGGGAGGGGGAGGGAGGGGAGAGATATGTATACGGAGGTGAGAATTTAATCAGGAGGTCTTCAGAATTTAATCACTCATCAGACAAAGCGCGGTAGCTAAGCTACCACTCAGACGCCGGTTTTCTGCGGGAGTGCGGTACGTCCCCGGGCGAGCCGGCCCATTCACGCTACAGACAAATAATATGCCTAAACTTGACAAAGTATTCGTCTGCAGCGTGGCTCTAACACTATTAAACCTTAACTCTTAAACCTTAAGTGTAGTAACGCATTTTTTTAAAGATTGTGTCATCCACGATGACGGGCAGATTCGGTGGGCCAGCGCGGGGGTTGGTGATGAGGTACGGGGGGGAAGGGTCGTACAACCGCGACCATTATAAATGTATGTGCTTATAAACAACTGGACGCTGGAGTATATATATTAAACTTGTTGCCGAATACCTGGTTTTATTTGCCTTAGATAGTTTTAGAGCCCAAGGGTCTTTCACGGTACAAGTTTAGCTGTTGTGGTACGACGTAATACTGATTTAAGAGAATATAAAGTGTACTCCTAAAGTAGCAAGGACCGATTGGTTCAGTATCGAGGCCCTCCGCCCACGGTGTCAATGGTGGCGGGTTCGATTCCCGCATCGTAATAAATATATATATGAATTTATAAATATTTTTTCCGAGTCTGGTAACCCCCCCCCCAATCCGCATTTCCGTTCCTGCCGTTTCCTTTCTTCTCTATCCTTTCCCTTCCTCTCCGTCAATCCACAGTCTGCCGTGTCAAAGGATGCGTGGCTAAAGGCAAGCTTAGTCGCAAGCGTGCCGACTGTCCCGGGGTAGGGCTCCCCCGGGTACTGTGGTACCTTACCTCAGTATGCAGGGCTCTGCTGGGGCTGACCTCCATCCTCCCTTGCGGCTCGTGGGATTCACTAACCCGAATTAATATAGCTAATTTGTCGAAAAATGACGGCGACGTGGTTCGCCACCCGTCACGTCCTGATTCACGAGGGCGAGAAGCGACCAATGAAGAGCCGTTTCGCTGCGATGAATGGTAGCGGACGGAGCATTGTGGCCTCTGCCAACCCCTGCGGGGGATAGGCGTGAATATATAAAAAAAAATGAAAAAAAGTAGAAAGGACTGGAAGGCTTTTTGTCACAGATATCTCAGAGTTCGAAAACCAGTCTTCAAATGCGTCCTGCCTGTGATCTTTTAGTGCCGGAACGTTGACACTGATGGTTCGGTCGCTCACAAAATCACATTAGTTGGAAAACCGACAACCGTTGACACGATGCGATTCATTGTCGCGTATTCAAACGACACATTGACCACAGATTTGTAATCGTATGGAAAAATATTTCTAATTTATGTGAAAAATGAAATATATATTAAAAAATAATATTAAAAAAATTTGTAGCCAATTCTTACTTCACAACTACACAATTTCTCTCTTCCCTATACACACTTTTCGTTTCTCTCTAATTTATTCACATATTTCATTTTCCGTTTCCTTACTTCCTTGACTCACAGACAAGAACCCAGATGGAATAAAGAGAAGAAATTTTTATCCTGCTAAATATCTTATATAAAAGGGTTACTTTTTCTTCCATATAAAACTAAAATTAATTAATTAAATGTAATTAATAAATTAATATTTGAAACACAAAAACAAGTCTGAAAAAATTGTTTTAAACTTAAGTGGATAAATACATAAGTTTATATAGTTGATACTGATATTAAATATATATATATACATATATATATATATATATATATATATATATATATATATATATATATATATATATATATATAAACAATACGAGATAGACATTATACAGTGTATCCCATTGTCTCGTGTTCCCAAGCAACATAAAATAAATGTCTTCTATTCCTTGTCTTTAATGTCCTCATTAAGTTCAATGCTCTTAAATGTAATAATTAATAAACTCCACCATAATCTGTCTTATTTCCATAATTTCCATATAAACTTTTAATGGAATAACTTCCTTTATAGACGTTAGCGACTTCAGCTTTGATTGTCTTTTAAACTTTAATGTTCACGAATCTATAATAGCGATAAATATGTATAATTATAGCGAAGTTTATATAACGCAAAGGGCCAACTTCCTGGGAAGTTTTCAATTATAATTTCTGATAAAAATTTCAGAGGCAACATATGTATAAAGCAATAGAAAGAATACATATACATTGATTAAATTTGTAACTAGGATATTAAGTATATCTATCTAACAATATGCTAGACGAGATAAACTCCTAAGATCGTAATAATTCAGATTTTTCCCGTTTAAAACGAGCAGGGGCTTGACGCCTGTTTGTCTTCCTATCAAAAAAAACTATTATATAATTAAGTGAGTAACTTAACATAGTCAAGGATATTTAAAAATTATCAATATTTTTCAATGCATTACCATATATCATCGGCATCGGTTTTATATCGATACATTATGAAATACATCGATATTTTTAATACATCGGTTTTTTAATGTAATAGAATCGCATTGTGGCATCGATTTTATATCGATGCAAAATAAAATATATCGAAATTAAAAAAAAAACAGTTCGTATAGATATAAGAAGTAACATAATCTTAAAAATATTTTTCACTATAGTATAATGCCGTCTAATTTCTTCTCTCTGTTAATATAAAATGAATAATAAATAAAAAGTTGTAAAGATATAGTTATGTCGCATCATTTATACATTTTTTAACCGTACAGTAGGTTTTATAATTATTTTACTACTCATCACTAAATAATCGCTGTAGGTTTGCCTAATCGATGCATCGAACAAAAACGTGAATGTTTTCAAAAAATATCGGATTGATTCGATACATCGGCACTGGACATCGAGTGTTTTTAAAACATCGATGTATATCTCCTACTCCTAGCTTAACAACACCTGATTTTCTTCATTTATGATTATCTCTCAGTCTTGGTCTAAGAATTATATTTTTGTATCACGCGCCCGTGGAGATTTGGGCGTCGACAAAACACTCAAGTGTCATGAATCAAGATTAAGGCTTTATTGCCAAGAGATTCAACGAAAATTGCTTCGCATTACATAAGATAATATCTTCGTCCTTATTTCTACACAATATTTTATACTAATAAAATAAAAATAACAAATAAAATACATTGAACTCGCTTATGGGAGATGTGTCAGATTTTCCACGATAAAAGTTGTACATACTGTAAAAAAAAAATCTGTCAACTGAAACAGAATGTCCGCCGGCATTAAGTCCATTCTTGTACCAAAAATTGTACAACAAGAATAAATAATAAAAAGAAATCAACAAATAAATATATAATATCGGGATGGGAAGTTGAGGTATGGTTTTGGTGGGAGCTCCGATTAAGTGAGTTGTGGCTCCCTATAAAATATCAAATATCCATCTGCTGTGTCAGTTACGGGACACCAAGGGAGAGCAGAGCCTCATCCAGTCCGAGTCATCCACGTCTCCGTCGTCCACCCCGGGACCTTCTAAATCTGCGCAACTGCGTAACTGCTACCTCGAGCTGTAGATGCTAAGGATGCAGGACACAGGGCTAGCGTTCTGCGCTCTAAAACAGAACCAACTCACTAGGGAGGATACCCGAAGAAAACCGAGTCAGTCTGGACTCTGAGGCGGCAGCCCCGCCAACAGACTAGGGCACAGCGGGCTTATCACCTACTTGTCCGAATTAAACCGATTAAAGAAATACAAACAGTGAATAACCGGACCGATCGCAATGAAAAAGCACTGTGGACGCCCTTTGCCCCACCTTTTTTTATGGGATAGGAAGGCAAATGAGCAAGCGTGTCGCTTGATGGAAAGCAATCAATGCCGCTCATAGACAATCGCGACACCGCAGGAGTCGCGAAAGCGTTGCCGGCCTTTTAGGTATGTATAGGTTTGTTTTTTGAAGGTTCCAATGTCGTATCGGTCGAAAGACCGCCGAGGGTTACTGGTTCCATAAACTGGTGGTGTGTGGAAACAAGATCACCACTCATCCAGATGGTGGGGATGAAATTTTTCTTTCCACCTCGGCGACATAGGATCATAACCTATCAACAAATAAATAATCTTGGGTTGATTCAAGTTGGCCACCCCTGGCCTACGTTTTCTATGAGACAATGGAAAGATAGATGTGTCTATGAAGGTATTTCTATCCATTGTGAAACAATTTGTTACAGTTCACTAAAGGCGAAAGAAAGCTTTTCGCTGTAAATTTCTTTCCAAAGCTTTTCTAAGTACCCTCGCTGTGGAGTCGGGTGGAGAGTCGCTAAACAACTCACGATCCATCAGTCAGTGTCGACCGTCCGCGTTAATGGCACTACTGTTTCTTAGATCACTAAGTACCCACTTAGATATTTCACTTTTCTCATTTTCTATCTCGTCGTGAAAATCATTTATTTCATTCATGTTTGTATTTTTTTTTCTTTGATGACAATAAGATATAACTATTATGCCAGTGTCAAGTGAAATACAAAAACATCCGATCTCATGATATGTAACAAGTCAGCGTATCAAGTGACGCATTGATAAAATGGTGGCTATTCTACCAAAATCTTCTATGGACTTTTTCAGTCAACTTAAAAAATCACGATACACGTATTTATTTTATACCGCTCCACTTATACACCTTAATCGAACTATATTATATAATAAAATATTATCACGTTATACAATAGTTCGATTAAGGCGTGTAAGTGAAGTGATATGAAATAAATGCGTGTATCATTTATTTCATATCACTTCACTTATACGCGTTAATCGAACTATATTGTATAATACACAACCACAATTAAAAAATATAACTGATAATATTATAAGAATATATGAAAATTAAATAAAAACACAACGTCACTGATGTACGTAAAATTTTTTTATCCCACTTGACACTGGCAAAATTCACTTATTGTTGCCATAATCAAATAATTGCCATGTTCCATAGCGGGAGACAATTCAAAAAACCGATAATAATGTAATGCGGGGATAAAGTTTAGTGTTGCAGCTACACGTCTATAGTCTACATCCGAAATTTAATTACACCATTCGATAGCTGTAGGATTTAAGAGTTCGTTTCGTTAAATGCGGACTGTGATGTATCTCGCGTGAAGGATAAAGCGCCGCCATTTTGAGGTCTTTACTTTCTTTACGTGTTCACAAAAAAACACGACCTTTTCGAAGTCGAATTTTACTTGAGGCTGGTATAATAGTCATAACTAATTTTGATCAAAGGAAAGCAAAACAAAACGTGCCACAAAATGGTTCTTGCTCAGAATAACCCAGACGCTCTTTTGGAGCACCTGTCGCTGGTTTTCAGTAGGTATCGAGATAGCTGACTACTCATGGGTAATAAATGTGGTAAGACAGATTTAATAAATGTGTATATGTATGTGTGTGTGGGTGGATGTAGGACGGGGTGTTAATACGCAAGTGTGTGAATCCTACTTATATTATAAAAGCGAAAGTTTGTGAGTATGGATGTATGTTTGTTACTCTTTCACGAAAAAACTACTGGACGGATTTGGATTAAACTTTACAGTAATATAGGTTATAAATCGGAATAATATATAGGCTACAATTTGTAATGATTTTATGTAATTTTTTTAATCGTAATATGGTCGTAAAAAATCTGGCCTCTTAGAGCTATCTTGGCGTACGCTGCCTAAACCATTGGAGTTACAAAAAGATGATGTACCGTAGGATTATTTGTCTTGAATAGTTCTAAATAAAAGTCCGCGACAGCATATATCTACCTTTTATGTGGAAGTCACTATGGCCAAAATTGTGAATCATAAATTAAGCAAAAAAAAAAATTTATATATTTATTTAAAATGATCTGTCACGAAACTTAATGTGGCAGACCAAATACCACGCGAGCGAAGCCGCGGGTAAAAGCTAGTATTGTTGTAAATTAGGAAAGTGTATTATTTATTATTACATATATCGTTATAAACATTTTGCCTATTTTCAAATTGTTAAAATTAATTACGTTAAGAGAGAATATTTTTAGAGGCAATGAATTTGGATTATACATTTCAATCGGTGGAAACGACTAAGAGTATTTATAACTTCTTTGTTCGTTAAGTTCTTTCACGTAGAACTTTTCCATTATTGTTTCATTGCGGCGAAGTTTTAAAGCAATTGGTATTATAGTAGGTCGTGTGGTGAAAATCCTTCATAAGTATTCCTCTATATACTTATATAATAAAAGAAATATTTCTATAAAAATCAAATACATTTATTTTTTGACGTGAAAAATCGTCACATACAAAATCGTGCGATCCGAATCGTCGATGACCAAAACCTCACGGATCGGCTTGATTCTCTAGCGCTGCGGAGGGATGTCTCATATCATTTTGTACCGCTTTTATCATGAGGAGTGCTCCGAGGAATTGTTTGGAATAATTCCCGCCGCCGAATTCCACAACCCCACAACTCGCCGTAAAGAAAATTAGCCATAAGAATTATTTTGTAGTACTTTTAATGTATTTGTTACAAAAAATGTCGGAAATAATACAAAAATATGTCGGACAAAAATACGTTTTAATGTGTATTCTTCGAGTCTTTATTCTCGGTCATGCTGCCTTGAGACTGTGGCTATAAAAGTCGAAAAGACCATACATAGCGCTTTCCCAGTGGAGTCGGCATATTTATGAATAGCTTCACAACTATAATAAACATTACTCCTAAATGACATTGAAAGTTGTGTCGTTGGAACAGATACAGGATGTTCGATGACAGAATTAGGTTATATACAGGTCGAATAATGCGTAAACGCAAGCTTAGTGATTCATTCAATCAATCAATAGCCTGCGGCAGCCCATTGTTAGACATAGGCCTCCCCCAAGAAGCGCCATCTAGCCAGATCTTCAGCAGCACGAATCCAATTCTTGCCAGCGGCTCTGCGCAGATCGTCGCACCATCTAGCCGGGGGGGGCGTCCCACACTACGTTTACCGAGACGCGGTCTTCACTCCAGCACTCGTCTGCTCCATAGAATGTCGGATCTCAAACAAACGTGAGCCTATTGTCACTTTAGTTTGCTAATTCGAAAGGCAATGTCGGTGAATTTAGTTCTTTAGCGGATTTGTTCATTTCGAATCATATCTACCTGAAAACTCCGAGTATAGCTCTCTCCATAGCTCTCTGAGTGACTCTGAGCTTGTGAAGCAGACGGACTATCAGCGTCCACGTTTCGGTGCGTCAGCAACATGCTAATGCTTAAGGTATATCTATAGCTATAAGTAGAGCTATAGACATACTTTAAATACAGTTAATGCGCGCGCAGCTGCCTACGTACACGTATCACGCCAATATATTGTATATACCCGATTGTATGTGTGTGTGTTCATCCACTTCATGGATGGATAAAGTTTTGTGAGTCGCGTCAGTGACATGTTGTAGTAATAGCAGCATTTAATGTTACAATTAGTTTGAAATTTAAAATACAGTTTTAAGTTTTCAGACATCCTGTATCAAACGATTTACATACTCGTAATCCGTAAAGCCACAAGTGTTGATGTAATTATGCCAGGATTGGCTTCTATTTAGTCGAATTAGAATAGGAGTAAACTCACTTAACATTTGTATCAACACTCGAGAATTCTAATCTACTTTGTCATTGTCTTAATATCACACAGCTCTTTTGTTACATAGCAAATCTTACCTTATAATGTACAATAGAATTTTAATAGAAAGGATGCATGAAAGACGACTGATAAAAGAAATTTTACGTTCGATGGGAGAAGACCAAAGGGAAATATTACCTTGACCGAATTGCCGATGTTCTTAAGAAAATAAAGATAAAGATATCTTGTATAAAGAGAATGGTGAAACAAAGGACGTGTACCGAGATTTGTGGTCACTGCCTACACCTGCAGGCAGTCATGAGGACTGCCGACAGAAGTGAAAACTTAAAATGTATTTTGAAATTTAAAACGAATTATATTATTAAATGCTGCCATTACTACAGTTTGTAGTTGTGTGTGTACTACAGTTGTGTGTTGCTGACGCGACTCACAAAACTTTTTCCAACGCACACACTTACAGTTGTGTATATACAATGTTTTGGCGTGATGCGTGTATGTAGGCAGCTGCGCGTGCGTTGTGTTTATTATTTTTTTTATATTTTCAATCCCTATCCTCAGCAAGGGTTAGCAGAGACCACAGAGCTTTATGCGCTACTGTTCATCGCAGCGAAACAGAGACCAATGGAGAGCCCATTGGTCGCTTCTCGCCCTCGTGAGAATCAGGACGTGACGGGTGGCGAACCACGTCGCCGTCATTTTTCAACAAATTGGCTGTATTAAATTCGTGTTAGTGGATCCCACGAGCCGCAAGGGACGATGGAGGTCAGCCCCAGCAGAGCCCTGCATGGCGAAGTAATATATACTCGTAGCTAAATATCTTAAACATTAGCATGTTGCTGACGTACCCAGAGTCGCGTAACGCAGCTATAGAAGTATTCACTTCAAAAATAAAATTAAAAAAATTTTAAAAATTTTCTTTGTTGACCTAAGAAGGAAATGACTTTAATTTTTTTTTATTTATATCACTTGTATATTTAAAAACCTAATTCCGACACCGGTTTCCAAACTTTAATTTTGTTAACATAATCGAAAGTAAAATATCAAGATCACCAAGTAATTTAATTGTCTTCAGCAAACGAGACGCGTACAAAAACTATCGATAAAAGGCCAAGGTCGCCCGCCCACGTGCCACAATGATTTACACCGTTGCCTTTATATTCGCCTGGAGACGATATTCACCTGACGGCTCTTATTGAAATAGAGAAAAGATATAGTACATTGAAACAAAATGGTCAAATTATTAAGACAAGTAAGTAGCTTCCACGATTCCAGAAAAAACTAGTGGTGTGCGAACATTCGAATTATTCGAGACGAATCGTATTCCAATATTCTAACTATTCGAATAGTTCCAACTAATGGAATAATTTGAACTATTCGAATAGTTAGAATTATTCAATTTCAGTGTTGTATTTGCGTAATTATAATAATTGTGGTAGCTAATTATAAATATTATATAATAAGCTACCACAATTATTATAATTAGCTTATACAATACATTACTTGAGGAAAATCACATATTTCGACCTATTCGAATATTTCAAACTATCCGAATAGTTCAAATTATTCGAATATTCAAATAATTAAACATTTATATTCGAATCGAATATTCGATTTATATTCGAAAAGAATATAAGTATTCGATTCGAACATTATTCGCACACCCCTAGAAAGTAGATATTTATTTTTTGTTATATCAATTTTCAACCCAATGTTTAGAGCTAAGATAAGAAAATGGTCAACTCAACCATGTTATTCGGGTAGTGACTGTGAAGGTTTAGGTGAAATTAGTATGTTTTATCTGTTTTATTGATATATATACACACACACATATAATTTTCTAAATACATATATTATTTATCCACACATGCCGTATAACAAATTAACTAAATTATAATGTACTTTTGACCTGGCCTTTCTTGAGAACAGCTATTTGGTCAAAGTATGTTTTATTTGTTATTACCCTACAGACTCATGGATCCACACAACGTATTAATAGTGTTTTTAATAATTTTGACAGAACACTTTTTTTTTCTTCAATGGCAATTAGTTATAACTATTATGCCAGTGTTAATGTTAGTGTGAAATACGATAATATCAAATCTTTCGAAATGTAACAAGTCAGCTTGTCAAGTTACGTCTTGATAAAATGGCGGCTATTCTACCAAAACCTTCTACGGACTTTTTCAGTCGATTTGAAAAGTCACAATATACGTATTTATTTCATATCACTTCACTGATATGCCTTAATCGAACTGTATTGTATAATACGCCACTATAATTAAACAATATAACTGATAATAATATAAGATAATGAAATTAAATAAAAACACAACGCCACTGATGTAAGTTGGCGGCAAAAGTCTGTCAGAATACTTATTTAGGAAATAAACCACATCCGAATCGTTCTAGTACCTTCCTAGTTAACGGGATATCATCTTTCTCGTCGTCCTCCAGTGTACGCTTGGCTGACTGTCCTAATTTAATGGACAATTATGGATTTGATCGACTCTTGTCAATTTGTTTGAAGACACTTAATCTAAAAACTCATTAATTGAGTATAATTAAATTCTCTTTCCTCAGATAAGTTCCAATTAAATCGAATTATTTCAAATCCAATGTTCTTTAATGAAATATATGAATTTACTCTTTTGTCGTAGTATTTTTTTTCAATACGGTAATAGTTGTATAAAATAGATTTAGTAGTTTAGTTGTTTAGTTATCGAATTTATTCAATACCTACTATTTACGATATATATTAGCTAGGTTACGATTATAAAATGTACCGAATTTCTTCGTCACATACGTTTATTTTGCTTGCTTGAAAAACAATTGAAAAATGGCGGGAACTAGTTTTTTTTTATTTATTTTATATTTTATATATATCACGTCAGTTTCTCGTAGGGGTAGGCAGAGACCACGGATCTCCATCCGCTACCATCCCTGCACACTTTCTTTGCTTCATCCACACACATCAATATGTGGACAGTTATAACTTTTACTTAGCAAAGATCCGCGACAAGCAAAAACAAACAAGAACTTAAACTAAATCTTACCAAAAAACAACACCAAACACACACCACCACTTTTCCACAGTGTACACGACACGTGTTTCGCCTCAACACGAGACATCATCAAGTATAGTAGACTCTATGGAAGACAACCGTTAAGTAAAAGTTCTGACTGTCCACATGGTAATGGATTTCCGCAAAGTAAAGCCTGACTCCATTTATCACATTTCTCTACATACAAACTCACAAGTATATTTGACCTGGTCTTTCTTGAGAACTTCAACAATTCTTGAAAGAATAAAATAAAATACACACCGTACTGCTATAATGTATAAAATATGAACAACATTCAAGCTCTTGCATCTAAAAATTAATCATCTCACTCCACTCCATAATTCAACTGAGATACACGACATGAATAAAAGAAATTGCAACGCCTGTACGAATTTTAAACAGTTGTATGCTAAGAATAACATTCAGGATAATATCGCATGAATATAATATAAGGAGTTCATTTCTTGTATTGAGGTAAATACATATCGACGCAAGAATGGATTGAGCCTCCGGAACTCAACCGTACGAAGCGCGCAAGCCAAGCTACCACTCAGACGCCGCTTTTCTGCGGGAATGTGGTACTTCCATGGGCGAGCCGGCCCATTCATGCTACAGACAAATAATATACTATTCTTGACAAAGTATTCGTCTGAAGCATTACCCAACCATTATTAGCAGTAGGTAGAGGAATTAGTTTTGTATTTCAAGAGAAAACAAAATAAATACATTTCCAACGAGTTTTTGCCCGTCTAGTCCGTGGGAGGGAATTGCATTCATTGTTTGTTTTGTACCTTCCATCGCTTTTGTTTATTCTCCACCTACTAAGTTAGAGTACGGCTAGAAATAAACTCAACTACGCGTGGTGATCAGCGAAATAACTGGATAAGGTCCATTTAATAGACTTTTTGTGCTAGGTGTAACAGATAGCCCACTATGCAGGCTCTGCATAGTGCATCTGCGTGCACCCGGGCACTTCGTGGATGCTGGGGGCAAGCCGAAGAGGCTGCTGCAGTTGCAAGAAGCTGGGGTGGATAGAATAAGAGCAATCCAATCTGACAACTTGCAAAATATTTAGGTCATGGAAGTAAAACGTCGAGTTACGGAAATCAGCCCGTTACAATCTACCGAGCCTTCTTACTACTTTTCTCCAAGACAAGCTACCACTCAGACGCCGGGAGTTTTCTGCGGGAGTGTGGTACTTCCCCGGGCGAGCCGGCCCATTCATGCTAGAGACAAATACTATGCCATTCTTGACATTAGTATTCGTCTGCAGCGTGGCTCTACCACTAGATAATTTCATTTAATTTTTAAAAATATAACATATTGTTGCTACACTGAAGCAATACTATTTTTAGCTTTTGCCTTCTCAATTTTGTGTCATCATCAGCATCATCAGCAGCTTGCGGCAATCCACTGCTGAGCGCCACCTAGCCCGATCTTCGGCTACACGCATCCAGTTTCTGCCAGCCGCCCTGCGCAGATCGTCGCACCATCTAGCCGGGGGGCGTCCCACACTACGTTTACCGAGACACGGTCTCCACTCCGGCACTCGTCTGCTCCAAAAATGTATAAAATCTATATTCACTGTGTATAAAAGCCGAAATTCAGTTGGAGCGAGGTTCATTCTAATTCCAACCGAGGAAGAGAGAAAGCTACGTATAACGCATATCTATGTATTCGCAGTGGTAATCTCTTACCATCAGACAGTTTTACTGCTCTATTATGTAAAAAAAAATTAAAGTATAAATATCTTTTGTCCCCTTTAATCTTGAAAAGACTCAAATGGATGTCTCCCGCTCCCTACTCCCTCCCACTCCCTTCTCCCTCCTTCCAAAATGACACTTTCCTTCCGGCAACGCCTCCGCCCTGCCTATGGCGCTGCGGATGTCTATGGGCGGCGTTGATTGCTTTCCATCAGGCCTATATATGTATTCGTACATTTAGAGAAGAAATGACAAAACAACTTTGCTTCAATTCGCCAAATATATTAAATAATATTTTTTGTTTAACGAGCAAAAAAAATACAGAACTACTTAGCTGAAGTTATTAGCGAAACTACTCTCTATTTACCTCATTTCATTTCTCTAAGGCGGGCAACATTTTTCGAATGCCTTAGGTACATATTAGACATATTCAATTGACGACATTAAAAGCAATTAATTGCTTTCCATGGCAAAAGAAAATACTTAATTTGACAATGAAAGAGATAGTATTTAAAGAATAAGAAATCAAAAAAAGGAAATAGAAAAATGACAATTGGATTAAAATTAAACAAGGACTTGTGACATATGTTTTTTTTTCATTTTCATAATCTGTTTATTAGTTATATTGTTTAATTGTGGTAGGTAGTTCTACAATATAGTTCGATTAAGGCGTATAAGTGGAATGATATGAAATAAATGCGTGTATCGTGACTTTTTAAGTTGACTGAAAAAGTCTATAGAAGGTTTTGGTAGAATAGCCACCATTTTGTAAAGACGTAATATAGCTGAATAGTATTGTACATTTCAAGATATTTAATGTTATACTTTATTTGACACTTGCATAATATAATACTTTATTAATTCCCATTTAAAGAAAATAAAGCATAAATGTACAAGTTGAAAAAATTCTTAGACTTTTAGTGTATTATATATTATTCCATGAAAGGACACGATTGTTCGTTTAAATTCATATATATCTAATTTGTTAGTCTCGCTGAAACTAAAAAATGGCTGGACCGATTTCAATACTTACTTTATTTTGTTCGCTATAATACAGGGAAGGTTTACGAATGAAAAATATAAAGAAAACTTAAAAGAAAAGCTTGAAAAATTATTTTTTTTTCTTTTTATGAATAAAAAATATAAGGAAAACTTAAAAGAACAGCTTGAAAAATGAAAAATTCTTTTTATTGCTTTTAGTTCCAATTACTTTCAATAGATGGCGTTCGTGACATGCTTTACCTTCTAGGGACGTGTTGATATACAAAATTGTCGATTCTTCTGTGCGATTTTGAAAAGTATTGCATACCTGAGTACTAACATACCAGGAGAAGATAAGTCTACCAGGAGAAATCGTTTTCGTTAATTTGAATTAAATTAATTGTAGGTGAAACGAACTTCACTGGGTCAACTAGTCTAGGCTAGGCTAGTTCTTTATAAAACTGTTCTTTTATTAGCTTTTATGACGAAATAAATAATAATTACGAAGTTTGGAATATTGCTGTTTAATTTCAATATCAATATCAATATCAGCCCGCGGCAGTCCACTGCTGGACATAGGCCTCACCCAAGGCGCGCCACCTAGCCCGAACTTCGGCTACACGCGTCCAGTCTCTGCCAGCCGCCTTGCGCAGATCGTCGCTCCATCTAGTAGGAGGGCGTCCCACACTACGTTTGCCGAGTCGCGGTCTACACTCCAGCACTCGTCTACTCCAACGATTGTCGGTTCTCCGACAAACGTGTCCAGCCCATTGCCACTTCAGTCTGCTAACTTGAAGAGCAATGTCGGTGATTCTGGTTCTCCGGCGAATTTCTTCATTTCCAATTCTGTCCACCAGAGAAACCCCGAGCATAGCTCTCATGTTTAATTTATTCTCACAATATTTTCTACGTGAAGCCGATATAAGTAACTATATACATATATATAATCATACGTTATACACTAAACAAAGTCCACGATTTCCGTAGTCTGGTAATGAATTCTGTTAACTCTGACAATAAGCTCTTTGATTTTAACCGAATTTGTAATCTCATTGACGTTGCTTTTGTGAATATATTATTTAATTTTACCTTTAGAAACTTATCAATTACAATTAATTGAATGGATAGAAATTTACTTACGTACATCTCGATTACTGTCGATTTCATTACATATCGATTATTTGTTAATTACTTGTTTCTGGACTTGTTAACTATTTTGATCAGCCTTAAATATTTTTAATATTAATAAGCAATACATAGACAACTCTAAATTTTGGTAGTATTATTATATATGTACGTCACATAAATACGATTCATCATCATCATCATTGTAATAAAAATAGTTTTCCATTTCTATCACCTGGATGGTTCCCGCATACTCGTTTGCCTGCTATGCTCCTGCTATAAAAAAATACTGATTTTAAATACTTGATCGATTCAAATAAAATTATAATTTTACTACGAAATGATAGTGACAGATAACCTAAAAAAAATCAATTTTTTTTATTTTTAATGAATTTAATTTCAACTTAGTAATGAAAACGTGATTATATCAAATCTCAAAATCAATTAGAGTGCTTTGGAAAGGGCCACGTTCATAATTTGTTTAGTATATATGATTCGAAACGAAAACAAAGAACTAGTCACAAGGTACAAGGCACAATAGACAAGGCTTTACAAGTTAGTAAACTGAAGTAGCAATGGACTGGACACATTTGTCGGAGAATGAACAACTGCTGGAGTAGACGAGTGCTGGAGTGGAGATCGCGTCTTGGCAAATGTAGTGGGGGATGCACCCCGACTAGATGATGCGACGATCTGCGCAGGGCGACTGGCAGAAATTGTGTCCAGCAGTGAACTGCCGTAGACTTATGATCTTATCCTCTAACGGCAAACGCCAATCAAAATGTATTCGTTTATGATGAAGATAGATAGATAGATATATTCTTTATTGTACACCAAAAACAAAGTTATACAATTATTGATTGTATTATTTTTATACAAATGGCGGTCTTATCGCTAATAGCGATTTCTCCCAAACAACCATAGGATGGACACAATGTTAAAAATATAATTTGATGTGGGTTAATGATATATTATCATTATAATAATAGAGAAGAAAGAAATAAATGTTATATATTTTCATTAGTTTATCATGTGACTCACTGTAAAATTCACTCCAAAATTATTAATGGAGTCAGGCGTTACTTTGCGGAAATCCATCACTATAAGGACAGTCAAAAGTTTTACTTAGCTAAGATCCGCGACAAGCAAAACAATAACAGAAAATTAATAATGTGTGTTTTTCCGTTTGGTTAAGTGGATTTATTTGGAACTTAAACCAAAAACTTACGGAAGACAAACGAAAGGTTGTCTTCCGTAGAGTCTACTATACCTGAAGATGCCTAGTGTTGGGGCGAAACACGTGTCGTTTACAAGATGGAAAAGTGATAATGTGTGTTTGGTGTTGTGTATAGTGGTTGGTGGGTGGAGAATTGATGGCCGATTTTCGGTAAGTTTTTGGTTTAAGTTCCAAATAAATCCACTTAACCCAACAGAAAAACACACATTATTAATTTTCTGTTATTGTTTTGCTTGTCGCGGATCTTAGCTAAGTAAAACTTTTGACTGTCCATATTCACTCCAAAACACATGGTTTTGGAGTGAACTTTAAAGCGGAATTTAAAATGCATGAATATTAAAATAGTACTCGTATTAAAATATATATATTTTTAGCTGTATAAGAAATTCATACATATGTATATTTATTTAAATACTTTCGTAAAAATAATGAACATCCTTTTATTTTTCATTGTACCGCGGAATTTTTTTACATAAAGAATTAAACAGCGATTTTAAATGCTAAAGGAAAGCGCCAGCTGTCCGCTGAGAAAAACCGGAACATTTAATAAAACTGCGAATGGACGGTAATTATGCGACGTTTAAACAAAATGGCGGAGGGAAATTTATTTCAGCTTCATTTTTTGAAGAACACTTTTTAAACAACTTTCACCCATTTGCGTTCTGATTTTTTTTTTATTAGGGAAAAATTGCATTTATTTAGTGTCAAATTATTTAACGTAATATATAAAGACGTTTTTTTTTCTTTGATGGCAATTAGTTAAAACTATTATGCCATTGTCAAGTAAAATGTAAATAATATCAAATCTCTTGAAATGTCTAGTAAGCTTGTCATGTTACGTCTTGATAAAATGGTGGCTATTCTACCAAAATCTTCTATGGTCGTCAGTCGACTTAAAAAGTCACGATACACGCATTTATTTCATATCACTTCACTTATATATCTTAATCGAACCATATTGCATAATACGTCACCACAACTAAACATAATAACTGATAATAATACATGATTATAAAAAATGAAATTAAATCGCAACGTGACTGATGTAATTTGGCGGGAAAAGTTCAACCACAGATAATAATATAATAAGAACAATTTTGTGATTTTATTTAAAGGATAGAATTAGTGGCAGATTTTTGATTAATTCGTTATTTTGATGTGTAGATATTTGATTGTTATTTACATTTTGAGCCATAAAAATGATTTAATACAGTTTTGTGTGTTCAAATGTTTGTATGTATAATATATTCTTTATATTCGAAATAAGATATGACATTACATTTTTTAAACGTCAGTCCGGTAACAATCAAACTGGAACTGACAAGAAATGGCGAAAGAAACTGCATAATTAATTGGCTTATTTAATATACTGACAAAAGAGTAATCCATTCTACTTGAGAGAGGCACAGTCCAGCACATTTTATTCATTTCTCTTTCTTTCTCTTTCTCACAATTATCGTTCATACAATAGTGCTCAAAAGTTTATTGAAAAACATATTAATAATTGTGTTAAACGAAAATAAACATGAAATTTGAATATAATTTATTTATATTTTTTAAAGATATTAATTATTCTACAGGATAGTGACAACATGGCCTCTGTTTGTAAAAAAAAAAATAGAATTGAATTATTTTTATAATCTAGATTTTTTTACCACATTTTAGTACAGTAATAACTAAATCAGTATTAAATAGTACTCCTTGGTATTCACCATTTGAGAACTAATATATTAATTCCTCCTCCCTTAATTTCCTTCTACTTGGCTTTGATAACTTTGATGTTACCCTGGTATTCTTCAGATCCTTACCCAAAGGTAGACGGATCCCGATGCCCAATTCCTTTGCGTTTAGTTTATTTCCACCTTCTCCTTAATAACTTTGATCTTTCCTTGTATTGTTCGTTTCCTTACCCTAAGGTAGGCGGATACGGAGGTCCGATTACATTCCCCTTTATTTATTTCCCTATCCTCCTTAATAATTTTGATCTTTTCTTGCGATTGTTTACATCCTTACCCTAAGGTAGGTGAACCTGTGAGCCCAATTTCGTTCCCCTCACTTTATTTTCGTCTACTCTTTTATAGCTTTAATAATTTCTTCCAATTTTTCATATGCTTACCCTAAGGTAGGCGGATCTACAGGTACGATTCCAATCCCTTTTCTTTCTTACCTTCTACTCTTTAATAATTTTGATCTTATCCTGCAATTGTTCACATCCTTACCCTAAGGCAGGCGATCCGGAGGTCCAATTCCTATCCACTTTCTTTATTTTCTGCTACTTCTTAAAAACTTTGATCTTCCCCTGCAATGGTTTATATCCTTACCCTAAGGTAGGCAATGTATCTGTACTGTCTATAGTCCCGCAGACGGGTGCCACACTGGTTCGTTTGTATATCGCTTCTACATATTATATAAAAGAAAAACACTGTTGGTGTGTTATTGATGCGCTCATAACTTCGAGTTGTAAAATATTCAATCGCAATCAACTGATGCAAGTCCGTCGTTCTGCGCGACAGATGTGGGATTTATGAAAAATGTAAATCAGTTCATTCTATTTTATTCAGCAAAAGTTGGCAACATCGATCGGTCATAGATTATACTAGAAAATGATAATATTCACAATTTATTTTTTATACCATTGCAGGCATCGCATGCGGGTCATCTGATGGTAAGTGATCACCGTCGCGTGATCCGAAACGCTGGTGGCATCTCAGAAGTGTTGCCGACTTTTTGTGAGCACACGCTCGTTTCTTGAATCCACCTATGTCAGGTTTCTTGCGAAAAATATTATTAGTTTAAAAAACAATCTACAAAACAGAGTAAAATATGAGGCATGCATTAATGGCAACAAAAATTAAAAGTAATTTTTAATATAAAAAAAAATGCTTGACTTTTCCCGCGAACTTACATCATTGACGTTGTGTTTTTATTTTATTTTCGTAATCTTATATAATTATCAGATATATAGTTTAATTGTAGTGGTGTATTATATATGGCGTAATATAGTTCGATTAAGGTGTATAAGTTAAGTGATATGAAATAAATGCGTGTATCGTGACTTTTTAAGTTGACTGAAAAAGTCCATAAAAGGTTTTGGTAGAATAGCCACCATTTTATCAAGACGTAACGTAATAAGTTGACCGGTTATTGTTCAAGAGTATTCTACTTGTATGGTCTTGTATATATCCTACTTCCTACTATTCTATCCTACTAATATTATAAATGCGAAAGTTTGTGAGTATGGATGTATGTTTGTTACTCTTTCACGAAAAAACTACTGGACGGATTTGGATGAAACTTTACAGTAATATAGGTTATACATCGGAATAACATATAGGCTACAATTTATAATGATTCTATGTGATTTTGGTTGTAATATAATTTTACTATTAAGTAAAAAATATATATATATTCACTTAAAATGATCTGTCACGAAACTTAATGTGGCAGACCAAATTTCACGCGAGCGAAGCCGCGGGCAAAAGCTAGTTATATATAATAAAGAAAAAACCAAATAAGACGCAAAACGATAATTAAATATAAAAAAAATTATTCAAGCTCGTGTTGCTTGCGACATTTGCCATTGAATAAATAAATTATCTCTACTAAAAGTCGTCTCCATACTCAAATTTTTCAAGAAAACGGTTCAGATCAACAGCTCATTCTTTCACTATGGCAGTGTTTTGTTTTTTAATTTCCTTTTATCTTTCTTCATTCCCTGGAGGCAATGACGAATGAGAAAAAATAATATCCTGTATTATTATCGGGAAGCCGCATCGGCCCACGGCAATTATAAACTTGCTTGATCGATTATTAAGGATATCGATATCGAATGTAATTATGTTTTTAGATTATTTTGAATCTCTGGAGATTATAAACATTCATATGACGATATAGAGTGTAGCAGAAATAGGTTATAGGTCGAACCTACTATCCTACTAATATTATAAATGCGAAAGTTTGTGAATATGGATGTATGTTTGTTACTCTTTCACGAAAAAACTACTGAACGGATTCGGATGACACTTTACAGTAACATAGGTTATACATCGGAATAACATATAGGCTACAATTTGTAATGATTTTATGTAATTTTGGTCGTAATATAACTTTACTATTAAGTAAAAAAAATATATATTCATTTAAAATGATCTGTCACGAAATTTAATGTGACAGACTAAATTCCACGCGAGCAAAGTCGCGGGCAAGAGCTTGTAATCAATAAAGGCATGCTTGTTTTCTACCAATATTGAGAAAACTTCTTCACTTCACGCACATGGTTTCAACAAGATGGCTGCATCGTGATTTTGTTCCCTAACTCTTTAATAAGCCGTTTCGGCGATATCTACCTATCCAGATTCTCACTTCTATGGACTTTTTTATGTGAATCCTCTAAAGAAAAGTCTATGAAATTAACTCGAAGATCATCTCAAAATTAAAAGAATATATAGAAATATAATAAAAATGTGGAATAGATGGTACTGGAATTATGAAATACATTTTGTTTAAGTCTGACGAATTTAAAAAGCTGAAATTTAAACTCGCAAATGAATCCAATAAATTCAGTGGATTCATTTAAAATGTTTTTCATTTTTTCGATGTCAGTAGTTTTGTGGGAGTTTACTCGATAGATGTGTAGATAGAAATGTAAATTTCTCCTCATATAAAATTTATTTTGCGTTATATATCTGTCTGGTAGAAGAGAATTTTCTTTAGTTTAAAATTACTAGATTTTATATGGTATTGGAATTTTGTTCATTTAGGACTTTATAGAGATGAAGTAAAAACGTTTTATTTTTTTAGTAGAAGAAGGCAAATTCCCAAGCTTTCTTGTGGCGGCCATCTTGTTTTCCGCCATTTTGGAATTCTGAAGTGAAAACTTCTATAGCCGCACATTGTATGTGTGTGCGTTGGACGCTTCATGGATGGATAAAGTTTTGTGAGTCGCATCAGCAACATGCTGTAGTAATAGCAGCATTTAAAATTACAATTAGTTTGAAATTTCAAAATACAGTTTTAAGTTTACACTTCCGTCAGCAATCCTCATGACTGCCTCTGATTTTTTTACCCCACCCCGGTAGGTATTATGGTTCGGGCGGGCTGTCGAAAAACTTTTTACCAGGTTCAGATCTTCAAGGTTTGGTGTAATTCTTCTATCTCGGGCCCTATCCGAACATTTCCCTAAAGCAAACTTACCCTCCATCACTTCCAGTTTCCCAAATAACATGTCAATCAGTGATAATACAGTTTCATATAATATTGATTGATTATGATTAATCGAGTCAGGCGTTACTTTGCGGAAATCCATTACTATGTGAACAGTTAGAACTTTTACATAGCTAATATCCGCGATAAGACTGGACGCGGATCTTAGCTAAGTAAAAGGTCTAATTGTTCACATTGATTGATTAATTAATGATCAAACAAATTTTATTTTATTTTATTTATTAGGTACAAAAATAAGTTACAGTCTTAAAGAATATGATATAATATAAACTTAACCAAGCCCGGACTATGACTGTTTAAATTTGCGCACAGCGTGGCTACATTTTGTCAATAGGGTTACAGAACTGATAAAAATAAATTAAAAAAAAAGAAATATACAAAAAAAATAAGAATAAAAATTATTTTGTGATCTATCGGCTGCCAAAGATATCACGGAGCGATCGCTTTAATTGGTGTATTTTGATATTGAAAATATCGAACGTTTCTGTACCGTTGTCAATGGATATATTATTGTATAGGCGACAAATGCGTACCATGGGATTGTAATGGGATGTATTGTTTGGATAAGATCTAATATTAAACGTTTTATAGGGTGTTATAATTTAAAAGAGGGAGCAGTTTTATATAAGTAAATTAAATCATGACATTCACGACGTGATTTTAGTGATTGCATATTATATTTTTGTACAAATGATGATTTGTGAAATAATTAAAAAAAAAAAAAATAATTTCAGAAATTCTCTTCTCTCCCGAAAATTTTCTATCGTTCCAACATAATTCAAACTCGAGATTGAAATGGAGCAGTGGTAATAACTTCTCGCAAAATCGCGTCAAAACGACTCGACAACGAGATTACAAGGAATTTTGGCGCGCTGCCTTTCTGAGATACAGCTGTCGATCATTCACTGTATAATGAGTAATGGAATTTCACCCTACCTATCTTCAACAAACACTGTTGACTTTACATTTATCGTTTAGATTCAAATCGTTTATGATTAACCTCTTTCGTAACACTGGCGAAATCATCCGTGCTATTTTGACACTATTGAAAGCCATTAATCCAAATGAATGAATGAATGAATGAACAAATCGTGTATTATTTTTTATATATATATTCACGACTATACCCCGCAGGGGTTGGCAGAAACCACAGCTTCATCCGCTACCATTTATCGCAACGAAACGGCTCTCCATTACTCGCTTTTCACCCTCGTGAGAATCAGGACGTGACGGGTGGCGAACCACGTCGCCGTCATTTTCAACAAATTAGATATATTAAATTCGTCTTAGTGAATCTCACGAGCCGCAAGGGAGGATGGAGGTCAGCTCCAGCAGACTCCCACATGCTGAGGTAAGGTACCATAGTACCCGGGGGAGCCCGATCCCGGGACAGTCGGCACGCTTGCGACCAAGCTCGCCCCTCGCATCCATTGGCACGCCAGACCGTGGATTAGCGGAGAGGAAGGGAAAGGATAGAGAAGAAAGGAAAGGGCGGGAAAGGAAATGCGCATTGGGGGGAGGGGTTACTAGATTCGAAATAAATATTTATAAATCCATATATATATTTCCTCCGATGCGGGGATCTAACCCGCGACCATTGACTCCGCGGACGAAGGGCCCCGTCACTGAGGAAATTGGTCGTTATTAATTTCAACGTAAAATATTTCAAATGTCAATCCTCACTCCGCCATTAATCAACGATTCGATATTGCACAATACGCCACCACAGTTGAACAATATAATTAATTTTATTATACCCTATGAAATATCGATATAATCTAAAAGAAACAAAGAAAAGCACGCGACTAACCTATAATCTTTATTTAATAACTGTAACTAACCATGTTCCAGATACAAAAATAATAACCGACAATTTGTATTGATAATCATTCAATACAACTCGTGGGTTATTGATGCAATGCATGTATCGTGACTTTTTAAGTTGACTGAAAAAGTCCATAGAAGGTTTTGGTAGAATAGCCACCATTTTAACAAAAAGCAACGTGACAAGCTGACTCGACATTTCAAGAGATTCGATATTATTCCGTTTTACTTGACCATTATACCAGTAATAGATTTTTTCTACAAAATTCTCCAATGTAACTATCAAGTACTAATCATCAAAATCCAGTTTCTGCCAGCCGCCTTGCACAGATCGTCGCTCCATCTAGCCGGGGAGTATCTCACACTACATTTGCCGAGCCGCGATCTCCAGCACTCGTCTAACGCAACGGTTGTCGGTTATCCGACAAACGTGTCCAGCCCATTGCCACTTCTACGTATGTATATATAGTCAACTTTCACCTATATTATTCTCCTGATTACTACGTTTTCTTGTTTCGATATTTAAAATTAACCACCGCGAGCGAAAGAAAAATTCCTTACACAGGTGAGTTGGTGCAAACATTTGGTTGATTTTCCCGAGCTTATTGACGAACCTTGATTCGAACTGTCGCCGACAAGGTAGGGAATTTTACAAGAATGTAAAATCCCGTTCGCCACGCTTTCCTCTTCGTTTGGTGCCGCTGTGTAATTTGACTTGGATGCACAGCGGTTCCATCCATATCCCAACTGATTTTAAAATGTAAAGTCTGTCCGCTGCAGACGTAGATATTGTGAAATCTGTAAATATATTAAAAAGAACTAACGAAAAACTAAAAACTAGTGAGTTTCGAATATTGTTGCTGCGAAGACTGGTATGAATAATTCATTCAATAACTTTTTTTTATGGGATAGGAAGGCAAACGAGCAGGCGTATCACCTGATTGAAAGCAATCAACGCCGCCCATAGACATCCGCAGCGCCATAGGCAGTGCGGAAGCGTTACTCACCTTTGGTGAAAGAGTCAATATGGGAGGGGAGGGGGAAGGGAGGAGAGGGAGAGTGGAGGGGGAGGATGAAGGGAGGAAAGGGAGAGTGGAGGAGGAGGAGGATGGGAGGAGAGGGAGAGTGAAGGGGAGGAGCGGGGAGGGGAAGGGTATTGAGGATCCGGAACTTTCGTTCACCGTACGAAGCGCGGTAGCTAAGCTACCACTCAGACACTGTCGACTCTGACGTCTATAATATTTGTCTGTAACATTCTTGACAAACTATTTGTCTGCAGTGTGGATGGCCACTAAAGGATGGCTAATTATAGGATGTCCAGCGACAGAATTAGGTAATAATTATAATAATCAGTAAACGCATGCCTACTGATTATTTTCTGCCAATATTGAGTGAACACTCTGTCTTCATTTCACGTACATGGTTTCACGCCACACTACTATACAAACCAGGAAAGGAACAAATCAAGAAAAAGATACATAGCTTTCTCTTGATATCACCTGGCCACTTAGGTCTCTGGATCTCGCTCCTACTGACGTAACAGTTATTGAATTTCCCTCCATCTTTTTTTTATGGCATAGGAAGGCAAACGAGCAGGCGTATCACCTGATGGAAAGCAACCAACGCCGCCCATAGACATCCGCAATGCCATAGGCAGTGCAGAAACGTTGCCAACCTTAAAGGAACGTGAAATTATGGGAGTGGGAGTGGGAGAGGGAGTTGGAATCGAAGGGGGAGTGGGAGTGGGAAGGAGAGGGTGTTGGGCCTCCGGAACTCAGACCGCTCACCGTACGAAGCGTGGTATACAAGCTACCGCTCAGACGCCGGTTTTCTGCGGGAGTGTGGTACTTCCTCGGCCGAGCGGGCCCATTCATGGTACAGACAAATAATATGCCATTCTTGACAAAGTATTCGTCTGTAGCGTGGCTCTACCACCTGCGGACTCAATGGTTGCGGGTTCGATTCCCGCTTCGGAATAAATATATCTATGGATTACAAATATTTATTTCGAGTCTGGTAACCCCGCCAATCCGCATTGGACAAGCGTGGTGGATTAACGTCCGTTCCTCTAGAAATGGAGAGGCCCGTGCTCAGCAGTGGGACATATATGGGTTGTTAAAAAAAAATAATTGAATTTCATTTATATCCTTTGTAGTTTTTTTTAATATTTAGGTCCTTTGAACAGAATAGAAATAAAACAAATAACGTTATTACACTTATTTACAATTTACACGTTACCTGTTTTACACTATTTTGCGTTTACACGGTTCATAAATTAACTTTATATTCGCATGTATGTATCGTTTAAAATATTTTTGAGTTTCATTCATTTTACATGGTTTTGTCGGGGACGTATCTTCAGTGTGAATCGGGGGACAGGTGTAGTTCCATGTCATTCGGTGTTGATGTGATTTTTTCTCCTTCAATTTGGCGGTGGTGACATTTTCTGAAACTATTCCAGTAACCATACAGCAGGATATGAACATGTTAACCACGATATCAACATCAAAAGCCAGCGACAGTCAACTACTGGACATAGCCGAAACGATCGCCTGTAGCTTCACGGGCTACCTAGCCAAGGGAGATTGGGGGGCGCACCACCATTTCAAAGTAAATAACAAATATTTGCGCAAAGTACTTGGTAAAGTCTAAGGCGTATAGCCGCCAATTGGGCTAGGTGGCACGTCTTGATTGAGCAATGGACTACTGTGGACTAACAATGATAATGATGATTAATATCACAATTGCATTTCTAATATTTACAATTAATAGAAACGCAATTGTGAAATAAATATATGTATGTATACATTTATATCACAATTGAATTTCTATTGTGAAACGCAATATTAATATAATATTTATATCACAATTGCGTTTCTATTATTAAAACTAACAATAAGAGAACGGCTAAAGCGGCTGAAGCTTCAATTTCATTAACGCTAACCATTTAATGTAATTGTATTGCAACTTAAACTGAAAATGAGTTTACTACGAGACGTGGAATTTGTGTGTGAGTGAAATGTTGAATGCGCATTGCAAGTCGGGAAAACAACGTGCTAACATTTTCAATTACATGCTTCAAGTTTATTTTTTATGTGATAGAAATAAAAATGGAGGAAAACAAGTACAACAGTATCTACCACCTATAGGAATCCGCAGATCAAGAAATCGCAGAGCGGCAACGTCTTTGAGAAATGTATAGATTTGTTTTTTTTTGAACAATTAGAGATATCTACTTCAATTGATTGGCTCAGTGGCGGGGCTCTCCGCCCGCGGAGTCAATGGTCGCGGGATCGATTCCCGCATCGGATTAAATATATGTAAGGAATTATAAATATTTATTTCGAGTCTGGTAACCCCCAATCCGCATTTCCTTTCCTGCCTTTTCTTTCTTCCCTATTCTTTCCCTTCCTCTCCGCCAATCCACGGACTGCCGTGCCAATGGATGCGTGCTAGGGACGAGCCCAGTCGCAAGCGCGTCGAGCGTCCCGGGATCGGGATCCCCCGGGTACTATGGTACCATATCTCAGAATGCGGGGCTCTGCTGGAGCTGACCTCCATCCTCCCTTACAAGATTCATTACATCGAATTTAATATACCTAATTTGTTAAACTTGAATTTCTTTTCCCTCCTGCCCCTTACACCGATTGTCCTTAAGTCGTCCTCGATTCCATCTAGCCATCTGAGCTTAGGCCTTCCGCGGCTTCTACGACCATCTGGTTTGCCGTCAAGTAGGCGTTTGGGTACTCTAGCCTCGTCCATCCGTACCACGTGCACAGTCCAACGAAGGCGTCCAATCTTAATGGTTTTGATGACGTTCAGCTCATCGTACAGCTCATATAGCTCGTGGTTGTAAAGAGTACGCCATCGCTCATTTTCCAACACAGGACCAAAGATACGCCTCAAAATTTTTCTCTCATCTCTTCATCGCAGCGAAACGAATATACATATTATTATTTTTTCAATTTCAAGGCATGAATTCTTGATATCATTGAAGAAATAGGAGGTTCTAATAAGGAAACAAACTTCCTGATTCACAAGGAATAACAAATTTGTTTATTTAAACGTCCGTAAATGCTAATGCTGCGCTCTCGGGGTGTTTTGATTACATTTAGAGCAAATTGCGCTTCCTTGTGGCACATCTAAGAACTCTCACTCTATGTATTATTTGCCACTCCCCTCCTGATTTGAATATAATTAAATAAAAAAATTTTTATTCTCGTACACTGACTTTACGCATTATTATCATGTGGACAGTTAAAACTTTTATTTAACTAAGATCCGCGACAAGCAAACAACAAAAGAAAATTAATAATATGTGATTTCCTGCTGGATGAAGTGGATTTACAGGGAATTTAAACTAAATCTTACAACGGCCGTCAGCAACTCTGCACCCACCAACCACAATATACAACACCAAACACACACTACCACTTTTCCACCTTGCAAACGACACGTGTTTCGCCTCAACACGAGGCATCATCAGCAGGAAAACACACATTATTATTTTCTATTGTTGTTTGCTTGTCGCGGATCTTAGCTAAGTAAAAGTTTTGACTGTCCACCTAGTAATGGATTTTCACAAAGTAACGCCTGACTCCATTAATCTGCATTATTATCGTTTATATTTTATATCCAGCATAGCTGCGGAAAGTAAAACACTCAAAAATCTGCCCCTTCAAACTGCCACATCTGTAACAAAGGAAATGAAATGAAACAATATTTAGATGGATAAAATCAAGGAAGTGAGAAGTAGTGAATCATTACAACTCAAGGAAGTGAGAAGTAGTGAATCATTACAACTCAAGGATGTGAGAAGTAGTGAATCATTACACTCACCGTTAGAAATGCGGTAACACAAGAGAATGCTAATTCATGCGTTAATTTTTTAGAGAAGAAATCACGAAGAAGCTCCATGGTCTCTCTAGCAGAGTGAAGCGTGACGCCATCTTGTTGAAAATATGTGCGTTAAGTGAGGCAGGATGTTCTTTCTATATTGGCAAATAATAATGAATAAGTATGAAGTTTATCCCCTGGGAGTACCTCAAAAGTAAAGTCAATGAAAAAAACCCGACGATCATCTCAGCACTAACAGAAAATATCGTCCGCGAGGTTAACGGCATCCCGACGTCGCTACTTCAGCGAGTGGCAGAGAATACTGGGGCCAGATTCGAAGAATATGCCAGACATGGCGGTCAGTATGTAGACGAAATAATTAAAAAAATCGGAGGCATTCATGAGGACTGCCGACGACAGTGAAAACTTAAAATTGTATTTTGAAATTTCAAACTAATTGTAATATTAAATGCTGCTATTACTACAGCATGTCACTGACGTGACTTACAAAACTTTATCCATTCATGAAGCGTCCAACGCACACACATACAATCGGATATATACAATGTATTGGCGTGATGCATGTACGTAGCTGTGTTTAAATAATGTCTATAGCCATATTCATAGCTATAGATATACCTTAAGCATTGGCATATTGCTGACGCGGACCCATAAATTTTTTCCTCACTTTCCTTACTTAGACTCATCAACAGTTCTTACCTTCGAAGGTTTTTCTTGAAGTTTTTATATCATTTATGTTTTGAAACCTAACTCTGGACAACCTGTACTCAAGTTATTTATATAACAATGAAAATAACGAACCGACATTTTGAACAAGTGAAATTAAAAAGGGACATTTCAATCGAAATATATCTGGCGAGAGTTGTCGAAACTTACAGCTTGAACGTCCAACTTGCTTTTATTGTATCGTCCATTTATAAGATAATTTCAGACGCTGTCTCATTGCACAAACAAATTAAATTCCAGACTCTAATTTATTGAATGGTAAAGAAATATTTATACAAAACTAGCTACTCGCCCCGGCTTCACACAGATGGTGTATCTAATAAAAAAGGAGACAAACCTCAGAGGAAAGAATAGCATAAAGCTCAGAAACAAAGTATTGCTTTTGTGATACAAAAGAAACGGTATTTGAAAATCAATGAATGTCAATCTATCAATACTAACATTTATTTTGTTAATCTTAGTTTATTTTGTAAATCATAGTTAATCATAGTATATTTTGTTAATCATAGTTTGCTTTATTAATCATAGGTTATTTTCTTAATAGCATAGTAATGGCTCCGTCTATTGGTTATATTACGATTTGACGGAAAGGTTGAACCGAATTTGTTAAGACATGACTGCGACGTGGTTCGCCACTTGTTACGTCCTAATTCCCACAAGGGCGAGAAGCGACTAACGGAGAGCCATTTCGCTACGATAAATGTTAGAGGAGGAATTGATGAGTGTTGAGGAAGCAAGGAGGGTGTGTCCGAATCGTAGCGGATGGAGATCTGTGGTCTCTGCCTATCCCTACGGGAAACAGACGTGACGATAATTTTTATCTTTTCATATATATATATATATATATATATATGTGTCGGAGGTAGTGTTACCCGATTCGATAAAATACAACACGTTTCTTCCGTTGGGGTCCTTGTTATGTGAATTAAGATCCATTTTAATTGAATACACACTGAAATGATAATTATAAACAGAGTTTATATTGCGATTCAGGCGTGCATCACTTTGCACAATTAAGACGCGCGCGCAGCTAGCAAACTCAACTGAAAGATGCTCAATGAGTCCCATTCACCCATTATAAAGGCCAGCTGCCCCCACACGTGCCCTGAGTCACAGAGAGAGTTACTAATCGCTGATTGGTGCTCGCTTCCTATTGGTCGGTGAGAATCGCATGAAGTTCACTACGCAACCTCAAATAGTTCTCTTTACGTTCACAAGATGGCGCTATTATAATTTAAAAAAAATGTGGTTGATTAAATAAATATATATATATATATATTATATATATATATATATATATATATATATATATATATATATATATATATATATATATATATATATATATATATATATATATATATATATATATATATATATATATATATATATATATATATATATATATATATATATTTAAACACCATTTTTTCACAGCCCATATGATTACGGGCCTTAAATTATATTTGCTTAAGACAGAATCAATTTAAATCAATTGACTCCAATAATTTGATTGAGTAGATCTGTGCATTTAATTTATTGGGGCTTTCTCCAGCGATAATTATATTACTTTTTAAGCTTTTATTATCTGTTCAAATACATTTTTTTAAAGTTTTAGTGGATGACACTTGATGTTAATACATTTTTTTTCAAATATCAATTTAAATTAATCGTAGTAATTGTTTGTTACTAGCTCCAAATCAAAATTTTCTTTAAGAAAATCTATTGCGATCTTTAATAAAATCTTCGAACTTTGTGAGATATAAAATATATTGATTAAACTTTGAAATTGTCCATCTTTGAATGACTGAATTTTTTGGACCACAGATGCCGCTAAAATCAAGTTACCTACAATGATCACTAAGTGAATCTATATATAGTAATTACCATAGGATTATTATTCTATGTAAATTACAGATTTACGATTTTATTATATAGCGGGCCTATGCCCCGCAGGGGTTGGCAGTGACCACAGAGCTCCATCCGCTGCCATTCATCGCAGCGAAACAGCTCGTCATTGGTCGCTTTTCGCTCTCGTGAGAATCAGGACGTGACGGGTGGCGAACCACGTCGCCGTCATTTTTCGACAAATTAGGTATATTAAATTCGTCTTAATGAATCCCACGAGCCGCAAGGGAGGATGGAGGTCAGCCCCAGCAGAGCCCGACCCCGGGACGATCAGCACGCTTACGACTAGGCTTGCCCCTAGCCACGCATCCATTGGCACGGCAGACCGTAGATTGGCGGAAAGGAAGGGAAAGGATAGAGAAGAAAGGAAGGGGCAGGAAAGAAAATGCATCCGCATTGGGGGGGTTACCAGACTCGGAATAAACATTTATAAATCCATATAAATATTTATTCCGATGCAGGAATCGAACCCGCGACCATTGACTCCGCGGACGGAGGGCCCCGCCACTGAGCCAATCGGTCGTCCGTCTTCTCTAGATCTTATAAAAATCTATTTAGTAGCGTATACACAATGTGTATTTATATATCTTGTTAAAATTTCAATCGATAATCAAACACTTTTTATTCATCCACTCAAGTTCAAATACATTTTTTTAACCTTGTAGTGGATGACACTTGATATTATAATCATATAGTTTCTTCAAATATTAATTGATTAATTAAATTTCCCTTCCTCCGACACGTCTGATTACTTTCCATCAAGTGACACGCCTGCTCGTTTGCCTTCCTATCCCATTAAAACATAGTATGTTTCACTGTCCTTTGATTCATACAAGGTTTTCAACAAAATGTAATGATTTCATGTAATTCTAACCAAAAACTGAAAAAGCTAAAAAGAATAAATATCCAAACTCTTCAATCATAAAACGCTCGCGTTTCTTCAAGCAATAAAACCTTTAACAGGATTCCGATTTTCTCTAGCGTGAGCTTCGTTATGCGAAAACTCCCGTCGCTTTCATCCCCGAGGCGTATATATTGTTTCCAAAGCGTTGAAGTGTAGAAAAACACAGTTTGGGTAAATATTGTTGAACTAGAAGAATATAATTAACATTATATATAATATTATATTATATTATATTATATTATATTATATTATATTATATTATATTATATTATATTATATTATATTATATTATATTATATTATATTATATTATATTATATTATATTATATTATATTATATTATAATATATTATATTATGTTATATTATATTATATCGACGAAAGCGAAAACAGTAAATCAACAAATGACAACTTAAATAAATAAAAATGTTTAATTTGCCAGATAAAGAAAACATGTATTTTTTTTACAAAATAATTTTACATCAAGTTTTTAAAATATATTATAACCCTTCTCCCTCCCTCTCCCATAAGACATACTTTAGAGGTCGGCAACGTTTCTGCACTGCCTATTGTGCTTGTGTTTATGGGTGGCGTTGATTGCTTTCCATCAGTGACACGCCTGCTCGTTTGCCTGCCTATCACATAAAAAAAAACTATTTTGTAAGGGAATTATAAAATGAATATCTCAACTTTTACAATTTAATGGGATGCTTGTTGAGTCATAAATAAATTACGTAACATTATCTAGTTAGAGAGGCTTGAAGGCTCTTGGGTATTGTAAATTTAATTTCATAAGGATTTGGAGTCGGTCTTAACAAAGGTCAAGGTCGATAGCCGGCGACTTCGGCTTCGCTTTAAATTTCACAATCGTTGTCACCATGCTTAGATTTTTTAGGCAAGAAGAGAGGATGGATGTAAGACAAGTGATAAAAGAAATTGACGTTGCGGGTGTGGATGGAAGGGTCGGTAGGGGAAGACCAAAGGGAGCATACCTTGACCAAACTGCTAGGGTTCTCAAAAAAAGCCAAGTCGAAAGAATCCTTGACCGGCGAGCTTGTATGAACAGAGTGATGACTGTGGTGTGCAAAGAAAGTGTGCCGGGATCGTAGCAGATGGAGGTCTTTATGTATGTATGTATGTTATACAGTATATAGAAAATTCATCACTGTTGGGCGTTCGAACATTGTCACAGGTTTTTAACGATTCAGACAACTTTTTGAGAGTTTTTCAAGTATAATTAAGTCAATTTATATATAATACATGACCACTTGGCTCAGTGGCGGCTTCCTCCGCCCGCGGAGTGAATGGTCGCGGATTCGATCACCGCATCGGAATGAATGTATGTATGGTTTACAAATATTTATTCCGAATCTGGTAACCCCGCCAATACGCATTGGACAAGCGTGGTGGGTTAACGTCCGTTTCTCCAAAAATGGAGAAGCCCGTGCTCAGCAGTGGGATGTATATGGGCTGTTAAAAAAAATGAAATATATACGTGTATAAAATCTGTCTGAATAAAGGATATTATTATTATATTATATTATATTATATTGTATTATATTATATTATATTATATTATATTATATTATATTATATTATATTATATTATATTATATATATTATATTATATTACTTGTTTGCTTATGGAATCCAATGAAATCCTTCCATTTAATTTACAGAAACTTAATTTGTGAAGCCAAATATAAGAAAGATATCTTATAACTTCATCCCATGCATCACCACTCTATGGAAACAGGTATCCTCATCGGTATTTTTAAATCGATATGACATCGAAACCTTTAAAAAACAAGCCTCATTTTCCAAAAGCCTGCAACGTATTTGCAATACCTACGCTATTGCAGATATTGCTATAGGTGGCGGTCATTGCTTTCAATCCGGCGACATGCTTGCTCGTTTGCCCCATCCCATAAAAACGTGGAGAACTTTAAAGTGAGTAAATAAATTCACTTTATAATATTTTACATTGTACAACAAAAATGGCTCGCTATGGGAAGAGAAATTAAATTTCCCAAAACGTAAAGTTATCAGACTGACATAGAACGAATTATTCAGGCTCAAAGGAAACATCGGGTGCCTGGGACAGCCCGACAGAGAGACGTTTAGGAAGATAATTAAGTTTTGAAATGGATTTTTCACTGCATAGAGATAAAGAAGTTGTAAAAAGATCTATGGTTAATTATTTTACATTAGATTCTTAAACGACTAATTATATTTATGAGAATTTTATATTTCTTTAATTTTCTTGTGATTTGAAGTGAAACAATTTTGACAAGTTTTTTTGAAAATCGGGAGAGACTTCCCTTGTCTCACCTCAAGCGGCAACAAATTCCATAACCGAACAGCCTATACTGTGAAAGACTGGCCAAAGAATTTGGTATGATGAGCGGATGTACTCATACACCTCGAATATGAGTCACTGAGAAATACAAAGCGAGTCTTGAGATAAGAGAGATAGATTAAAGATAAAATAAGATACAAGAAAGATAAGAAGATGGATTAAATAAAATAGAGTAATGAAAAGAGAGTATGTGAGCATTCCTGCGAAGGCGAATGGGGAGCCACTCGAGCGTAACGCGGAAATCCCCACGTGGTCATACTTACGTAATACAAACATAAAACTAATAAGTGGAATTAAGAGGGATCTCGATATATATATATATATATATATATATATATATATATATATATATATATATATATATATATATATATATATATATATATATATATATATATATATATATATATATATATATATATATATATATATATATATATATATATATATATATATATACGATCCCGGCACACCTTCCCCGCCTCCTTCACACTCATCCATTCTTCCTCTCACATTCAATGCACATTTTTTTTAAACAGCGTTAGATCCTATGACGTCTATTAAAGTCTTATCAAGCCTAAAGTGAAAAAGATTTCAAACTATCTGATGGGAGGGGTGCGCTGCATGTTGTACATTTTTTTCACAGCCTATATACGTCCCACTGCTGGGCACGGGCCTCTCTATTTCCGGAGGAATGAACATTTGACCCACCACCCTTATCTAATGCGGAATGGCGGGTTAACTACACTCGGATTAAATTACTGTAGGTCATACATATATTTATTCCAATGCGGAGATCGAACCTGCGACCGTTGACTTTGTGGGCAGGCCCCGCCACTGAGCCAATTGGTCGTCTTATAGATAGATATGCCTAAAAAACATTAAACTACCCTCAATGTAATTTTAAATTTTATCCTCTCTTCCTCACCAGGAATAGGGGAATTCCCGTTTCTTCTTCCTCAACCTACCACCATACATCAGCTTTCTCCAACTATGAAAACGCAATCCTGGCTTTATCCGTATCCTGGTTTTATCCGTTCATATACAGTAGCGACTTTCTTATTGTAAACAGAACGCTTTACGTAAATACAAGTCAGTACAAATAACCTCAAATTACACTCGAGAACAATTGCGAGAATTTACAATATAAAGACTCCGCTAAAGTTTAATAGCGCTCCCAGGTTCCAGGACGTGATACGCGAGGCGTGACACGCTTAACGGAATGGAATTGCATTAACACTATCCTCACCGCTCTACGTACAAATAGTGCGGGTACGTGCTAAAAGGAAATGTTTTCCAGTATGTCAATGTGTATACTGTTTTTATTTTATAAATAGAAATTACGAAGAATATAAGAAACACATACATAGACCTCAGAGCCTGAAGACGAAAGTCTTCGACCAGTGTGTCCTACCCGTACTCTACGGCGCCGAAACGTGGACGCTGACAGTCCGTCTGCTTCAGAAGCTCAGAGTCGCTCAGAGAGCTGTGGTGGGAGCTATGCTCGGAGTTTCTCTGGTAGATATGATTCGGAATGAAAAATCCGCCAGGGAACTAAAGTCACAGTCACACATAGCCTTTCGAATTAGCAAACTAAAGTGGCAATGGGTAGGTCACGTTTGTCGGAGAAACAACAATCGTTGGAGCAAACGAGTGCTGGAGTGGAGACCGCGTCTCGGTAAACGTAGTGTGGGACGCTCCTCGGCTAGATGGTGCGACGATCTGCGCAGGGCGGCTGGCAGAAACTGGATGCATGTAGCCGAAGATCGGGCTAGGAGCGCTCCATGGGGGAAGCCTACGTCCAGCAGTGGACTGCAATAAGCTGTTGATGATGATAGATAGACTTATTAAGGCTATAAATTTTTATGCCTACTATTAGTTCACATTCTCCCTATATTTAATATATATTTATATATCTTGTTCAAATTCTCAATCGTTAATAAAATACTATTTATTCATCCAGTTAATTTCATATATATATTTTTTTAAATTGTAGTGGGTGACACTTGATGTTAATATAGTTTTTTTCAAATAATAATATATTAATTATTATAATTTTATTTTTATATTGGCGAAAACAAATTACGAAAAATACTAATAATTAATTATTAACTCAAATAAAATTTTCCTTTGTTGACCTAAGTAGGAATTGACTTAAATTTTATATAATATAATAGCGAGGGACCCCAGAATGGAGAGCATCCATGAGTTTGTGGTTCGGTTGGGAAAGATGTTGGACCGAGCCGATATTCGACCACACTCACATCTACAAAGCTTTGCTTCCCTCGATGACAGTCCACGTGAAGGACGCCCGCTCCCACGCGAAATCCTCCTGTCGCCGCCCGGCTCCCCCGACAGGCGGAGGTCCAGCAACAGACCCAACGTCGGAATAAGTTCAGCCACATCTCGGCGACGCGAAGTCGTTAAAGGTCGCCCAAAAACCGCTGGGAACAGCTGCATTTAGGACCGGGGGGCGGTCGCTCTTTTGGGTTGTTGCGCGAGCAGTGGGGTTCATCCCCGAGGCTCGATCCCATACCCCTGTGGGTGTGGATGTCCCCGTATGTATGTAGAAATATGACTATATGAATGGCTAAGAAAAGGCAATATTTATAATATTAAGGACTTTTATGCTTTAAAAGTTGGATCGAATGTATGCAAATAATGAATTAATTATAATTTTAATGACATTTTAATAGTTTATTAATAATTTAATGCTTTGTAACAATAAACGACTTACGTATTTAGATCTCTATGTGTCTATACGTGTATAGTTTATGTAGAGTTGACATTATAAACAAATAAATAAATAATTATTGAAATTCGTACGCCATAAGTGGCAATGTGATGGAGCTTTTAAACGTCATTTTTCATCTTGTTACACCTCACATTGTGCAAATAAAGAATTATCATTATTAATAATAAATCCACTGTATATTCTGTTAGTTCACTTTGTTGATTCCGCTAACAAATTTAATAAATATAATGTAAGAGAGAAGTTATATAAGAAAGCCACAAATTTAAGCGAAAGATAATCTCCGGTGTGGAAATTTCAAGCTCCCTGATAATGGAGAATTTGTGTGCGCGTAGAATTAAAAAGTTTTACGAAATACCAGTTATTTGTTTTCGAAAAATTCAAACTTCATTGGTACGGCGAAAATAAAGTTTCTTATTAATGTGGGTAGACGAAAAATGTTATGGTCGGCCTTGTCTTCTTGTACCAAGTGGGCCAGGCCACCTTGAAGGTAAACGAACAGGAGTGTCACTTTATGGAAAACAATCAACACTGCGCATAGACATCCGCAGTGCCATAGGCAGTGCAGAAGCGTTGCCGGCCTTTAAGGAAAGTGTGGGCTTGTTTTTTGAAGGTTCCCATGTCGTATTGGTTCAGAAATACGGCTGGAGGTAGCTGGTTTCACAGGGTAGTGGTGCGTGGAAAGAAGTTTGTGGAAAAACGCACCGTACTGGATCGCCAATCATCCAGATGGTGCGGATGAAACTTTTAGTTTCAACCATCTCTGTCATTTAGTCCAGCTAAATGCCCAGCCCATTTCCATTACAAACTGGTTCATTTATCATTCATATCTTCACGCCCATCTCCCGTAGGGGCTGTCAGAGACCACAGAACTCCATTCGCTACGATCCTGGCACACCCTTCCTGCTTTCTTCACTCTCATCCATTTTTTCATCCATTCTTCTTCTCACATTCATCGTAGCGAAACGGCTCTCCGTAAGTCGCTTCTCGCCCTCGTGAGAATCAGGACGTGACGGGTGGCGAACCACGTCGCTGTCATTTTTTAAAAAACTAAGTTTATTAAAATTCGTCGTAGTGAATCCCGCGAGTTGCAAGGGAAGATGGAGGTCAGCCCCAGCAGAGCCCCGCATGCTGAGGTCAGGCACTATAGTACCCGGGGGAGCCCGCTCCCGGGATGGTTGGCCCGCTTGCGACCTAGGTAGTCTCTAGTCATGCATTCATTGGAACGGCAGACCGTGGATTGGCAGACAGGAAGGGAAAAGGATAGAGAAGAACGGAAAGAGCAGGGGAAAGGAAAGATGGATTTAGACAGGATGATAGGGATATGATACTACCGCAACGGAAGACAATGAGTGATACGGTAGTAGCTCGGGAGGCCGGGGTCGCGTACCCATGTGCCAATCATAACTACCGGACAGGTGGCTAGGCAAAGATACTCCCTGACCATCTACAGACTGGTAATATGTTTTAACATAATACATCTTTCACCTTCGTTATTTTTCAGTCAGTCTTTATTACCACGCTTTAAAACTTACTAAAATAAACATTTTATCTGTATAATTTTCGCTGTAAATCCATTTATTAGCTTTTTACGATTTATACCTTTTACGATAGTCTACAATTATTTTAATTAGCCTTCAAGTTAAGCACTGATTTATATCGGAGTTTATTTAAACCCTGAAACAGCCAATTAGTGAATCTCTTTACTCGGTAGAGTATTCGAGTCAACACTGGGTACTTAAACTTTTTACGATAATTGTGGAAATTAAATAGATAGAAAGTTTATTGTATTAATTTAAACCTTAAACTACATCAAAATAAAAGTACATTAAAATTAGAGCCTCTCAAGCTATTACCGTATCACCCCTCGTCTTCCGTTGCGATAGTATCATATCCCTATCATCCTGTCTTAATACATCTTTTCTTTCCTCTGCTTTTCTTTTCTTCTCTATCCTCTTCCCTTCCTCTCCGCCAATCCACGGACTGCCGTGCCAAAAGATGCGTGGCTAGAGGCGAGCTTAGTCGCAAGCGTGCCGACCGTCCCGGGATCGGGATCCCCCGAGTACTATAATATAGTGCCTTACCTCAGCATGCGGGGCTCTGCTGGGGCTGACCTCCATCCTCCCTTGCGGCTCTTGGAATTCACTTTGACGAATCTTAATATACCTAATTCGTTAAAAAATGACGCTGACGTGGTCCGTCACGTCCTGATTCCCACGAGTGCGAGAAGCGACTAACGGAGAGCCGTTACGCTACGATGAATGTGAGAGGAAGTATGGATGAAAAGATGGATGAGTGTGAAGGAATCAAGAAAGGTGTGTCGAGATCGTAGCGGATGGAGATCTGTGATCTCTGCCTAACCCTACAGGAGACAGGCGTGACTATATATATATGTATGTATGATATTAGTATGTATATATGATATAGTATGAGTTTTCACTATGGTGGATTCCGATCGCGAAAAACCCCTGCCCTATCGTCGAAAAATACAACCTCAACCGAAAACTACCAAAATCCTAGCGTAGATATATATTGCGCCGAAATATACTTGTAAAGAATATACTACTAGAGTAGATGAATGAGTTCAAGGTCAGAGCCGGGGAATCAATTCGTTGCGGGGAATTTGAAAATCAGATTGCGCTGACGTTGACATGGGTTCCACTGGTTGCCGTTGAAGATAGAGAGATATATGTGGCCCAGTGCGTCGACACTGAACTTTTTTGTCGAATCCCGAAATCGTCGAGGAAATTTCAAAAAGATTACAATATATTTTATAATTTACATATTATTAATGGAGTCAGGCGTTACTTTGCGGAAATCCATCACTATGTGGACAGTCAAAAGTTTTATTTAGCTAAGATCCGCGACAAGTAAAACAATAACAGAAAATTAATAGTGCGTGTTTTTCTACACCGAAAAGTGACTACGGAAGACTTTTCAGTTGTCTTCCGTAGAGTCTACTATACCTGAAGATGCCTCGTGTTGGGGTCGAAACATGCGTCGTTTACAAGGTGGAAAAGTGGTAGTGTGTGTTTGGTGTTGTGTGTAGTGGTTTGTGGGTGTAGAATTGATGGCCGATTTTCGGTAAGTTTTTGATTTAAGTTCCACATAAATCCACTTCATCCAGCACAAAGAACACACATTATTAATTTTCTGTCATTGTTTTGCTTGTCGCGGATCTTGGCTAAGTAAAACTTTTGACTGTCCATATAATTTACATATATTCGTTAGCCTTAATTAAATAAAAATTAAAAGTCCTAAAATATTTTTTTCGCAAGAGCTAATAGACTAAAGAATGTTTTATTTTGTATTTTGTACAAATAAATTATTACAAGGCTACTAAGTTTATTTCTATGGGTGCAGAACAAGTTTAGTATGAGAGAATTTTTTTTATGGGATCGGAGGGCAAACGAGCAAGCGTTTCGCTGATGGAAAGCAATCAAAGCCATCTATAGACTTCTGCGACACCATAGGTTAAATTACGAAAGCGTTGCAAATATATAAATATGTACATACTTATATATTTGCTATATATATACTAATATATAAGTATGTACATACTTATATATTTATTTATGGCTAGTATATTTGTTTTCTATCATGTATTGTCTTTTCTATCATGATATCGATAATGTATCACCTACGAATATCAAATTATCTTTTTAATATTGTGTCCATCTTACGGTTGTCTTGTAGAAATCGCTGTTAGCGATTTAACTGCCATTTGTATATAAATATTACAATAAATAATTGTGTACCTTTATAACTTTTCGGTAAACAATAAAGAATATATCTATCTATCCATCTTTCTGTGTGTAGTTATAATACACCTGGGGAAAATGAGGAAATGGGTCGGCTTTATGTACAAATGTGGGTTTGATGAGGGTCCACCGACTAATATAACTTTTAGTTATTCGAATTTAACTTATTTCCGCGTACAATTTCATAATCTACCTTACAATACCATTGAGATAATTCTTATCGCTTCAACTTCCTATATTACAAACGCAACTGGGAAAGTGGGGAGATGCATAACTCCATCTGTTAATAGCAAACAAGCATGTCATCTGATTGTCCATTCTCTATAGGATAGAGAGGCAAACGGGCGAGCGTATTACCTGATCGAAATCAATCAACGCCGCCCACAGACATCTGCAAGACCATACGCATCGGGAATGCATTGCCTTTAAGATGAGTGGGTTTTGTTTTTGAAGATTTTAATGACATGTATAATGCTAAACGCACTGATGGATTACTTACCTGTGGATAAAGACGTGAATAATAGAAGGTGATAAAATATTTAATAGGAGACGAATAAGGAAGTATAGAAAAGAATGAGACCTTTGGATTACTACACTCACCGTAAAAGCCGTAAAAGCCGGTATTCTGTGAAGGTAATTCCCCGGTCGAGTCGACCTACTTAGTTGGGTTTCTAAATTCCTACACCCATAGGACGAAACACAGTGATAGTCTGTGTTGATGTGGTATGGGTGACAGAAATAGGTGTTGAGGCGAAACACGTGTGTGTGGTGAACAAAGTAGAAGTGAGTTTGATGTTAGTGATAAGGTGAAGGATGAAGATTTTTTTTTATAAGATACGAAGGCAAACGAGCAGGCGTGTCACCTAATGGGAAGCAACCAACGCCGCTCATAGACATCCGCGCCACACACAGTACACAAATGTTGCCGGCCTTTATGGAAAGTGTTGTTAAGGGGAGAAGAAGGGAGAGAAGAAGGAGGGGGAGAAGAAGGGAGAGAGAGAAGGGGTGAGAGAGAGAGAAGAGAGAGTGTTGGTATTGTTAATAGTGGTTGGGAAGTGGAGAGTTGCTGACGGCCCTTTTTTCGGTAAGATTTAGTTTAAGTTCCCCGTAAATCCTCTTCTAGTAATAAAAAACACATATTATTATTGTTTTCTTGTTGCAGATTTTAGCTAAGTGAAAGTTCTGACTGTCCACATAGAAATGGATTGCGCATAGTAACGCCTGACTCCATTAATGATCTCAATTACGTCTACTACGAAAAGCAGACACGAGAAACTCATCTCTATATTACTTGCATAAAATATTTATTTGCCAGTTATTCTACCGTGTCTTTCATCAAAGGTGGAAGTACGAACGAAATACTGAGTTTCTCTTTTAATATAGCACGAGTGATAAATAGATTTACTGCTATTGCAGACGAGAGACGGGACATGCCGGGACATGGAAATGCTCTCCCTATCTGTGCAATGAAATCTTGCAAGAGGAAATTTAATTATGCATGGCAAGTATAACTTACTTTAAGCGAGGAGTATTTATTTCTACAATGTTTTTTTTAAAGGCATAATTATGATGATTTTGATGACAATAATATTTGTCACAGCCCATATCATATATGTTCCACTGCGTAGCACGGGCCTCCCCATTTCTGGACGAACGGACGTTAACACACCACGCTTGTCCAATGCGGATTGGTGGGTTACCAGACTCAGGATAAATATTTGTAGGCCATACATATATTTATTCCGATGCGGGGATCGAACCCGCGACCATAGACTGGGGCCCCGCCACTTAGCCAATCGGTCGTCAAAATTAAAAAAATAATATATCAGTAAAAAAATAATTATATATCAGTTATAAACAGCAATAGCTCGAGTAGCCTTACGATCTGAACGTCGCGAGTTCGTATCTTCCACTGGACTGCCGATGCGATCCTTGTGAAGCATTATCACCTTAGTTGGAATTTTATTTTTTATTTATTTATTTTATTTATGATAATGTACAGGTGAAATTGGATGGAGCACAGTAGGTACCTTCCAATTCGGTCATTATTCAAATTTGGTATACATATATAAATCCTGGTGTTTTATATATTTTATTGGTATACATATATAGATCCTGGGCCCAACCAAAAGTGATGATGGCAGTTGGCGATATCGAAAAAATGCCGAAATCGAGCATCTGGTGACCCAAGCTAATGTAATAGGAGTGACTAAGGCTCACCGACTTCGTTGGCTGGCCCACGTGGAGAGGATGGGGGAGGATCGCGTAGTCAAGAGAGCGTATGTGGGTCGCCCAACTGGACGACGTCCTGTGGGGCGCCCCACGTACCGCTGGAGAGACATGATTGAAGATGACTTGCGCAACATACAAGTCTGTAACTGGCAGGAGGTGGCATAGGACAGGGCAAAGCAGCGTAAGATCTGTTCGGAGGCCAAAAATAAGTACATACATATATAACACACATATATACACATAATAATATATACACACATGCATATATATATATATATATATATATATATATATATATATATATATATATATATATATATATATATTAATTTTTTTACTTTTACTTTTTTATTTCTATATTTCTTGCCCAGAGATGATCTCGGGAACTCATTGTATACTTTTGGGTCAATGTAATAAAAAAAGCGGCTATCCAATGGATCTCCGACACGTCAAGCAAAAACGTATACTTTTGCAGACCGTCAAAGATAGAAAAGTTGCTTACCTGGGTCATATCATGAGACAAAAAATCTGGCCTCTGAGAGCTTTCTTGGCGTACGCTGCCTAAACCATTGAAGTTACACCAAGATGATGTACCGTAGGATTGTTTGTCTTGAATAGTTCTAAATAAAAGTCCGCGACACCATATATCTACATTTTATGTGAAAGCCACTATGACCAAAATTGTGAACCATAAATTAAGTACAAAAAAATATATTTATTTAAAATGATCTGTCACGAAACTTAATGTGGCAGACCAAACCACGTGGGCGACGCCGCGGGCAAAGTTTAGTCTGTTATAAACAAATAAATATATATTAACCCCTCTTACGTTTGCAATTGACGCCATCTAGTAGCCAAACAAGTAAAGAATTTCATAGAACTTTTCACCTGAATACACAATACGATTTTTTCTATAGATCTGTTTTTTAAGAACAAACAATAAACGTTTCAAACTTCTTCATAACAGCTAATCTATTATGGTATGTCAAAGCCGAGGATGCTGATATTAAGAATTCTATTAAAGCGAACGTTCTCAAAGACTTGTTACGTAGACGAAGGTATCTGTTAGCTGGTGTTAAAATATTTTGGGTATTAGTGATTATTCGACCGATGTCGACTAATTTTGACCCCGGACATCCTGTAGATTATAATGTTAAGCGTATTTGCTGTCGGACCATCCTGTTATTTGACTAGGAAACAGGAATGTAATTCGAGTCAGCAAATCAAATCCCTTTACACTGCGCGGTGATGGAACATGGAAACGCTTTCAAAGCGACGAAAGTCTTCGAAAGTGAACTTGAATTATTGAAGCTTGAGATGAGATCCGTTATAGTAAGTAAAGGGTTGAAATTTTAAGGTTAGTTGAAATGTTATTGTAGTATTAATTGAAGAAAAATGGAAACTGTATAACTGTATTTTTTAATTTTAACTAAATTTTAGTAGTGGTAGAGCCACGCTGCGGACGATTACTTTGTAAAGAATAACATGTCATTTGTCTGTAGCATGAATGGGCCGGCTCGCCCGGGAAAGTACCACACTCCCCTAGGAAACCGGCGTCTGTGTGGTAGCTTAGCTGCCGTGCTTCGTCCGGCGAGTGGTTGAGTTCCGAAGGCCCCTTCCCCCCTCCCTCTCCTTGCCACCAGGCGAGCCATGCGGCTCACTTGATGGCAAGATGGCTCTCTCTGCTTTAAAAAAATATCAATCTATATATGGTTTAATAACGAAATCACTAATTTCAGAGTTAATAGTCGTATATATTTCGAGTTTGAATGCCCCGTTATTCTAACTTCGACATTATCACACATCCAGTTTCTGCCAGTCCTCTTGTCCAGATTGTCACACCATGAAGCCGGGGCGTCCCCCGGATATGGATATTTGGAATGAGGAATGCCGCCAAAAACGTAGCATGAGACGTCTCTCGTGCTACGTTTTTGGCGGCTTTCTTCATTCCAACAGAGAATCTCCAAGCATAACTCTCTGAAGGACTTTGAATAATTGTTTTATTTCAAATTAATAAAACACAGCGTAATAAAATCCTTCCTTTCCTCGCTTCGTGAATCCGAGTACAAACTTTGATAGATGAGGCGCCAAATAACTTTAGAAACTATGTAATTTAAATTTCGCCTTAAGCGGTACAATTTCATCAACTATTTATCTACAACCACAATCACCGCCGCGTTAGGGAAATTATTTCTTATTCTGATATACATATTATACTCTTTTTAATTTTAATATCTGCGTCAGATCACCGAACAATACATATAAAATGTTTAGTATTAAATCTTATACAAATAATATTAGGTCGGGGTAAAAGTATTTTCGTATTGTTCATACAAAGGAAAATATTTTTTTTAAGGTATATTTTTTTATTTATTTATAATATGTATCTGCCGTTTTGATCGATGACTTGTTGCCATCTTGTGGGTAGTGCCATGATCCCATTCCTGTAGAAATTTTGAGATTTTTGATTAAAAAAATCTGATAGGTAGTGTTCACAGTGTTCTTTTGAGGTTAGCTTTATGCTTCCTAAGGAGTCTGCAATGACCGAAACAGGTGGGAATCTGATGGAGCAAGGTCAAGGCTATACGGAGGATGCATCAACACATCCTAGCTAAGCTCTGTCAATTTTTGCTGCGTGGCTATAGATGAGTGCGGTCTGGTGTTGTCATGGTGGAACATCACGCCCTTCCTATTCACCAGCGCCGGCCGGTTTTTCTCAATAGCTTTTTTTAACCTCATCAGTGGCTAACAGTAGAGGTCAGAATCGATAGTTTGCTCCACTGTCTCAAAGATGGCACTGATTTTATCTGTGACAGCGTCCAGAGCGAACCTCATCTTTCACACTAAAATTTCCTACTACTCTTATTGATACCGCATTAGGTCCGTAAACCGCACAAATTTTATTCTTTAACAACAAAACGCAAAACTTTAAAATGTACCGAATTTCTTCGTCACATACGTTCATTTTGCTTGCTTCAAAAACAATTGAAAAATGGCGGGAACTAGTTTTTTTTTATTTATTGCATCTTCAGAATGTCACATTTACTATGGTATTAAAACCAGCCAGTTACATTCAGTACAGCCAAAGAGGTTTGATTACTAATAATACATTCAAAATACGAAAATACTTTTGCCCCGACCTAATATATCTAAAATAAATCTAAAATAGGGCATAGCAAGATGGCCGCCATGAAAAACTAAAATCGTCATGTGTGGGCCGATTTCGCCGAAATTTGGCAGAAGCCCCAAAAAGATAGTACAACAGTATTAAATCCCCCCGGCTAGATGGTGCGACGATCTGCGCAGGGCGGCTGGCAGAAACTGGATGCGTGTAGCCGAAGATCGGGCTAGGTGGCGCTCCATGGGGGAGGCCTATGTCCAGCAGTGGACTGTCGCAGGCTGCTGATGAAATTGACCACAGTACAAACACTTTAGATTTTTTCAAATAAAGCAGTCGCTCAGGGACATCTTTGGCAACCGCTGAATCACATTTAAAATTATTATTATCCTTTTTTGAAGTGAAAACTTCTATAGTTGCGTTACACGACGCTGGGTAGGGAAAATATCTATGGGTTTGCGTGAGCAAAGCAATGTAGACTGCCGGCAGAAGTGAAAACTTCAACTGGGGACTGCCGACAGAAGTGAAACTGTATTTTGAAAATTCAAACTAATTGTAATATTAAATGATGCTTATTACAGTATGTTGCTGACGCGATTCACAAAACTTTATACATCCTAGAAGCGTCCAACGCACACACATACAATCGGGTATATACAATGTGTTAGCGTGATGCGTGTATGTAGGCAGCTGCGCGCGCATTAACTGTGTTTAAAGTATGTCTATAGCTATACTCATAGCATGTTGCTGACGCGAACCCATAGACTTTTTCCATACTCAGAGTCGTGTAATGCGGCTATAGAAGTTTTCACTTCAAAAAATATTTTATTAAGAATTGAAAATTTGAACGAATTTATAGTAGGAATTTAAAAAGCAAAACCAAATCCTTGTACACAGACAGGTAGATTGGATAAAGCTATACACTTAAAGTAGATTGTATTGTCTAGTGACGTACCTAACACGAAAGTGTACCGCGATCGACTGTTGGAGAATTAGAAAGAGTAGTTAATGCTCTCTGTGAATCAATTCGGGACTTCGACGCAGGAAAACCGGGAGATTGGAACGACGTAAATTAAATTAATTAATTGTGTATAGGATTCAATTCTGTCTATCCAACCCCAAGAAGAAACAATTTAGCGAGTTCACCACAAAAAAAATCCCTTTATTTTTTTAGATGTGAAACATTTTATCGCGGGGTATGGGAGTGAAATCGTAGACTGAGACGTCGTCTCGATTCAGACTACGCTCCCCTCCACTCATCTATATACAGGGTCACTTACACGTGGCCATGAGGATACGGTAGAGACCGAGCCGTCGCCAATGTTCCACATCTACCAAGATTCGTAGTGGTAAAGCTAAGATAAAATACTTTGTCAAGAAAATGCCTTTCTTGACAAAGTATTTTATTATTTATATTATTAGTATTTTATTATAGTATTTGTTTGTAGCATGAATGGGCCGGCTCGCCCTGGGAAGTACCACAATCGCGCTGAAAACTGGCGTCTGAGTGGTAGCTTAGCTACCGCGCTTCGTCTAGCCCCCCATTATGACACTTACTTTCCATCAGGTGACACGCCTGCTTGTTTGCCTTCCTAACCCCTAAAAAAAACCAAGAGTCCTATGACGCTTCTCTTTTTTTATGGGATAGAATAGCAAATGAGCAAGCGCATCACCTGATGGAAAGCAATCAACGCCCATAGACGTCTACAACGCTATAGGCGTCACAAATGCGTTTCCGGTCTTTAAGGTACGAGTAGGCTTGTTTTGTCGTGTCTGTTGGTTTTGAAGACGCTCTTCAGTCGAGCCTTGTATGGGAATCCTTGATATCGACATATCGAGTGACGTCCACTTTCAAGGCTATCTCGAAGATAAGGCCAAGCTGGCTTTAACGAAGATAAACGAAACCTTAAATAAAAAAAAATACCACGCAATAAATTTTATTCGGCTATAAATATTCGCGGATTGAATTTCCCTAATCCAATGATTGATGAATATTCTACGCCATTTTCGGGAAAATGTGCTAATTATAAGAGGTAACATTGTAAAATTTCCCAATGAACTGTTACATCATTGATATACTCATTTTGTATCATCTACACAAGTTCACAGCAGGAAAAAAGTCGCTATGAGATGGAATTTCCTCATATCTATACGTTGAAATCAGGCAAACGAGTAGGTGTGTCACCTGGTGAAAAGCAATCAACGCTACCCACCGACATCCGCAATATATTTTTTTGTAACAGCCCATATATGTCCCAGTGCTGAGCACGGGCCTCTCCATTTCTGGAGGAACAGACGTTAACCCACCACGCTTATCTAATGCGGATTGGCGGAGTTACCAGACTCGGAATAAATATTTGTAATCCATACATATATTTATTCCAAAGCGGGGATCGAACCCGCGACCATTGAATCCGCGGACGGAGGGCCCCGCCACTGAGCCAATCGGTCGTGTAATTGTAGGTACCCGAACGAAAACTTGATGAATACCGGCGCATTTAATTTTGAATGTAGTAGATCATTGTTTACGAGAAGTATGTCGTTCCTTCGAGCCTCCTCATAAAGCGGGCGGTAATTTGTTCCCGCCATAACTTACTCTCTTCCAACTAAACATAATGGCGCACCTTATTTTGTTGTATTGCATCATTAAGCTCGTTTGCTGTTTTGACGCGCACTAATTGATTCATTAATCATCATTTACAGCTTGTAAACCTTTTGTCTGGCGATTTTAAAATACAGGCAATACCGCGCACGCAAAATTTGTTGTTATTCGTCTTTTTGTGTAACTAAATGCTAAATAATTCATAATTAACTCAACAAGCGTGGTGGGTAAATATACATTCTTTCAACGGGAGGGACCTGGACGAGGAATGGGAAGTTCATAATACAAATTAAAAAAGAGGATACGTGCAGAGTTTCTTTCGCCGTTCCTTCTCTTTCCAGAGGAAATTCATTACGAAATGCTGGTAAAAGCTTTATTGTTAACGGACGAATTTCGACAAATGAAATGTATTTTTCAGTTCCTACTAGTAGTTCAGACTCTACCTATATATGTATGTATATCCTACTTGCTACTAATATTATAAATGCGAAATATGGACAGTCAAAAGTTTCACTTAGCTAAGATCCGCGACAAGCAAAAACAATAACAGAAAATTAATAATGTGTGTTTTTCTGTTGGATTAAGTGGATTTATTTGGAACTTAAACCAAAAACTTATCGAGAATCGGCCATCAATTCACAAGTAGTAGACTCTACGGAAGACACTTCGGTTGTCTTCCGTAGAGTCTACTATACCTGATGATGCCTCGTGTTGGGGCGAAACACGTGTCGTTTACAAGACGGAAAAGTGGTATTGTGTGTTTGGTGTTGTGTATAGTGGTTGGTGGGTGAAAAATTGATGGCCGATTTTCGGTAAGTTTTTGGTTTAAGTTCAAATTTCTGTTGGATTAAATAAATCAACTTAATCCAACAGAAAACACACACATTATTAATTCTCTGTTATTGTTTGTGCTTGTCGCGGATCTTAGCTAAGTAAAACTTTTGACTGTCCATATAGTGATGGATTTCCGCAAAGTAACGCGTGACTCCATTAATAATCGAAAGTTCCAGTAAATGCGAAAGTTTGTGAGTATGATTATGTATTGTATATTTAGATGTATGTTTTTACTCTTTCACGACAAAACTACTGGACGGATTTGGATGAAACTTTACACTAATATAGGTTATACATCGGAATAACATATAGGCTACAATTTGTAATAATTTTATGTAATTTTGGTCGTCATATAATTTTACTATTAAGTTAAAAAAAAAATATATTTATTGAAATTGATCTGTCACGAAACTAAACGAATGTGGCAAACTAAATTCCACGCGAGCGCAAACGCGGGCAAAAGCTAGTTCACTTATATATCTTCTTCAAATTTTCAATCGTTAATAAAATACTTTTTTATTCATCCGATCAAGTTTAAATATCTTTTTTAAACTTGTAGTGGATGACGCTTGATGTTAAAAAAGTTTTAAAAAATATCTCCGATTTAAGATATTTAGCAGGATATAAATTCATTTAGGAATAATTAATTGTTATTAATGGAGTCAGGCGTTACTTTGCGGAAATCCATCACTATATGGACAGTCAAAAGTTTAAAAGACTCTACGGAAGACAACCGAAAAGTGTTCTAACTTTTCGGTTGTCTTCCGTAGAGTCTACTATACCTGAAGATGCCTCGTGTTGGGGCGAAAGACGTGTCGTTTACAAGATGGAAAAGTGATAATGTGTGTTTGGTGTTGTGTATAGTGGTTGGTGGGTGGAGAACTGATGGCCGATTTTCGGTAAGTTTTTGGTTTAAGTTCCAAATAAATCCACTTAACCCAACGGAAAAACACACATTATTAATTTTCTGTTATTGTTTTGCTCGTCGCGGATCTTAGCTAAGTAAAACTTTTGACTGTCCATACAATTAATTGTAATTAATGAATAAAAAGTGAATAAAAACAAAATTTTGCTCTGTTGACCTAAGTAGGAATTGATCATACATTCTTTTTTTCATATTACTTGTTCTTACGTGGAAAATAAAGAATTTTAATTAGGCTATTTATCACGTTCACCAATGCATTTAATTAAAAATAAACAACCTTTTTTTTCAGAGCGAAGGGCTGAAACCGATTCACTCGCGCTACAATTAATGGAACATTTCGTTCGGCCTCCCCCGCACATAAATAAGTCGCCTTTAATTTTCGTCTGCGGTCCAACCTTTTAGAAATAAACAAAATTGCTCTCAGAATATATTCAAAACGACGCATTTTTCTTCAAAGTGACACTTATATTAATAATAATAAAAGCCTTTTATTTCGAAATATCAGAATCAATCTCTAATCTCAATGTGCCTTTTGGCATAGGCCTCCTACAACTCATTCTGTTGCTTTCTATCTTCTGCTACTCTTGTCTAACATGAGACTACTGTTATTTTGAGATCATCCTCCCATCTCCTCACTGGGCGACCAGCGACCTGAGTTCCGGAGGCCATGGAGGTGTGGGTTATGAAATACCGTTGAAAGTAACCAGTTCTACGGGGAAGTGGTGTGTGGAAAGAAGTTTTGAGAAAAATCACTCATTCAGTGGAGATGAAACTTTTCTTTATAGCGAGTTGTGAGGTCAGGAAGTGTATTTGGCTAGCCGCTTGACCGGTATTTATGGTAATGGTACACGGATACGCGACCCTGGCCTCTTGAGCTACTACCGTATCACTCCTCGTCTTCCGTTGCGGTAGTATCATATCCCTAACATCCTATCTAAATTCATCTTTTCTTACCTCTACCTTTTTCGTTTCTTCTCTGTCCTTTTCCCTTCCTCTCCGCCAGTCAGATGTCTGCCGTGCCAAAGGATGCGTGGCTGGGGACGAGCTTAGTCGCAAGCGTGCCGATCGTTCCGGGATCAGGCTCCACCGGGTACTATAGTTCCTTACCGCAGCATGCGGGGCTCTGGTGCGACTGACCCCCATCCTCGAGAAGCGAAGAACGGAGAGCCGTATCGTTACGATGAATGTGAGAAGAAATGTGGATGAAAAGATGGAAATGTGAAGGAAGCAAGGAAGGTGTGTCGGGATCGTAGCGGATGGAGATCTGTGGTCTCTGCCTAACCTTACAGGGAGACAGGTGTGACTATATGTATGTGTGTATGAGTTGTGTGATAATGGAATTCAGAGGAGTTGTTGTTCTGTAACCTTAAACAAAAGGTTAAGATTTTCTTTAGTGCAACAGTAGACAGAAAAAGCCTTATCTTGTATAGGACGGGTTACTGAAGCAAATTGGCTTTAGGGATTTTTATTTCAAAGTCAGTTTAACACAAGTTCGCAAAAGGATAAACCTCTTATATTTATTATCTTTATAATATTAAATATAGAATCAAAGTGACTTTCAAGGGCTTTTGGAATAAATTCAAGAAAATCTAAACCTTTCAGATAAGAGGCAATTTACGTAAAATCAGATTTTTTTAAAAATGAATATAGTTTATAGAATAGCTTTGCTAAAAATGAGAAAAAAAACTAACTAACTTTGTTGGCGCTTTTGGTCGCCATTTTTTCGATTTCGCCAACTGCCATCATCTCTTTTGGTTGGGCCTAGGGTCTAAAAAAGAGAAGTTTCTAAAATAAAAAACGTGTTGTACCTAATAATTTATTTACATAGTATGAAATATATTTCCCCGGTTCCAATTACATACATGTAATGACTTTTCGGTTGTCTTCCGTAGAGTCTACTATACCTGAAGATGCCTCGTGTTGGGGTCGAAAAACGTGTCGTTTGCAAGGTGGAAAAGTGGTAGTGTGTGTTTGGTGTTGTGTATAGTGGTTGGTGGGTGGAGAATTGATGGCCGTTTTTCGGTAAGTTTTTGGTTTAGGTTCCAAATATATCCACTTCGTCCAGCAGGAAAACACAGATCATTAATTTTCTGTTATTGTTTGCTTGTCGCGGATCTTAGCTAAGTTAAACTTTTGACTGTACACATAGTGATGGATTTCCGCAAAGTAACGCCTGACTCCATTAATAAATCCACTTCGTCCAGCAGGAAAACACACATTATTAATTTTCTGTTATTGTTTGCTTGTTGCGGATCCTAGCTAAGTGAAACTTTTGACTGTCCACATACATACATGTACATTGTGGAAGAGTGGTGGTGTGTATTTGGTGTTTGTGTTGTGGATAGTGATTGGGAAGTGGAGAGTTGCTGACGGCCGTTTTTTCGGTAATATTATATTTAGTTGAAGTTCCCCGTAAATCCACTTCTTCCAGTAAAAAAACACACATTATTATTTTTCTATTTTTGTTTGCTTGTCGCTGATCTTAGCTAAGTAAAAATTCTTACTGTCCACATAAATAGACTTAATTCTCAACAAATGTTTATAAAACAATCATTTATTACACTCTACGCGAAACTTGTCCGTCCCCTGTGTTTATTTGCCAAGTTAGTGTATAACTTGAGCAAACTATTCGCAACTTGAGTTTACTTAAGACAAAACAAACTTGGCAACGGCGAACTTTATTTTATTATAGTTTCGTTTGACGATACGATCCTATCTATAATAGCTATGTAGAATAGTTTTATTATATATTTATTTATTTATTATATCCACTTCTTCCAATATAAACACACGTTATTATTTTTCTATTTTTGTTTCATTGTCGCATATCTTAGCCAAGTGAAAAGTTCTGGACATTTAGAATTTTTACTTGGTTAATATCCGTGACATAGTAATGGATTTTTTTAGGGAAATGAAGGCAAACGAGCAGGCGTGTCGATTCGCAGTACCATAGGCAATGCAGAAGTGCTTTTAAGGAAACTGTCATTATGGGAGGGAGGAAAGGGAGGGGGAGGGAGAGGGGGAGGGGAAGGGGGTTGGGCCTCCGGAACTCAGCCGCTCACCGGACGAAGCGCGATAGCTAAACTACCACTCAGACGCCGGTTTTTTACGGAAGTGTGGTACTTTCCCTGGCGAGCCGGCCCATTTATGCTACAGACAAATAATATGCCATTCTTTACAAAGTATATAAATAGAATAGAATAGAATAGAAAAACTTTATTTATGACACCTTTTTTTTACAATAACTAAAATTAAATCCTTAATATTATTTTATATACAAATAAAAACACAAAACAAAAAGAAAATAATTTTAATCTAACGAGTGTCATAAAATGGTTCTTGCTCAGCATATGCCGGGCGCTCTAATAGGAACACCCGGCGCTGGTTTTCAGCAAGAACCAACGTGGTCAGATCGCGGACCACAGTGACGACATTCATACTGACACACTCGTACATACAAATACATCCATATATATAACTACTCATACATACACATAAATACACATACAGTACAATAGAGTTACATTCAACAGAGTCATGTACTAAATACACCACATCCAAAAGAACAAGTTCCTGACTGCATACTTAAAATTAGATTTTTGTATTTTTTTTTTAAATTTATTTATTGTATACAAGTCACGAAGAGGTGGTGGCAAGTTGTTCCAACATTTGGTTACGGTGTATTTAAAGCTACCACGAAACGCAGCTGAGCATAAGTGTATTTGTGTACAGCGTGGCTCTACCACTAAGATTTTCGCAAAGTAACGCCTGACTCAATTAATCAACTCAGTAAAAGTAGTTGAAAAAGCCGTCGAAAGATTTGAAACAACCAAATATGTATACGGAGTCAAAATAAATAAAATCGTTTAATTTTCTTTTTTTTTTTTTGGAATGAAATTGTTCATCAGCGGACTTCTCAAAATTTGCCAGAAGGATTCTTGACTGGGGGCAACAATACCGATTCGGTGGCGAAGGTGGTTCTTCAGTATTGGAACCTTGGAGAAGCGTGTGGACCAAAGACAGCAGGCAAGGATTTAGTAGCTATCCAAGGTCCTTTATGAGGTCGAGTGTTTGATTTGAATCACTAATGGCTGAAGCATTGTGAAACTTAGTAATGATAATACGATTTTCTAAGTACCGTATAGTTCAATTAATTCTAGCTAATGGCAATGCATTATCAGCTAACGGCTTACCAGTCATGCTTGAACGTATTATATAATGGTTATTATGATTTTAAAGAGGATTGCTGCTAGTCCTTCTCTCATTCAAGACTTGCATGAAAATTGTCGGGCGTTAATCCTTTATTTTTCAAGAGGTCATCGATAAAAGAGGTCATTTAATTGTAAAGAGGTCATCGGTTCCTTTATGCGAAAGAGGTCACTGATCCCTTTACTATACGTCATATCGTCGGCCTTATTATCAGAATTCGTATGGTCATGTGAGTCAATTTTACCGGAACAACAAAAAACTGATTCTCTTTTGTAGCTTGAGAATTTTTTTATGAAACAAATTCTTACTTTAGGTATAAATGAAGATAATTTTGGAGGTAAACATGAAATATTTTTGGTTTCGCTGCTTTATGATTGTTCGTGAGATATGGCGTCAAAGTAAGACAAGAGAAAAAATGTATTTTTTGAAGTGAAAACCTTCTAAAGCCGCGTTACGCGACTTTGGGTAGGGAAAAGATCGTATGGAATGGATTCGTGTCAGCAACATGCTAATGCTTAAGGTATATATTATTAAAATATTAAAATTATTTATATATTATTTTTTTTTATATATTCACGCCTATCCCCCGCAGGGGTTGGCAGAGACCACAGAGCTCCATCCGCTGCCATTCATCGCATCGAAACGGCTCGTCATTGGTCGCTTTTCGCCCTCGTGATCATCAGGACGTGACGGGTGGCGAACCACGTCACCGTCATTTTTCGACAAATTAAGTATATTAAATTCGTCTTAGTGAATCCCACGAGCCGCAAGGGAGGATGGAGGTCAGCCCCAGCAGAGCCCTACATGCTGAGGTAAGGCACCATAGTCCCCGGGGGAGCCCGACCCCGGGACGATCGGCACGCTTTCGACTAGGCTCGCCCCTAGCCACGCATCCATTGGCACGGCAGACCGTGGATTGGCGGAGAGGAAGGGAAAGGATAGAGAAGAAAGGGAGGTGGCAGGAAAGGAAATGCGGATAAGGGGGGTTACCAGACGCGGAATAAACATTTATAAATCCATATAAATATTTATTCCGATGCGGGAATTGAACCCGCGACCATTGACTCCGCGGGCGGAGGGCCCCGCCACTGAGCCAATCGGTCGGTTATATATTATTTATCTTTTAAAAATATTACTAAATAATATTAATATTATTATTAATTAATTTATTACTTATATATTATTAAGTCTTCAATTTTTATTTCTTTATATAATATTACAATTGTTTGAAATTTCAAAGTATAGTTTCAAGTTTTCACTTCCGTTGGCAGTCCTCAGGACTTCCACCGGTTTTTTTTTGATTAACTGCCGAAACGATCCTTTGGGTACTTTTTAACAAAAAATCGAGACAATTGCAATGTTGGGATATATTATCTATTCGTCCAACGTAAATGGTAATTAATTGGAAACCTAACGAAACATTTAACTGGGTATGTCCGCTCGCCGGGAATTCAATTCCCTCGTTATGCAAACGAGTTGCCGATAGGGGCAATACCAAATAAAAAACGTTAAAGAAGATAAAAACAGAATTCAAAAGAGTAGTAAGATTATCACGGCAAGGAACATTTCTTTTGATTCAATTTTATAAGTCCACGTCAAGTTGAGGAAGGCAAATTTAAAATACAAAAGAGAATTCGGATAACGTTGAAATGATATGAAACAAGGAATGACACAAAATGGCCGCCTTCCACTCTCTTCGGAAATAAACGTTACGCAGATATTTTCCTCGCAAATTTCATCTGACGCGGGCCGTGCTTTGTTTTCACATGAAAAATTTCGCATAATTTAATATGCATCCATGTTATTTTCGATTTGAACAAAGTTTGTTTTTATCTTCGTAAAATTAACACTGTATTGTTTGTTTTAGGAGAATCTTGGACGCTCATTGGACTTGAAAGCCACAATCTTCTGTGCAATTTGTTGACGGAGCAACGTCGGGATGTCGTTAACCTTGCAGACGATATTTAGTGCTGTGATTGTCGTCGGATTTATTTCGTATACTTTACTTAAGGGGTAGATTACTTAGGGAAGGGTTGGTGAAATTTGTACCGCCGTTTAAATCCTACCGTATCTAACTTTAGTCCCTTTCATTCTTTATTACTTTCTGTTACATTCTTTCTATTCTATGGAACCAGCAACCTCCATGGTATTGGTCCGGTGTTTCTGAACCAATACCATGTTGGGACCTTCAACAAACAAGCCTACACTTTTCTTAAAGGCCGGCAACGATTCTCCAATGCCTGCGGATGGCACTGCGGATGTCAATGGGCGGCGTTGATTGCTGTCCATCAGGTGACACTTCTTCTCGGTTGCCTTCCTATCCCATAAAAAATGCTTCAGTGTATTCTTAATGTAAAATGTAATCGTAAGTGAAAGGAAACCTCTTTTTAGTGATACTTCATATAATTTACTTTTTTATGGAATGGGAAGGCAAACGAGTAAAAGTATCTTGCGAAAAGCAATCAACGCCGCCCATCGACATCTGAAACACCAGAGACATCTCAGATGCGTTGCCGACCTTTGAGATACGAGTAGGCTTCTTTCTTTAAAGGTTTTAATGTCGCATCGGTTCGGAAATATCGCCGAAGGCAGCATCTGTGTATGGCATACTTGCATACACACACACACACACACACACACACAAACACATGCACACACATATGCGTCCGCGTGCTTACACAAAGACACAATTAGCTTAAATACAAAAGCTAACATTTGGTGTTAAGTCGTTAACGATTGTTTTATTGTTTTTCCCTTTAAATACATCTTTTCTCGCCTTTTATAGTGTCTTAATATTCCAAAGCTGCTCTTTACTTATTTAACTAAATTGTTAGAAAAGTATCGTGTTGAGTAAAAAATTAAATTGTTGAATAAAAACTGTATCGTGTTGAGTAAAAAAGTAAATTGTTGAATAAAAACTGTATCGTGTTGAGTAAAAAAGTAACTTATTGAATAAAAACTATTGTGTTGAGTAAAAAAGTAACTTGTTGAATAAAAAGTATCGTGTTGAGTAAAAATGTAACTTGTTGAATAAAAAAAGTATCGTGTTGAACAAAAAAGTAACTTGTTGAATAAAAAAGTATCGTGTTGAACAAAAAAGTAACTTGTTGAATAAAAAAGTATCATGTTGAGTAAAAAAAGGATCGCTCTTCTTATCGACATTTTTAAATATTGATGTTTAAGGGCAATTCCTTTAATTAAATTGTTAGAAAGGTATCGTGTTGAGTAAAAAAGTAACTTGTTGAATAAAAACTGTATCCTGTTGAGTTAAAAAGTAACTTATTGAATAAAAACTATCGTGTTGAGTAAAAAAGTAACTTGTTGAATAAAAACTATCGTGTTGAGTAAAAATGTAACTTGTTGAATAAAAAAGTATCGTGTTGAACAAAAAAGTAACTTGTTGAATAAAAAAGTATCATGTTGAGTAAAAAAAGGATCGCTCTTCTTATCGACATTTTTAAATGTTGATGTTTAAGGGCAATCCTTTTAATTAAATTGTTAGAAAGGTATCGTGTTGAGTAAAAAAGTAACTTGTTGGATAAAAACTGTATCCTGTTGAGTTAAAAAGTAACTTGTTGAATAAAAACTGTATCGTGTTAAGTAAAAAAGTAACTTATTGAATAAAAAGTATCGTGTCAAGTAGAAAAGTAACTTCTTGAATAAAAAAGTATCGATTTTAGTAAAAAAAGGATCGCTCTTCTTATCGACATTTTTAAATGTTGATGTTTAAGGGCGATCCCTAAATGTTGTCAAGTGACGTGAAAAAATGAATCAAGAGTAAATGAGACGTCAATCGGAAAACGTCGAAGGCAGCGGACAGCTGACAGCGGGGAGGAGGGATTTAAAAATAAACGTGGCGAGGTTAATACAATTTAGATTTTGACGTAATAGATGTTAATACATTTATCTTTTCTGAAGCCGGTATAAAAAGTGAAATATTTTTTTTTTATGGAACAGGAAGGCAAACAAAGCCGCCAAACGAGCAGGCGTGTCACCTGATAGAAAGCAATCAACGCCACTGATAGACATTTTCAACACCATAGCTATCACAAAAATGATGCCGGTCTTCTTTTGTGATGTGATATGAAGGCAAACGAGCAGGCTTGTCGCCTGATGGAAATCAATCAACGCCGTTCATAGACATCCGCAGCGCCACAGGCAGTGCAGAAGCGTTTTGGACAGAACCTTTGAGGAAAATGTTGTTATGGGAGGTGGGAAGGAGGGGGATGGAGGGGGAAGGAGGGGGGGATTGGTCTCGTTTGCCTTCCTATCCCATAAAAAACCCTAATAAATACTGTTTGCTACAGGACAACTAATTAGGCTACTTAGCCGTGATAATTACTAATGTATTGCAATTTATATCTTTAAATTTATTTCTTAAATATATTTGGTCTTTTTAGAGTCTCTGGCTACTTCGAATATAATTTGCTAAATCAACCACTTGCTTTATAAACAATCGAATCGATGCAGACTAGGTAGGTACCTATGTGACCCATTTCCAACGACATATGTACATCCCTGGATACCAAAATCACGGCTGGTGTACAAAGCAAACACGAAACGTTAGTTTGTACGTTCCCAGTTCGTTTGTATGTCCATTGAATGTGTCAACTTAATAACAGAAATGTAAACATTCACGTATGTCATGCTTTCGTGGAAAATAAACAACGTTGAAAGAATATACAAACCTTTTTGTTTAGCGAAAAAAATTTAACTAACAATCAATCAATGCGGCTTCAACAGTTAATGAATGGATTCATCGTGTGTTACATTGCAGAAGTATTTCAGATGATGAATCGATAAGAACCTTGCTATGATACCCGAAGGAAAATATACCAGCTACCCCCAGCGATGTTTCCGATAAGATATTCGAACCTTCAAAACACAGGCCAACACATTTCTTAAAGGTCGGCAATGGTTTTAAGTTATTTATTTATTGGGCACAAAAACGAGTTACAGTCTTAAAGAATGCTACATAATATAAACACCTTGGACTCTATATATAAGACTTTAAATTTGCGCACAGTATGGCTACATTCTAATAATAGGGTAACTTATTCATACTTATATGAATTGGTAGAGTGGTAGGGCCACGCTGCAGATGAATAATTTAAGAATGGCATATTATTCGTCTGTAGCTCAAATGGGCTGGCTCGCCCGGGGAAGTACCACACGTCCGCAGAAAACCGGCGTCTGAGTGGTAGCTTAGTTACCGCGCTTCGTCCGGTGACCGGATTACTTTCGGATGCTAAACCCCCTCTTCCCCCCTCCCCACTCCTCCTCCTCCCCCTCCTCCCCCTCCTCCCCCTCCTCCCCACCTCCCCCTCCTCCCCACCTCCCCCTCCTCCCCTCCTCCCCCTCCTCCCAGCCCCTCCTCCCCCTCCCCCTCCCCCTACCCCTCCCATACAATTTATTCACAAATATTAAAGTTTTTTTTGCTCCGGTGTTATGTTTTCATTTTGCGGTTTACTACGTTTTCGCTGTTTCTCGCGATCATTTCCACCACTATTAGACCGTGGATCTCCACCTGCTTCAATCTCGGCACACTTTCTTTGCTTCATCCACAACTGTTATTTTTATCCAATAAATCGTGGACAATTAGAACTTTTACTTAGACTTAACGGTTGTGTTCCGTTGAGTCTACTATACCTGATGATGCCTCGTGTTGGGGCGAAACACGTGTCGTTTGCAAGGTGGAAGAGTGGTGGTGTATTTGGTGTTGTGGATAGTGTTTTGTAGGTGGAGAGTTGCTGACGGCCGTTTTATGGTAAGATTTAGTTTAAGTTTCCCGTAAATCCACTTCATCCAGCAGAAAAACGCACATTATTAATTTTCGATTTTTGTTTGCTTGTCGCGGATCTTAGCTAAGTAAAAGTTCTAACTGTCCACATAGTAATAGATTTTCGCAAAGTAACGCCTGACTCCATTAATCATCCAATAAATCTTCAAAGTAAATAATAGGTACGTACGTTAACTTACAATGTCATGTGACTTTGCAAAATCGATTGCGGGTACTCCGAAAGCTATAAAAGCTGCCTTGGTAACGTGTAAGTCGGTAATTAGATTTTGTGGGTATCGTCTTACACTTAAAGCACTTCTCTTTGATCTCCCCGACAACTCGGTTCGGAGTTATTCGGTTAAGCCTACATTGAACTTTATATTTGAATAATATTTAATGGTATAAAGAATATACCATAGATTAACGAAGGTAATAAACATGTCACCTGATGGAAAGCATTCAATGCATCTACAGCACAAATCAACTTCTTCTACTTGACCGCATAATAGTAGTAGAGCCACGCTGTAGACTAATACTTTGTCAAGAACGGCATAATCTTTGTCTGTAGTATGAATGGGCCGGCTCGCCCGAGGAAGTACCACACTCCCACGAGGTCCGGAGGCCCAACATCTCCCCAACTCCCTCTACCCCTCCCACTCCCATAATGACACTTTCCTTAAAGGTCGGCAAAGCTTCCGCACTACCTATGGCGCTGCGGAAGTCTATGCGCATCCTTGATTGCTTTCCATGAGGTGACACGCCTGCTCGTTCCCCTTTCTATCCCATAAAATAAAATACAAAGTCAGGCGATTCGAATCGTCGATGACCAAGGTCTCACTTATCAGCTTGATGTTCTAACACTGCGGAGGATATCTCATCTCTCAGCATCTTGTATCGATTTCACCGTGGACAGTGCTCCGAGGAATTGTTTGTAATAACTCCTGCCGCTGAGTTCCACAACTGGATAAGTAACCAAAAATAAAAGTTTCATCCCCACCATGTGGATGAATGGCGGTGCGTTTTTCAAGAAACTTCACACACAGAACGGATAAAACATTGGAACGTTCTAAAAACAACCCTATACTTTGCTGAGGGATGAAACTTTTTCTTGTGGCGGGTTATACGGTAGAACAATTCAGCAGCCGGGATCCAATATCCAATATCAGCCCGCGGCAGTCCACTGCTGGACATAGGTCTCACCCAAGGCGCGCCACCTAGCCCGATCTTCGCCTACACGCATCCAGTCTCTGCCAGCCGCCTTGCGCAGATCGTCGCTCCATCTAGCAGGAGGGCGTCCCACACTACGTTTGCCGAGTCGCGGTCTCCACTCCAGCACTCGTCTACTCCAACGATTGTCGGTTCTCCGACAAACGTGTCCAGCCCATTGCCACTTCAGCCGGGATAATTCCTAACAATTCTTTGGAGCACTCCCCATTATAATATCGATAGATTATATAAGATATATGTGTGTAATATATATGAGTATCCATATATATTACATATTCTAACAAGATTCACACTATGAATAAATTATCCCGAATCTTACCTTACGCGGATTATTGTGAAGTAAATTGACTCATACGAACTTAAGTTTAACAACGAACATTGAAATCATTACGTTCCTAAAATAAATTTATCTTTAATATTTAAAGAGCTGATAGCCAAATATACACACACCACACACACTACTTGATTAACCACAACGATAAAATCAAATTAGTAATAGATGAAAGCGAATTAAATATTCTTATAATATTATGAGTAATGATTTAAATAAAAAAGACCAAAAGAAACAAACGATAAAGATGATATGTTGATAGTTAAAACTTTTACTTGGCTAACATCCGCGACAAGCAACCAAAATCAGAGAAATAAGTCAAAATTATTTTTAATTTACCAACTAGCAGTCAGCGCCATCTATGGTACAAGTAATAACTTATATCCAATAAGAATATTATAAGATATGTTAAAAATAAACTAGTACTATTATTATCTGTTTATTATCTTTAAAAAGTTTGCCTGAAATAAACAATTTAAAGACAAACATGTGTTATAAATTCAGCTCAAGAAGTCACCTTTAATAGATTACTTATTTGGCTACTAGATGGCGTCGATCGCAAACGTAAGAGCAGTTAATATATATCTATTTATTTGTATATAACACAAACACATATTTATTATGTAAACTAATTATAAACTATCCGGGTCTGGTGGTAGAATGAGGTCGAATACTCGGTAAATGCATGCTCACTGATTGTTTTCTGCGAATATTGAGAGAATATTCTGCCTTCATTTCACGCACATGGTTTCAACAAGATGGCGCCACGCCTAGAATGATCATGAAGCTTCTTCGTGATTTCTTTCGAAGTGTATATATAGTTGTATGCAACGAGCTCTATTAGCACACTTGGCGCTGATTTCAGCGAGAACCAGTGTAGTTAAATCGCGGACCACAGTGATGAAATTAATTACGAAATACATACACATAGGTACATAAATATACATAATAAAAATAAAATGATAAATAATAAACAATTGAATTAAAAAAAAACTAAATTTTACTTTGTCATAAACCCACTGTAACTAAAAGACCAAGTTCTTATATACTATTTTTTTATGAGATGGGAAGGCAAATGAGCAGTCGTTCACCTGATGGAAAACAATCAATGTCGTCCATACACTTCCGTAGTGCCACAGGCAGTGCAGAAGCGTTGCCGGCCTTTAAGGAAAGTGTCGTTATGGGAGAGGGAGGAGAGAGAAGGGTTGGGCCTCCGGAACACAATCGCTCACCGGACGAAGCGCGGTAGCTAAGCTACCACTCAGACGTAGTACTTCCCCGGGTAAGCCTTCATGCTAGAGACTAATATTATCCCATTCTTGACAAAGTATTCGTCTGCAGCGTGGCTCTACCACTAGTATAAGTAAATAGGGAGGTCTATATCCCGCAGTGTGACGTATATGGACAAAAAAATGCCCCATGTTATAATTAGATGGTATACAGAGCGAATGCCAAAGTAATCGACTCCATGATGCAAAATACTGGCCATTCATAAATATTATTTTCCATTCATAATTTCTTACGTTCATTCATAACTTTTTTTTTTAAATTTAAGATGGTTTTGCATTCAAGTTTCGAACAGATAACGCCCATTGTGACAAAGGCACGTTGTTTGTGGTGAATCTACATGTTATTTATTATCTGTGGATATTTTGAGTTTTTGTGAAAACCTAGTGCAGGTAGCAGCGGTATACCTTTTTATAGAAAAGTGAATGGTAGAAATGCTTCATGATATTATTGATATATATTTACATAAGTGACAATAATTTTGGTGCTAGAGTGGAGATAGCATCCTATCAAACTATCGTAATCGTCCAGGAGGATATCTACCTCGGGCAAGTCATGCGATTGGGTGGATATATAGGTACAACATTCAAAAACTATTATATGAAATGTGAAAAGTTAGCAACCCTAGCTTTTGTTAAAAATTAATGTTAATACCAAAGTTGATTATCAAATTATTATATCCTTAAGATAAATGCTAATATTGTGTAATAACTTACATAACTTTAAGTTTGAATTGTATATTTATTATCTAAATCATTAAAACTGAAAACTATTAATGTTAATTAATGTATATGGACAGTCATATAGTGACTGTCCATATAGTGATGGATTTCCGCAAAGTAACGCCTGACTCCATTAATAATGTTAATTAATGTTTCAAATTGTAATTAATAAAAGATCTCAGTAAATTATTAAGACTGTCAAATAAATAATAAAGATTACTTTATTTGATATAAGTTTCTTTCTATCCAAAATAAAAATCATACCGAGCACGAGGCAAGTATTCCCCGAAGCATTTACCAACTTTTTTTACCATTTACTCTTTCGTGTTATGTGTAGATTTTAGAAAAACTAATGTTTTAAATTTTTATGCCGGGTAAGAGGAGGGGGAGGGGAGGGGAGAGGGGGAGGGGAGAGGGGAGAGGGGGAGGGGAGAGGGGAGAGGGAGGGGGGAGGGGGGTAGGGCCTCCGCAACTCAGCCGCTCACCGGACGAAGTGTAGACGAAGTGAAGACGTGTTAGCCAAGCCACCACTCAGACCCTGGTTTTTTGCACGAATGTGGTAACTAAGATTCATTACAGATTGAGATATATAAGGCCCAACAAACTGTACTGTAGTTTATGGGAAATTTCAAATCTCCAGGTAAGTTATCGGAAACACAGCTGGGGACAGCCGGTCCCACATTGTAGTGGTGCGCGGAAAGAAGTTTCGAGAAAAACGAACCGTACTGGGTCGCCACTCATCCAAAAAGTAAAGGTGATTCATTTTTCTCAATCTAATAGTAATGCATTTTGATTATTCAAATAAAGAAATTTATTTGCAATAAGCACACTACCGTATCACTCCTCGTTTTTCGTTGCGGTGGTATCATATCCCTATCATCCTGTCTAAATCCATAATCCATAATCCCAAGTCAATCCATTCCTTTCTTCTCTATGATTTTTGCCACCCGTCACGTCCTGATTCCCACGAGAGCGGAATTCGAACGGAGAGCCGTTTCGCTGCGATGAATGTGAGAGGAAGAATTGATGAAAAGATGGAAGAATGTGAAAGAAGCAAGCAAGGTGTGTCGGGATCGTAGCGGATGGTGATCTGTGGTCTCTGCCTAAACCTACAGGGAGACAGACGTGACTATATGTATGTATGTGGAAATTTATTCAAAAAATGAAACTACAGTCTTGATACGCAAAGAAAGGCAATTAATTACTTGAGTTATAAATTAATTGGTTGGATTGTGAAACCAATTAAGGTTGCTTTGTGTTCCTTCAATGGCACCGCTCACCGCTTTTTGATTTACGGCAATCATAAATTTTGATACAAGTCACACTTTTATGTAAATTCACCGCAGAGGGCGCTTGAAAAACAAACGTTGAAGGCAATTAAGCTAATTATGAAGCGCTGCATATATTGTGACCGATGGACAAAAGATCACGATGAATGCTAGATGTAAATCATTAAAAGCACAAAGCGCTATAAATTGCAATTAGCGGTGTACCTGAGCGCATTGCAAATTATATATGTGCAATATTTCGTCACGGACTAACTCGAATATTCAAATGATCTTGTTGTGTGGTCCAAGTGCATAAGACGAGAGTTTTTTTTCCTATTTTTTTGTTGTAATAGCAATTAGTAATAACTATTATGCCAGTGTCAAGTAAAATACAATAATATCAAGTCTATTGGAATATAACAAGTCAGCTTATCACGTTACGTCTTGATAAAATGGTGGCTATTCTACGAAAACCTTCTATGGACTTTTGCAACATAAAAAATCACGATACAGGAATTTATTTCATATGACTAATAATTATTAATCGAACTATATTGCGTAATACGCCACCACAATTAAACAATATAACTGATAATAATAATAAAAACACAAGGTCACTGATGTGAATTGGCGGGAAAAAGCGGTTTATTCTATTTCTTATTTATATAAAATATTAATTAAAGAAAATAGTGACTAACAAAATTAGTGACTTTGGACTGATCATGTCGTATTACTGTTGAATTTTACGAGTGTCGGTTTAGTACTACCAACACTACTCCGCTGGCTTAGTGACCCGAAGTGGATCTTTGTCTCCGAAACGAGAGTCCTCCTATCTTTTCCTGTCGTTCGCTAATGGAAGATTATCAACGCCCATAAACATCCGCAGTTCCATATGCAGTGTAGAAGCGTTGCCGGCCTTTAAGGAAAGTGTCATTATGTGAGGGGGAGGGAGGAGAGAGTTGGGCCTCCAGAACTCAACCGCTCAACGGACGAAGCGTGGTAGTTAAGCTACCACTTAGATGCTGGTTTTCTGCGGAAGTGTGGTACTTCCCGGGTTGAGCCAGCCCATTCCTATTACAGACAAATATATATATATATATATATATAGTTAAATATTGTATGAATTTACTTTCATGACATGTACCACACACCAAAGTTGGTTAGACCCCCCCCCTATATCGCAGACACGCGGAGCTAACAACATCAAATATTAAACGCTCAGAATGTCATTGAAATTTCATATAGAGAGTACGCGATGTGATGGTATACCTAATATTTGATATCTATCATCTTTATTAGGCTGAAAAATAAATAGATAGTCTAGTTTAGCTACGCCGAGCTCTTATTACTAGTATGTGATTCTTTAGGCTATCGATTCAATGCAATATTATATCAAACTACTAATTTTTTTTACCAGCTCATATAATAGGTCGGGGCAAAAGTATTTTCGTATATTGAATGTATTATTAGTAATCAAACCTCTTTGGCTGTACTGAATGTAACTGGCTGGTTTTAATACCATATTAAATGTGACATTCTGAAGATGCAATAAATAAAAAAACACTAGATCCCGCCATTTTTTAATTGTTTTTCAAGCAAGCAAAATGAACGTATGTGACGAAGAAATTCGGTACATTTTAAAGTTTTATTACAAAAAAGGTAAAAATGCGACGAATGTCGCGAATAAAATTTGTGCGGTTTACGGACCTAATGCGATATTAATAAGAGTAGCACAAATGTGGTTCAAGCGTTTCAAGTCTGGAAATTTTAGTGTGAAAGATGAGGTTCGCTCTGGTCGCCCTGTCACAGATAAAATCAGTGCCATCTTTGAGAAAGTGGAGCAAGATCGACATATTAGTAGCTACGACATTGCTGAAGAACTGGATGTTGATCATAAAACAGTTTTACGTCATTTACGAAAGTCTGGGTACAAGAAAAAACTTGACATTTGGGTACCACATGATCTCACTGAGAGAAACCATGACAACGCCAGACCGCACTCATCTATAGCCACGCAGCAAAAATTGAGAGAGCTTGGCTGTGATGTATTGATGCATCCTCCGTATTATAGCCCTGACCTTGCTCCATCAGATTTCTACCTGTTTCGGTTATTGCAGAACTCTTTAGGAAGCATAAAGCTAGCCTCAAAAGAACACTGTGAACACTACCTGTCAGATTTTTTTAATCACAAATCTCAAAATTTCTACAGGAATGAGATCATGGCACTACCCACAAGATGGCAACAAGTCATCGATCAAAACAGCACATACATATTATAAATAAATAGAAAATTATACCCAAAAAAATATTTTCCTTTGTATAAACAATACGAAAATACTTTTCCCCCGACCTAATATATCCCACTGTTGAACATGGGCTCCATTTCTGGAGGAACGGACGTTAACCCACCACACTTGTCCAATGTGGATTGACGGGATCACCAGACTCGGAATAAATATTTGTAATCCATACATAAATTTATTCCGATCCCCGGATCGAACCCGCGACCATTGACTCCGCGATTGGAGGGCCCCGTCACTGAGCCAATTGGCGGTCACTCATAACTACTCATACTACCCTGTTATTGGAGAATCTATAAGAGATCGGGGGTAAGTTTGTGCCGGGGAAATGTTCTAATAGGGCTCGTGGTAGAGGAGTTACATTCAAATCTTGAAGATCGGAAGGTGGTGGTAAATCACTCAATGGACGGCTCGAACTGAAATACCTACGGGAGACGCTCTCGAATAAATCATGGTTAAAAATGCAAGTAATTCGGGGGGGGGGGGGGGAAGACAATGGCGGAAAACAAGATGGCCGCTATAAAAAGTGAAAATAATCAATTATAGGCTGAAATCGCCGAAATTCGGCAGAAGTCCGAAACGCTAGCGTAGTTCGTTTCGTTCGGTGAATGCCAAAATTCAATTCTTTTGCTTTAAACAAATCTTACCCTAAGTTAACTTAATACTATAGATGCGCTTGGGTGGCGGTGTTACCTTGATATTTCACATGTTTACAAAATCAACAAAACAAATAATATAAAAAAATATGAACGTCAATTCCACATTTTCTTTTTTTTTTTCAAACAACCCGCTTCACTACTTACGGTATACATATCGTCACGCCTGTCTCCCGTAGGGGCAGGCAGAGACCACAAATCTCCATCTACTACATTCCCGGCATACTTTCCTTGCTGCCTCCATACTCATCACTCCATGCACGCTCGTCGACTAAGGATACTCATGGCCTGGCCTTTTTAGAAACTATTTGGTCAAGGTATATTTTTCCTTGGTCTAGGGGAAGACCCTTCCGTCCACATCCGTAACGTAAATTTCTATTGCCATCGAAAAAATTGTACGCACTAATATTTTTCATGTGCGCATTGTTCAAAATTTATGTGCGCGCGCACACACGTGCATCTTAGTAGGGCCGCTAGGCGCAAACCGCGGCCAAGGTAGGTGTTTCTACTTTTTGCAAAAACTCGTGGTCCTTACTAAGACTTTGAACTAATTTTCTTTGTCCAGCTAAAGCGTAGCATTCTCGTAATTCGACCATAGTAAACAAATCTCCTGAATCAATCATTTCTATATTATATACTAGCTGACCCGGCAAACTTCGTACCGCCTCAGAATCAATAAATAAAAAAGCTAAACGATAATTGCAGAATGTTTCAACTTGTGGTCTTCATGTGGTCAAAACTTAACAGGAACAAAAAGAAATCGTAATCAATTTAAAAAAATGCTCGATATGAATTAAATTTTATTATTTTTAATTACACATGATGTTGAAAAATTGTTATGTCACAAAATGAGCTTACAAAATAAAGTTTGTAGTGTACGGTTCTAATTAAAAAACTTGCTCACAATACAAATTAATATAATATCGTTATCTCATTAAATACAGATTAAATATAGTTATTTAAGTTTCATAATTATTATATACATATTACACTTGATGATACACAAAAATAGTCACGTCACAACGATCAAATATTTGACAGGTAGGAATAGTTTCCTAGTATTTTGATCATATTTACTCACCTTTTAAACCTTCCCTGGACTTCCAAAAATAATTCAAAACCAAAATTAGCCAAATCGGTCCAGTCGTTATCGAGTTTTGGCGAGACAAACGAACAGCTATTGATTTTTATATATATAGATTTGTGCCCTTTCATCGTGATAATCAGACATAATCCCTACAATTACTTTTCAATCACCTAACTTGGTATTATTATTTAATCTATCAAATCACCAGTCACCCTAGAATTAATAAATAATGGTGAAAAAAACACAAAAGTGGCACAATGCATATTATTCGCGAACTATGTTTCCCTAAAACTTGTAAACGTGGGCTGATGTGCCCCGTGGCCATTGTTAGCGCCGGTACCCCATCATATTTAGGTGAAAATAACGAAAATGGATCCAATAATGGGTGTCAATCACAGTGTAATTTGTGACACACTCCATTTTGGGCCGATAAGCAGTCTATTGTTACAGTAGATAATCATTTTATTAGACACAACATTATTGTCTTATACCAAAATTTCTTGAAGATAATTGTACATGGAAATCTCTCTATATTTTGATGCTTTTAACTTTTTGATTATTTTTTTTTTTGTAACAAAAATTAATGAAAAATACCAAAATATTTTCACATAGGTTTCACATAGGACTACTAAAATTATTATTTATATAATATTTTAAGAGATGATGGCAGTTGGCGAAATCGAAGAAATACCGAAATCGAGCATCTGGTGGCCCAACCCAATGTAATATAATATTAATATAATAATGGAGTGACTAAGGCTCTCCGAATCCGTTGAGAGGATGGGGAAAGATCGCGTACTCAAGACAGCGCTTCAAGCACAGATGGAAAGACGTGATGGAGACTGACTTGCGCAACCTTCAAATCTGCAACTGGCAAAATGTGACGCAGGACAGGGTACGGTGGCGTAAAATCTTTTCGGAGGCCAAGATCCATTTTCGGTCTCTGCGTCAACAGAGTAAGTAAGTTATTTGACTTCTACAGTAATATTAAATTCTCGGAGAACGGCGACCCTGTATTCCTACGAGCATCCTCTTCAAATAAAACTTTTTTACGATAATATGTTAGTTTATTCTTCTTTACTTGTACACGGAAGAACGAGATGTTCTATGTTATTCTGTATCTTCTATCAATAAACTATAATATAATATTATTTTAAATAATCTAGTTGTGTATTTCTCTGTCAATGGATCAAATCATAATCATTAATCCGAAAAACAATTATTCATTTTTGTTTCACATTTTAAAATTACGAATGTTAAAATAGTAACATAACCAAACGCCTACTAGACAGCAAACCGTCGTAGCGAAATGGTCGAAGGAGCCACGGCAGACCGAAGCTCTGGTGGCTAGATGGAGTCGAGGACGACGTGAAGGCAATCGGTCTGAGGAGCTGGAGAGAAAAAGTTAAACTATAATCCTACTGGAAAAATTTACTGAACCAAGCTAAGGTCCATCCGCGGCTGTAACGCCTTGATGATGAATGTAGTAATATAATAAAAAAGGTTTTATTATGTTCGAATAAAAAGTTTTTGTTAATTAGCGACTGAGCTAATAAACTCACATAATAAACCACGGTAGTGTAGGTAATGAATAGAAAAATTAAAATTAGTATTAATTACATTAACTACACTACCGTGGTTCATTGTGTGAGCTAATTAGCTCACGTAATGAACCACGCTAGTGTCGTTTGAGAGGTTAGGCATCCAGTTGCAACTAAAGAGTTATTCTCTTTAGTTTTTTCAACCTTCTCCTGTTTTATGTTACATATTTCTCCACTTCACATCAACCAACGTCTTATCTAAACTAAAATAACTGTCAGGCATCGCTTCTATTGTGCAGTGAACGTTTACGTTTATTTTATGGGATAGGAAGGCAAACGAGCCATAGACATCCGCAGTGCAATAAGCAATGCGGAAGCGTTGCCGACCTTTAAGGAAAGTGTCATTATGGGAATTGGGAGGGAGAAGGGGAGGGGAGAGGGAGGGGAGGGGGAGGGGAGAGGGAGGGGAGAGGGAGGGGAGAGGGAGGGGAGAGGGAGGGGGACGTTGGACCTCCGGAACTCAGCCGCTCACCGTACGAAGCGCGGTAGCTAAGCCACCACTCAGACGCCGGTTTTCAGCGGAAACCGTTCGCCTGTTCGATAAAAACTATTTTATAATAATCAAATAGAATTGTAAAATGTTAAACCAACTGTAGCACAGTTAAATCCTTGTTTACCCGGCAATAATTTACTGCATTACATTTTTATTAACAGCTTGTAATAATTCAAAGGATATGAGGCAGGATATGATACTACAAAACTGAACTTGGGGCCACAATTGAAATATTAGGCTTAAAAAATGGCATAATATAGGTGTGAGGCCCCGAAATCGGCGTTTCATAGAAAAACATTTAAAGGTTTATTTTTACGTGCACCAAACTTATAAAGTTAATGGTAGCGGGTTCTATCCCCGCATCGGAATAAATATATGTATATGTATGGCCTACAGATATTTATTCCGAGTCAGAAATGGGAAGGCTCAGCAGTGGGATATATATGGGCTGTGAAAAAAAATTAACTAAAGGAACTAAGGAAAACTTGAAAAGTATTTGGTTTTAGTTTTTCATTTTTTATTTTTATGAGCTCTCAACCTTATTATCGATGTGATTAAGATAATTTAATGCCATATTTAAAAGTTGCTTTTTATCGAGAAATTTCTCATTATCTCAATACCTATGTGTATATTTACTAACAATTTAAAAAATACTTTGATACTTTATATTTCTGATTTATTTTATTTCCTGTCTTTATCTCGTTTCATCTATTTTTGGATTTACATTGGTGTACAATAAATGCGTGAAAACTAAAATCGGGTTAAGTGGCCTATGCCCAACAGTGAATTGCCGCTAGCTAGCTAGCTAGTTGATGATGTACAATAAATAAATAATAGTAATTACAATAAATAGTAATAGTAGTAGTTGTTAATAAGTGATTTTACAAACTTTACAGGGCATTTTAATCAGTAATGTTTATGATAAATATGTCATTCTTCGTTAAATTAATTGTTTAAATTTCTCTAAATATTCCGTTACCGCCATAAAATACGTCAACATCACTAGTATGGTGTGCCTGCTGTTCTGCTTCACGGCGACACCCGGGATCTTTAGGGGGTTTCTATCTTCAAATAAAATTCTTCAAAACGATATTAATTTATTTTTCTTGTTTCATTGTACATTTATAATGTATTCATATTTATTCTTTATCATAATTTTTTAACACTTTTCAATTTACATTTTATATATGTGCTGGACGGGTGACATGTCTTTTGTTTTTATAGAAAACAATTTATTTCTTATTTATTTCAAACTTTAAATAACGTATTTAAAAAGAAATAATATAAAAAGCTTTATTGCATTAGTGATACATTTATTTATTACACTAGACATTAATAAAAATAAAATACTAAGCACAAAAAAATATTTATTAATTGCGTATCTTTGTAACACGTTTAAACCACCGTTTTAGTGGCCACACACCGCGGAATAAAATGCATTTAAGCCGCTCTGAATCTGTGAGAACATTAAACAAAGTTATGAATTGATCATATTATGAGTACGGGGGTTGTGCTGATGTTGGAAAGGCGGATGTTTGCCAACGTTTTTGCAGTTGATAAGCCGAGTTATGAGCGGGATGGAGGTAAAGCCCCGCGGTGCTAGTTTCGCACTATTAAAAACTCTGACAAGATTATTGTTATAAATAATACAAAAAAAAAAACATATAAATAGGCCAGCTATAATGCTTCCGTTGTATTTTAAACAAGCTTATTTTTTAAAAGTATTTCATATATCAATTTAAATAACTTTTATTTCAAAAGTCAATACGTACATTTTTCAAGAGTAACTAGCTCATCAGATTTAAAATTCTTTCACCTTTTTTGAAGCGAAAACTTGTATAGCCGCGTTACACGATTCTGGGTAGAGAAAAAATCCATAGGTTATCTATAGCTATGAGTTATATAGAGAATAGGTTAATATAGTATATAATATAGCTATCAGTATAGCTGTAGACATATTTTAAACACAGTTAATGTGCGCGCGAGGGAGGTGGAGGGGAGGAGGGAGGGGGGTTGGGTCTCCAAAACTCACCCACTCACCGGACGAAGCGCGATAGATAAGCTACAACTCAGACGCCGCTTTCCTGAACAAGCGTGGTACTTCCCCATGCGAGCAGACCCATTCATGCTACAGACAAATGATATGCCATTCATGACAAAGTATTCGTCTGCAGCGTGGCTCTACAGCTGGATTTGTTTCTCTTGACTCCTCTTAATAAGCCCGTGTTACTGAAGGTAATATTTTAACTGTGCATGTAATAGATTAAAGGTACGACCACACGGCTGTAATTACTCTGTAGCTGCAAACCTCAAAACTAATTATTTATCAAGTGATGTTAAGCTCTGAACTTCGATCAAAACGGCTAACCGCATTTAATTGGAGCATTTGCAAATATATAAACTTGTACTAACGCCAATATTTTAACTTTATGGAACAAAAGTTGAGATTCACTTTACTAGACACACAAAAATAGCTAGACCAAACAACTAACAGAAAGGTTACTAAGAGACAACAAGAAAAGGCAAGGAAGGCCAAAATCTTACTTCGAATGGTTAACAAGAATTCTAGTTTTATAATTAAAATGTTATAATTAAAAACATCGTTACGTCTATTAGATATTATATATAAGATATATAAGATTTTAAAAAAATGTTAAGAAATTTTATGCAGCAGAGAAGAATTATGCGTAAATTAATTATTAAGATCTGTATTTACTTATTTCTTATTATTATAAAAATAAACACTATTAAAATAATATTTTAATACTATGAAAATAATATTTTAACATTATTAAAATATTATTTTAATACTATTAAATTAATATTTTAACATTATGGTTATTATTATTATTATATTATTATGGTTATTAATCCTTCGTGGCGGAAAAAAAGGGGAAAAAGCCGATGAAGGATTTAAGCATCCAAGAAACATCATGGTCCTAACCGTGCACAATATGGCTGCTTTTTGAATTTTGAATTTAACCCATTTACCTAAACCTAACTTGGATAGATGAGTGTCCAAATTTTATCTCATATTTATGACTATGGGTACAATGATAATGTAATCAACATGCCACATGACGGAAATCTCATGTGCGATATCAATGTATTTTAATTGTAAATATATTTTTTTAATTTTCTTTCATGGCAATTACTTATAACTATTATGCCAATGTCAAGTAAAATACAATAATATCCAATATCTTGAAATGTATCTAACTAGTCAGCTTATCACGTTACGTTTTGATAGAATGGTGGTTATTCTACCAAAACCTATGGTTTTCTCAGTCAATACACACGTTTCTTTCATATCACTCCTATTATACGCCTTTAATCGAACTATATTGTACAATACGCCAGCACAATTGAACAATATAACTGATAATAACATTATGAATATGAAATAAAAACACGAAATCATTGATGTAAGTTGGCGGGAAAAGTCCTATTAAAATACTTTAAAATATAATAAAGAATAAAAAATGAGTTTCTTTCACATCACTCCACTTATACGCCTTTAATCGAACTATATTGTACAATACGCCACCACAATTGAACAATATAACTGATAATAACATTATGAATATGAAATAAAAACACGAAATCATTGATGTAAGTTGGCGGGAAAAGTCCTATTAAAATATTTTAAAATATAATAAAGAATAAAAAATGAGTTTCTTTCACATCACTCCACTTATACGCCTTTGATTGAACTATATTGTACAATACGCCACCACAATTGAATAATATAACTGATAATAACATTATGAATATGAAATAAAAACACAACGTCACTGATTTGAATTGGCGGGAAATATTATATTAACATCATTCTAAATAGATGCAATAAAATAGTTGTGATTATTAACAAGTAAACTAAAAAAGAACATTCCATCAAACAGTCGTTTCATGTTAAAAAATAAAATATACAAAAAGCAGCGAGACGACGCCGTGGAGTCTGCAGCTTGTCTTCATTCATCCACACAACACTCTATTGATTGATTTTACGTTCATTCAATCTTTTTTTTTTTGAGTTGCGATTGTGAAATAGTGCATTATTGAAATAAGCAAAGCACCATTGTCACGTACGGACAGAGCCTGTGTTTGTGGTGTATTGACTAGGATAATTTATTACACCTTTATAGCTTCGAGTGGAGGCATCTTTGAATGAAATTGGTATAACAGGTAACATTTGGAAGTATTCTATGAGTTGTAAGTTGGGTTGGTAGAAATTGCTAAAATTTTTCGTTTTTAATTTTTCTCTTTATTTGTATAATGTGAGGTTATAACAAGATGAAAAAAAAGAGACGTATAAAAGCCTCATCACATTGCCACTTATGGCGTACAAATTTCATTAATATTTTTTTTATGGGATAGGAGGGCAAACGAGCAAGCGTGTCGCCTGATGGAAAGCAATCAACGCCGCCCACGGGCAACCACGACACCGCAGGAGTCGCGGAAGCGTTGCCGGCCTTTTAGGTATGTATAGGCTTGTTTTTTGAAGGTTCCAATGTCGTAACGGTTCGGAAAGACCGCCGAGGGTAGCTGATTCCACAAAGTGGTGGTGCGAGGAAAGAAGTTACGAGAGAAACGCACCGTAGTATATCGCCACTCATCCAGGTGGTGGGGATGAGATTTTTCTTTACGGCGAGTTGTAATGACACACTATTAGAAATAACTAAAACAATTATTACAAATCTAAAAAAAACATAGCTAGATTATTATAATATCATTAAAATTATAATTTATTATTACATTTATATATCATTTTTTATATGATCTTTTTTTAATTAAAGTTACGTTCAATTCTTTTAATTCATGAGGTATATTATTGTAAATGCGTATACATATGATCAGGCAACTATTTATATATTTGCTGAGTCTGGGGTGATCATCCAACACTAATCTTCGAGGATCACGCTATCACGTTACTACTTAAATGAGTTTAACTATTTATTTATTTAATTTAAATAGATATTGTACACAAGGCAAAACTCATCTCATGACAAGTTTCCTTTATGTAACCAGGAATAACCTTTTGTAGTAGAATTAAAAATTATCTTTGCCTAGCGGGGTACGCGACCCCGGCCTTCCGAGCTACTACCGTATCACTCCTTGTCTTCCGTTGCAGTAGTATCATATCCATATCATCCTGTCTAAATCCATCTTTCTTCCCCCTGTTCTTTCCTTTATTCTCTATCCTTTTCTCATCCTCTCCGCCAATCCACGGTCTGCCGCGCCAATGGATGCATGGCTAAGGGCGAGCTTAGTCACAAGCGTGCCGACCGTCCCGGGATCGGGCTCACCGGGTACTATAGTGCCTTGCCTCAGCATGCGGGGCTCTGCTAGGGCTGACCTCCATCCTCCCTTGCGGCTCGTGGGATTAACAGGGACGAGTTTTAGTAAACTTAATTTGTCCAAAACAGCGGCGACGTGGTTCGCCACCCGTCACGTCCTGATTCCCACGAGGGCGAGAAGCGACTAACGGAGAGCCGTTTCGCTACGATGAATGTGAGAGGAAGAATGGTTGAAAATATGAATGAGTGTGAAGGAAGCAAGGAAGGTGTGCCGAGATCCTTCGCAGATGGACATCTATGGTCTCTGCATACCCTTACGGGAAACAGGCGTGACGATATATATGTATGTAAAAGAATTTTTCTTGTAAAAGCGGTAGTATATAAAAGATTGGGAATGTATGGTCGACATCATTCCAAACATTAAAGAATTTAATCGCGAAAGCTTGTTTCGGCACATATCAAAGCAATGCAAAGAATATGGCGCAACCGAATTACTCCGAATTTGTCCGGCGAAAGGTAACAGATTGTGATCGATTAAGAGATGTGTCTACAGATTTGCCTCTACGTGAAGAGAGCGTGCAAAAAAGTCCTTTATCGGCTCTATTTATTCGCCGACACGTACCTACTCTGGCTTGTAAAGGGTAGCGCGTTTGAGATTTATATAGATATTTTATCAGACTTCCATTGTGAGATTTTTGTTTGGCCGATTGGGTTTTCCAGTTTTGTAGCTAAACATTCAAGGTTTAACCTCTTAGACACGGCTGAAATTTGTACGGAGTTGTGAATACAAAACAAGTATAAAACAATATACGAAAATGATTATTTAATTCTAAGTCAACTCTCTCTCTCACTCTACATCAACGAGTGTATTACTCCAGTGCGTCGTTATAGTGACTAATCTTTCACGCAGATACACACAAAAAAGACACACACAGAGAGACCCCCATTCAGATTTTTTATGGGATAGGAAGGCAAACGGGCAGGCGTGTCACCTGATAGAAAGCAATCAACGCCGCCCATAGACATCCGCAGCGCCATAGGCAGTGCGGAATCGTTGCCGACATTTAAGGAAAGTGACATTATGGGAGTGGGAGGGAGAAGGTGTTGGGCCTCCGGAACTCAACCCGCTCACCGTACGTGCGGTAGCTAAGCTACCACTCAGACGCCGGTTTTCTGCGGGAGTGTGGTACTTCCCCGGGCGAGCCAGCCCATTCGTGCTACAGACAAATAATACGCTATTGTTGAAAAAATATTCGTCTGCAGCGTGGCTCTACCACTAAAAAAACTTGTATAAATAATTGAACACTTATGTAGCCAATAACGGATTTAATATTTATTATCTTAACTTACAGTTAAAATATATACAAAGTCATTGATCACGGCGGTTAATCTATAAAATATTTGTTTATCCATATACATATATGTGTGTGTGTGTGTGACAACTTTTCGGTTGTCTTCCGTAGAGTCTACTATACCTGAAGATGCCTCGTGTTGGGGCGAAACACGTGTCGTGTACAAGATGGAAAAGTGATAGTGTGTGTTTGGCGTTGTGATGGCCGATTTTCGGTAAGTTTTTGGTTTACGTTCCAAATACATCCACTAAACCCAACGGAAAAACACACATTATTAATTTTCTGTTATTGTTTTGCTTGTCGCGGATCTTAGCTAAGTAAAAGTTTTGACTGTCCATATATTATGCCAGTGTCAAGTAAAATACAATAATATCAAATGTCTTGCAATATTACTAGTTAGCTTATCACCTTACGTCTTGATGAAATGGTGGCTATTCCACCAAAACCTATGTCAACTTAAAACATCACTATACACGCATTTATTTCATATCACTTCACTTATACGCCTTAATCAAAGTACATTGTATAATACGCCACCACAATTAAACAATATAACTTATAATAATATAAGATTATGAATATGAAATAAAAACACAACGTCACTGATGTAAGTTGGCGGGAAAAGTCCCAATAATTATTGTCTGAGAGAATTTTTAAAACGTTTTTGTTTTTAAATGTATCTTAAGTGGTTTTATAGGTGGATATTAAACAAACAATTTGAATATAATTTAAATTAATTTTATATGTGATAAAATATTAGCTTGGATTTCAATAGGCGGAGTTAGCATTACAAAAGCGATTCGACTCCGCCCATAAGAGAAGGGATGGACAGATGCGCATGATTCAGCGAAAGGACGGCTATTGTGCCCTGATGGAATGATAGATATTATATCATTAAAGAACAGATAAGCTAATGCGCGTAAAATGGTAAAGAAAACAATATTCTTTCTTAAAACTAAATTAACTAAGAAGTGATTTTGAATGCTTTTAATTTAACTTAGAAAAAAAATAATACAATGCAATTTCTTAAATTTTTATAACTGTAGTGTAAGTGTAAGTGCTGGAGTGGAGAACGCGACTCGGGAAACGCAGTGTGGGATACCCTCCTGCTAGATTGAGCGATGATCTGCGCAAGGCGGCTGGCAGAGACTGGATACGTGTAGCCGAAGATCGGGCTAGGTGGCGCGCCTTGAGTGAGACCTACGTCCAGCAGTGGACTGCCGTGGGCCGATATTGATATTGATGACATCCGCAACGTAAATTTCTTTTGCCATTCGTCTTTCATCCATCCTCTCTATGTGCCCAAACGATCTAAGCGTCCCTTTCTCAACTTATGTAACGATACATACTTTCACTCCACATCTCTCTTATATCTTCATTCTTTGTTCTGGCATTTAAAGTTACCACACACATACTTTTTAATGGTCTCATTTCCACCGCATTGAGTCTGCTTACATGATTCTTCTGCCAAACCCAAATTTCACTACCGTACATCAGAGTCGGAGCAAGCCCTTGATGAACCGCCAGTCGTGCCGTTTTAGATACATTCTACCTTTTCATAAAGGAATGCCGGGCTCTATTAACCTGATTACCAGCTTTTACCTGAATGTCACCTTCACATTTTCCATCTTTTGTAAACAATGACCCCAAATATACAAACTCATTCACTTGCTCAATATTTTCTAATGATTGTTCATCCAAAGATTTTGGGTTTTTTATAATTGTAAGCCACCCGTCACGTCCTGATTCCCATGAGGGCGAGAAGGGACGGACGAAGAGCCGTTTCGCTATGATGAATGTGAGAGGAAGGATGGATGAAAAGATGGATGAGAGTGAAGGAAGCTAGGAGAGTGTGTCGGGATCGTAGCGGATGGAGATCTATAGTCTCTGCCTAACCCTACAAGTAGACAGGTGTGACTATATTTTTTTTAACAGCCCATAAATGTCCCACTGCTGAGCACGGGCCTCTCCATTTTTGGAGGAACGGACGATAACTCACCACGCCTGTCCATGCGGATTGGCGGGGTTACCAGACTCGGAATAAATATCCGTAATATATATTTATAATGATTAATGGAGTCAGGCGTTACTTTGCGGAAATCCATTACTATGTGGACAGTCAAAAGTTTTACTTAGCTAAGATCCGCGTAGAGTCTACTATACCTGAAAATGTCTCAAGTTGAGGCGAAATACGTGTCGTTTGCAAGGTGGAAAAGAGCTAGTGTGTGTTTGGTGTTGTGTATTTGGTGGGTGGGTGGAGAGTTGCTGACGGCCGGTTTTCGCTAAGTTTTAGTTTAATTTCCAGATAAATCCACTTCATCCAGCAGGAAAACACACATTATTAATTATCTGTTATTGTTTGCTTGTCGCGGATCTTAGCTAAGTAAAAGTTTTGACTGTCCACATATATATTTATTCCAATGAGAGAATCAAACCCGCGACCATTGACTCCGCGAGCGGAGGGCCCCGCCTCTGAACCAATTGGTCTTCGTCTTCACTATATGTATGTATGTAAAAATGTAAGACTGGCTTTTGACAAATATTTAATTTTTTATGTCGAAGAAATGAAATAATTCGAATATGAAGACCAAACGGCCGTTGTAATATACTACAAAGGTAAACTGCAACAAATAGGCGGCGATAAAAATCATTTCGATATCAGCGATCGCTTAAAAGGCAATCAAGTGACGATTAAGGTCCAATCACAATAACTTGACACAATAATACGTGTAATCTGAAACTCATTCAGTCGCCATGCCACGGCACTGCATTTGTAACCCGAAACTATTGTGGCGAGGTGTAAAATAATGCTTGCATTTTGCATTTTGTAACGTATAACATAACCACTTTAATATCATCGCTAAGACTCGCTTCTACTATAGAAACGTAGGACAGAAAACTGTCAATTGTTTTTTCAAAACTATTTTTTTATGGAATAGGAGGGCAAACGAGCGAGCGTGTCGTCTGATGGAAAGCAATCAATGCCGCCCATGGACAACCGCGACACCGCAGGAGTCACGGAAGCGTTGCCGGCCTTTTAGGTATGTATAGGCTTGTTTTTTAAGGGTCCAGTGTCGTATCGGTTCGGAAAGACCGCCGAGGGTAGCTGGTTCCACAAACTGGTGATGCGTGGAAAGAAGTTACGAGAGAAACGCATCGTAGTAGATCGCCACTCATCCAGATGGTAGGGATGAAATTTTCCTTTACGGCGACTTGTGCGGTTGTGGAATTCGGCGGCGGGAATTATTCCAAACAACTCCTCGGAGCACACCCGGAAGGAAAAGAAGAAATTTCTAGTTGCAGAATGAAAAGTCTTCTGAAAGATCCTGGGGCCAATCAAAAGTGATGATGGCAGTTGGCGAAATCGAAAATATGCCGAAATCGAGCATCTAGTAGCCCAAACCTATGTAATAGGAGTGACTAAGGCACACCGACTTCGTTGGCTGGGCCATGTTGAGAGGCGAGTGGGCCACGTCGAGAATCGCGCAGTCAAGAGAGCGTATGTGGATCGACCGACTAGACGCCATTCTGTGGGGCGTCCCAGGTACCGCTGGAGAGACATGATCGAGGATGACTTGCGCAACGTTCAAGTTTGCAAATGGCAGGAAGTGGCGCAGGACAGAGCATGGTGGCGTAAGATCTTTTCGGAGGCCAAGATCCATTTTGGGTCGCTGCGCCAACAAAGTTAGTTAGATTAATAACTTACAATATTCATTCTTCTATTTCTAAGAGTGCCTCTTCGATTTGCGAAGTTTGGCAGTCAATTCAGCACAACTCCCCTCTTCCTTCGCGATGTGCAGCAATTCTGAAACACTTGCTTTACCGGTCCACTCTTAGATATTACTTGGCCAAGACTTCCTTTTCCGACCAACTTGTCATTTGCCCGCAACTTGTACCTATCATATTTCATAATCTGACCCAAGTAAGCATCTTTTCTACCTTCAAAATATTCATTACAGTACTATAACGTGCCAGCTATATGATTCGGCGACACACGAGATCTTTAGGTGGTTTTATGTTCGACAAAAATGTGATTCTTCCAAGTGAAATTAATTTATTTTTCTATTCACTGTACATTTATATCTTATTCATACTTTATTCACACTTTATCATTATTATTTACTTGTGCAAGGAAAGGCGTTATGTTCCATCCGAGTAGTCGTCAGTCGATCGAATAGTATTATTTTTATGAAACAATTTAGTTCTTTTTATTTTAAATTTTAAAATTACAAATATAAAAAGAAGTAATATGGTATAAAAAGTTTTATTATATTCAAATTAAAAGTTTTAATACATTAGTGATACATTTATCAATGTATCACTACAGTAACTTAGGGCAATCCAACTGAAGTAGTCATATTATATATAGAGTATTTTAATCGCTTCCTAAAAGGGGATCTTAGGTAATTTTATTGGCGGGTCGCTTATAACTCGACACCGTTGAATTGCTTTCAAATTATTACTTTTAACGTTCCTTTGTGGACAAATTGTTGGGTTCTTTATTCATTATTGTTACAATATACACGTAAACGTTACTTGTATTGCTACATAGTAAAAAATGTAGGTAAGTTCATAGCGGTAGAGCCACGCTGCAAACGAATACTTTGTGAAGAATGGCATATTATTTGTCTGTAGCATGAATTGGCCGGCTCGCCCGGCGAATTGCAGAGGCTCAACCCCCTCCCCCTCCTTCTCCCTATCCTTCTCCCCCTCCTTCTCCCCCTCCGTCTCCCCCTCCTTCTCCCCATCTTCTACCCCTCCTTCTCCCCTCCTTCTACCCCTCCTTCTCCCCTCCTTCTCTCCCTCCCTCTCTCCCTCCTCCTCCTCCTTCTACCCTTCCTTCCCCGCCATCCTTCTCCCCCTCTCCGCCCTCTCTCCCTCCTTCTTCCCTTCCTTTCCCACCATCCTTCTCCTCCCTTCCATAACGACACTTTTCTTGGCCGATGTCTATGGGCGGCGTTGATTGCATTCTAATAGGTGACACGCCTGCTCGTTTGCCTTCCTATCTCAAAGGAAAAGGAGGCAAAGTTTCATATGATTAAAGTAACATCTGACATTACGATCTTTTTTTTTTCTTAGAAATTTTTACACCCGAGATTTTTCTATTGAAATAACCGTAACTTCGCTTTTATATTGCATTTATTAACTTCGTTAGCGGAGTCTATTATGTAAACTAACAAAAGAAATAGTGGATCTGTTCTTAAAATAAAGATGTGGATTTCGCTTAATTGTTTATAAAGAAATAAAGTTACAAGATGTTCCTTTTCATTGGATACGAGGGCAAACGAGCAAGCGTGTATATATATATATATATATATACATATATACTACATATATATATATATATATATATATATATATATATATATATATATATATATATATATATATATATATATATATATATATATATATATATATATATATATATATATATATATATATATATATACACGCCTATCCCCCGCAGGGGTTGGCAGACACCACAGAGCTCCGCTGCCATTCATCGCAGTGAAACGGCTAGTCATTGGTCGCTTTTCGCCCTCGTGAGAATCAGGACATGACGGGTGGCGAACCACGTCGCCGTCATTCTTCGACAAATTAGGTATAGTAAATTCGTCTTAGTGAATCCCACGAGCCGCAAGGGAGGATGGAGGTCAGCCCCAGCAGAGCCCTGCATGCTGAGGTAAGGCACCATAGTCCCCGGGGGAGCCCGACCCCGGGACGATCGGCACGCTTGCGACTAAGCTCGCCCTTAGCCACGCATCCATTGGCACGGCAGACCGTGGATTGGCATTGAGGAAGAGAAAGGATAGAGAAGAAAGGAAGGAGCAGGAAAGGAAAATGTGGATTGGGGGGTTACCAGACTCGGAATAAACATTTAAAAATCCATATAAATATTTATTCCGATATATATATATATATATATATATATATATATATATATATATATATATATATATATATATATATATATATATATATATATATATATAAGACAACCTTTAAGTGACTACAGTTGTCTTCCGTAGAGTCTACTATACCTGATGATGTTTGGTGTTGTTGCTAGTGGTTGGTAGGTGGAGAGTTGCTGACGGCCGTTTTTTCGGTAAGGTTTAGTTTAAGTTCCCCATAAATCCACTTATCCCAGTAAAAACACATTATTATTTTTCTATTTTTGTTTGCTTGTCGCGAATCTTAGCTAAGTAAAAGTTCTAAGTATTCACATAGTAATGGATTTCCGCAAAGTAACGCCCTACTCCATTCATCATACGTTTTTCATTGAATTCCTAGCATTAGTTCACACTCTCCCTATATATAATATATTTATTTATATATCTTGTTCAAAATTTCAATCATTAATAAAATACTTTTTATTCTTCCACTCAAGTTCAAATGCAAATTTTTTTAAACTTGTAGTGGATGTCTTTTGATGTTAGTATAGTTTTTTTTTAATGTCACAAACCTTATTAGATCTGAGGAAATGTTATCGCTTTAAGAAATTTGATGCTCACATCGGCATAAAGGTCACATGGGTGATGGGCTATATTACTGGAGAAAGGACTTGGATTAATATCCGTACAATATTTATTTTCATATGGGAATCACCCCACACCCCACACAAACACACACACACCCGATGTATAACCTATATTACTGTAAAGTTTCATCCAAATCCGTTCAGTAGTTTTTTCGTGAAAGAGTAACAAACATACATCCATACTCACAAAGTTTCGCATTTATAATATTAGTAGGATTATAAAAATAAAATAACACTTTTCATGGTAGGATATAAAAATAAAATAACACTGATCATGTAATAATATCTTTGCTTAAAGATGGCGTAGATTTTTTCAACTGCCACGTGACCTACACCTGGCTATGGCCGCACGGTTCGACAGCCACCGGGCAAGACAACAATGAAGCCACGCCCACACCACACGTGAAGTTTCTGCCGTAGGTACGCGTTAAGATTATCCGAGCGTGCGACATTGAAATATGGCTCGTCTCGAGAAATTCTATTCGACACCTTAGAGGAAATATTATAGATTTTATATAGGCAACCACTGTCTTAAGATCTATATATCTTTTGTCCTAATTTTCTTATTTGTCCTAATGTTCTTGCTGAAAACCAGCGCCGTGTGCTCCAATAGTGCGCCCGGCATATGCTGAGCAAGAACCATTTTATGACATGCGTTAGATTAAAATTATTTTCATTTGTTTTGTTTATTTATTTGTATATTATTAAGGATTTAATTTTAGTTATTCTAAAAAAAAGGTGTCATAAACAAAGTTTTTCTATTCTATTCTTTTTCTAATTTAAAAATGAGAGATTCATTTTACATACATACATACATACATACATACATACATACATACATACATACATGCATACATACATACATGCATACATGCATGCATGCATGCATGCATACATACATACATACATACATACATACATACATACATACATACATACATACATACATACATACCACAGATCTCCATCCATTACGATCCCGGCACACCTTCCTTGCCTTCTCCACACTCATCCATCTTTTAATACATCCTTCCTCTCACATTCATCTTAGCAGAACGGCTCTCCGTTAGTCGCTTCTCGCCCTCATGAGAATCAGGACGTTACGGGTGGCGAACCACGTCGCCGTCATTTTTAACAAATTAGCTATATGAAAATTCGTCTTAGTGAATCCCACGAGCCGCAAGGGAGGATGGAGGTCAGCTCCAGCAGAGCTCAGAATGCTGAGGTAAGGCACTATAGCACCCCGGGCGAACTTTACAACCACGAGCTTCATGAGCTTTACAATGAGCTAACCGTCATCAAAACCATTAAGATTGGACACCTTCGTTGGAATGGACAAGTAATACGGTTTTTTTGGTCAAGGCTAGAGTACGTAAACACCTAGTAGACTAGACAAACTAGATGGTCGTAGAAGGTCGTAGAAGAACTAGCGAAATAAAATTTCTGACTGTCTACATAGTAATGGATTTCCGGAAAGTAACGCGTGACTCCATCAATCATCTATCTAATCCCTGTTTCCCGCTATATGAGTACATTGGTTCTTGCTAAAACCAGCGCCAGGTGCTCCAATAGAGCGTCTGGCTTACAATGAGTAAGAACCCCTTTTGTGGCGTATCTTAGGTTTTAATCTTCTCTTTCTCTTTTTTATTTTAAATTCTATTTAGATAGCTTTTTTCTTCTTCTCCTTGTAAAAATTAGGTGTACCACAGTTGTAATAAGAATGATTTATTAATAATAATGTTTTGTATTTCTAAAAACTCTTCCACTGTGGGACAACAAAAAAAATCGGTGTCAGTCATGAGGACTGCCGACAGAAGTGTAAATATAAAACTGTATTTTGAAATTTCAAACTAATTGTAATATTAAATGCTGCTATTACTACAGCATGTTGCTGACGCGACACACAAAACTTTATGAAGCGTTCAACGCACACACATCCAATCGGGTATATATATATATTGTGTTGACGTGATGCGTGTATGTAGGCAGCTGCGCGCGCATTAACTGTGTTTAAAGTATGTCTACACCTATAATCAAGGCTATACACCATGTTGCTGACGCGAACCCATAATTTTTTTCCCTAACCAGACTTTCCACTTCAAAAATCTGTACAATATGTCCACTTCGCTCATACAATAATGTCACATTGGCCCTACGAGAGCAAACACTTAAGCTATAATTACAATTAATTATTTGTATTCGCTTAGAATTTCATATAAATGTTTCTCATTATCCCTCAAGTGGCTCACATATGCTTCTGTGACTATCACTTCTTACTATGCGATGTATCTGTAAATGCAAATATAGTTCTAAAGACTTTAATAATAATGTCTAATTTTCCCTCAATTTTATATTGTGTATACGTCTTTTTTATAATACAAAAAAACGACACCCTATCATATAACAAATCACACTAAAATGAGCTTTATTTTTATTTACATTGGTAATAAAACCCTATAACGATTTATCAAATTGTTTTCAGTTGCGAATATATTTAGGCCCAAGCGGAATGACAATTTAAATATTATACCTAATTTTCTGATGTGCTTGCAAATATCAACGTTATCTCAATGCATGAAGGTTGTTTACTGAATTTATTGAATGTAAAAATAACATTGTTGACATTTGCAATGACGTAGTGTGACGAATCCAACCAGTTGTAAGGCATTTGTATAAAATATTTAATTTGTTCTCTTTATACAACTCGTGAATTATTAGCATTCTGAATTACAATGAACAATGCAATTAGATTTGTTGACATTGTTAATTCAATTAGTGTGAAATAACATTTTGTAATGTAATGACAATTAATTATTTCTTTTCTTTTTTTAACTTGGTGGCAATTGGCAATAACTATTATGTCAGAGCCAGGAAAATATTTGTTTATTTATTTAATTTTATTTTATTTGTGACAATTTACAGGTGAAGTTGTATGGAACGTAATAGATCTCACTCACCCGTGCTCAGAGCTTCTGATTTGGTCATTATTCAAATTTGGAATACATATATAAATACACATAAATAAGTACATATTATACATATATAACATATATATTTATACACACATACATACATATATACACATACATACATATATACACATAAGTGCCAGCAAGTGATGCTACTGCAACATATAAAAAAACATGTCGATTTGGTTCTTACTAAGTTCTTACTACGGTTCTTACTTTTTAAATATTCGTAATTTTAAAATTTGAAACATAAAGAAATAATTTTTTTTTTCGTATGATTGATTATGATTTGATTGATAGACAGAAGATACAGAACTAGATTAATCAAAGATTATTATGGATTGAAATAGTAGCCAATGACGAGGTTCTCCGACAAGTCGAGCAAAAACGTGAACTTTTGCAGACCGTCAAAGGTAGAAAAGTTCACCTGGGTCATATTATAATACATGGCAGGTACAAGTTGCTGCAACTGATCATGAAGGGCAAAGTCGCGGGCAAAACACAAGTTGGTCGGAGAAGTACGTCTTGGCTACGTAATATCAGGGAGCGGACCGGGATAGCGAGTGCTCCAGGACTTCTGCACCTTGAGAAGGAACAGTACAGTTCCAACCTTCGTAAAAGATTGATTAAACATAGAAGTTACAGAACAACGTAGAACATCTCGCCCTTCCGTACACAAATATATATATATATATATATATATATATATATATATATATATATATATATATATATATATATATATATATATATATATATATATATATATATATATATATATATATATATATATTACTGGACTACTGACAAGGTACGTTATATTTAAATGAAAATGTCTTGTTAAATGAATAATATTACACCCAAGAGAAGGTTACGTATATATTTAAAATATAAATAAAATTTAAAATTAAAACAATAAAATAAAAATTAAATGTGTGTGTGTGTGTGTGTGTGTGTGTAATTAGAAAGAAAAATAAAATACCATTATCGGAAGAGAGTTAGTTTCATTTGAGAAAGAAGCCACGTATAGATCCCGGGTCTACGTATTAGTGCAGCGACATGATGGTACTCTATCGATAATTGGCTGCTAATGTATTACGCAGGCACCAGTCACGTGCCGTAGGGTCCATTAATCAAGCCATCGGCAGACCTCCGGGGCCGCGCGTCGGGGTTCAAATGGGAATAGAAATCCCGGCTATAATTTAAATTCGTAAATACTTATTTATTTAATCAAAATTAAATCACATCATATGCTAACACTTATATAATTTATTGGACACTTCTGGAGGCCATAAACCTATACATTTTAATTGTGATATTTAATAGCGAAAAATATATACAAATTCGTAAACCAAACAAGACTGTTATTTTTTTATGGTATAGGAGGGCAAACGAGCAAGCGTGTCGCCTGATGGAAATCAATCAACGCCGCTCATAGACAACCGTGACACCGCAGGAGTCGCGGAAGCGTTGCCGGCCTTTTAGGTATGTATAGGCTTGTTTTTTGAAGGTTCCAATGTCGTATCCGTTCGGAAAGACTGCCGAGGGTACCTGGTTAGTCAGAAGACTGTTAGTAGACTGTTAGACTATTAGAAAAACAATACCAATTGCGTCTTTGCGAAAAAGTGTATAGAGAATTACTTACCGACAACCGGCCTTCAGCAAATTCTGCAACACATTGTCAGTACCTCGGAATACACAATAATATCAACCGTAGAGCCACGTCAAAACTTTACTGTTGGCTTTCGTCAAGACTTTACATACTTACATACATACATATCGTCACGCCTGTCTTCCGTATAGGTAGGCAGAGATCACAAATCCCCATCTGCTACGAACCCGGCATATCCTACCTGCTTCCTCCTCACTCATCCATCCTGTCATCATGATATATGATGTCAGAGAAAAACATGACAAATCGCAACAAAAATGAAAACTACTTCGAAAATAACCTGAACTACTTGAAGTCAAAGAAGAAGGACAACGAAACTCTACAGAAGACAACCGTTAAGTACTTAATGTTTGTTTTCCGTAGAGTTTACTATACCTGGTGATGCCCCGTGTTGAGGTGAAACACGTGTCGTTTGCAAAGTGGAAAAGTGGTAGTGTGTGTTTGGTGTTGTGGATAGTGTTTGGTAGGTAGAGAGTTGCTGGCGGACGTTTTTTCGGTGTGATTTAGTTTAAACGCCCCGTAAATCTCCTTCTTCCAGTGGAAAAACACACATTATTAATTTTCTGTTTCTGTTTGCTTCTCGCTGATCTTAAGTAAAAGTTCTAACTGTCCACATAGTAATGGACTTCCGTAAAGTAAGGCCTGAGTCCATTAATCAAACTATATAGATTTAGCTAGGTAATGTAACACCACCATGTTTCACCTTAGTAAGCACTCATCGTGTTAGTTTAAAGAATATATTGTTAAATTATTTATTTTAAATGATTTTCAACCATAATCAGATATTAAGGTTTGAATAACCTTTGATAAACATGCAATTATTTCAAGTATCAATAATATGTTAACAAATAATAAAACAGAATTACATTTGACACAAAACAACCACAAAACTGAATAAAACCCCATATTCGCTGCAACATTAAAACGAATCTGAACAGTCGCTCTCGACAATGGGCCCATAACAATTTTACGCAAAGGGGGTCTTTTCGCGAACAAAACACTTTTTGCCATAAATTTGTCTTTTACCGTGGTGAAGGTTATTTATCATCGAATGGGGCGGAGCAAGGAATTTTATTTGGCATAAAATTTATTGTAGAAATGATATAAAAATTGATAATAAGTGGAAAGCGTGACACGATGGTGCTTAATGACGCGTCAAATAGATGCCGGGACGTGTAAAAATTGACAGATGCTTTCCACCGGCCGACATTTTATGACGTCATAAGGCATCGATTAAATTCATCAATAGCGTTAACCATAAATCTCTTTTTTTTTTTTCTTTAATGGCAATGAGTTATAACTATTATGCCAGTGTTAATTAAAGTATAATAACGTCATCTATCTAGAAATCTATCAGCGTGTCACGTGAGAAGTGGTACAATCAAGAATGGCATATTGTTTGTGTGTAGCATGAATGGGCCGGCTCGCCCGGGGAAGTACCGCATACCCTCCCATAATAACACTTTCCTTAGAGACCGGCAACGCACTGCCTATGGCGGGGTTGATTGCTTTCCATCAGGTGACACGCCAGCCCTTCCTATCCCATAAAAAAAAATTTGTCTCGATTAAATGGTAGCTGGTCATGGTGTACTTATTTATTTAATAGCATTTATACGTATGGACGGTCAGCTAAGTAAAACTTGACTGTCCATATAGTGATGGATTTTCGCAAAGTAACGCCTGACTGCATTAATAAGCATTTATACGCTTTATCGAACTATGTTGTACAATACGCCACCACAATTAAACAATATAACTGATAATAATATAAAATTATGAAAATCAAATAAAAATACAACGTCGCTGATTATTTAGCAGAGAAAGTACTGAATCATCTTTCTTGAAGCCAGCAATTGGCAAGTATTAGCGCAGGACGGGGAAAGATGGATGACTCTCGTTTCGGAGGTCAAGATCCACTTCAGATCACTGAGCCAGCGGAGTAGAAGTAGTATGACTGATATCACATCTTCATATCCAGTGGCACACCAGTCTTTATCTTTCTTAGTCCCTATATCCTCGATAAATAATCAATAAGTAATAAAAGGAATCCATACACACAGTCAATGACCATAGCAAATTTCATTCCATACAAACTCACAATAATAAGTAGCACTTCAGATATTGAAAAGACAACAATATGCTTGACTTAGTAAAGCAAATCCAACGCAAAAAAAAAACCCGGGAGGCATGCGTGAAATTCCCTTATAATTCGCGTTATAAATATAATAAGATAACAGCGTGTCAATTTTTTACAATGCATTCACAATAAAATGTCTTTAATGCGTTAAAAATAAAAATTTTAGTCTATGGACGCGACGGTTGATGGATAATACATTTTATGCTAACGACTCAAAGTTCATTTTTATTCGGATTGAAAGCGTCACGAATATATTGGTCTGTGACAATGCGTCTTTGGAGTCGGCTTGTCGCCTTAAGTGGCAGAATGAATGAATGAAAATCGGAATGAATGGGCAGACATAGTTATGCAATCAATTAGAGAATGGGTGGGGCTTCGTACAGATCTTTTATTGGAATGGCACATCGATAACTTATGAGTGTGGCCATGAAATGCGGCAAACATATTTTTACAAGACAAAAGTATCTCATGTATTAAATACTTCTCCTCCTTCCCACCTCCTCTCCCCTCCTCCTCCCACTCCCATAATGTCACTTTCTTTAAAGGTTGGCAACGCTTCCGCACTGCCTATGGCGCTGCGGATGTCTATGGGCGGCGTTGATTGCTTTCCATCAGGTGACAAGCCTGCTTGTTTGCCTTCCTATTCCATAAAAACAAATTACGCGAAATCCACATCTATATAAAGAATAACCATTATTAGACATTTTAATCATAAAAAAGGTGTTTCCTTTTTAAGGCAATAGAATAGAGACAGGCAATAGAATTGCCAGTTAACTAGTTGGTAAATAACAAACGCTGACGATGAATATTTGTAATATTAAGAGCATTGCAAATGCATCGCCTGCGTTTGAGATTTTCAGGATTAAGCAATTATTAAAGTTAACATCGAGAGATGAGAGCATGGATAAATGTACTCAAACTATAAAAACAAATCTCCAAGTGCGACAGGGTGGGGGTGGGACTATAAAATCATGGAAGTTCACGTAACGTAAATTATGGATGGCCCCTAAGAGAACGTCTTGAATAATGAGAGGAGGTGAGTACCGTAAGATAAAATGCTGAGAGAAGAGACAAAAAGATCTACAACTTGGTTTTCGTCAAAAGTGCACCCTGGCAATACATTGGTTTCGCAGAAGAAATAGTTGACAACACTTTCCGTGATAATATATTAATCAGTGATGTTTATAAGGTACACGAATTCGATTCTTTGAAAATTGAAAGTTTTCACATATAATTCTAATAAAGAATTAATATCTATTTTAAAATAATTTAATAAGACTACATTTCTTTTGCAAAAAAATCATAAAAAAATAAATATAAATACTCGTGTTTTAGAACAAAACATGCTTTTCTTTTAAGTATATTGTTTAAAATATAACTCGAAATTTTTATATATAAAAAAAATAAATATATTTTTTTCTCATTCTTCAAACTTCGTGGCCACACACAGATCTGCGTGTGCTACGCATAAACGCATTTCAAAAGACGCCGCTACCTAAATACGGTAATATTTTACACCCCAACGCTTTTGTATGTTCTGTGCGTGTATCGTTAATTCATTCGAACTAATGTCGGTATAAGAGAGTGCAGTTTCTGGGCATATTGTAAACTTATGAATGAAACTCGAGTGACCGTAACATAAGGACCGTTGTAAAATGTCCTACACAAGCAATCTTATTAATGGATGTTGCAAACAAAGCTAGGAATCTGCCATTTCTTGCGGGTTGATTCTATGCACATCTCTGAATATTCGATTTCAACAAAGGCGATGATGTTAATTTTTTTTTTAATAAAAGACAAGCAATGTTTTTGAATATTACTAAGATTCAGGTCACTGAGTTGACTAAAATTCTTATTAATGGAGTCAGGCGTTACTTTGCGGAAATCCATCACTATATGGACAGTCAAAAGTTTTACTTAGCTAAGATCCGCGACAAGCAAAACAATAACAGAAAATTAATAATGTGTGTTTTTCCGTTGGGTTAAGTGGATTTATTTGGAACTTAAACCAAAAACTTACCGAAAATCGGCCATCAATTCTCCACCCACCAACCACTATACACAACACCAAACACACATTATCACTTTTCCATCTTGTAAACGACATGTGTTTCGCCCCAACACGAGGCATCTTCAAGTATAGTAGACTCTACGGAAGACAACCGAAAAGTTGTTTGCTTATCGCGGATCTTAGCTAAGTAAAACTTTTGACTGTCCATATACTAAAATTCTTGTTAACCATTCCAACTAAGGTAATAATACTTCTGTCACACTTGTGTTGTCAGTCCTCATGACTGCCTTCGATTTCTTTTAATTTGTGATGCTTTATTCGACACTTAATGTTAAAACAAAAAAAAATTAAAATCAATTATTTTATTGACGGCCGTTTTTTCGGTAAGATTTCGTTTAAATTCCCCGTAAATCCACTTCTTTCAATAGAAAACACACATGATAATTTTTCTGTTTTTTGTTTGCTTGTCGCGGATCTTAGCTAAGTAAAAGTTCTTACTGTCCACATAGTAATGGATTTCTGTAAAGTAACGCCTGATTCCATTAATCATAATATTATAATGATTCTATTTTCAATATTTGTTGGCGAAAACCACTTGCGGGACTGAAAATAACAACGCCTTGATAGCATGATCTTTCTTATATGTGTCAAACGTAATTTTATTATACGGCATAAAAACGTAAATTTTATATGGACAGTCAAAAAGTTTTACTTGGCTAAGATCCGCGACAAGAAAAACAATAACAGAAAATTAATAATGTGTGTTTTTCCGTTGGGTTAAGTGGATTTATTTGAAACTTAAACCAAAAACTTACCGAAAATCGGCCATCAATTCTCCACCCACCAACCACTATACATAACACCAAACACACATTATCACTTTTCCATCTTGTAAACGACACGTGTTTCGCCCCAACACGAGGCATCTTCAGGTATAGTAGACTCTACGGAAGACAACCGAAAAGTTGTCTTCCGTAAAGTCTACTAAACAACATTATTAATTTTCTGTTATTGTTTTTCTTGTCGCGGATCTTAGCTAAGTAAAACTTTTTGATTGTCCATATAGTGATGGATTTCCGCAAACTAACGCCTGACTCCATTAATAAACGTAAATTTTATTATACGGAATATAAAAGAGTTGTCGTTCAAAGGCAAATAAAATTGGACGGGATATGATCACGGCAACATCCTTATTGACATATCCCAAAATGAACCCTTTCGCGTTGTATTCGGAATATTTGCGAACATCTGCAAGAACATGGCCTCAAGAAATATAAAACTCAGTATTATTTGTCTGTAGTCTTGGTGAATTTATTGCACTATTGTATTTATAATTTTTTACATGTTAAATAATTTTCATAATGGTATATACATATAATAATACCGGTTTCTCATAAGGGTAGGAAGAAACCACAGACCTCTATCGCTGCTTTATCCACACTCATCACTCTCTTCATACAAACTAGCCGGTTAAGGGTACTTATAACCTGCCCTTTCTTGAGAACTTCAGCAATTTGGTCAAGGTATGATCTCTTTTATCATTCTTCTTTCATCCATCCTCTCTGTTTTTTATGCTTACATATTAATGGTGCGGATGGAAGGGTCGGTAAGGGAGAACCATGTAGAACAAGGTATTACTAAATCGCTAGAGTTCTTAAAAAGGGCCAAGTCAAAAGTACCCTTAACCGTGTACGATGAAGGTCATGAGTGTGGATGAAGCAAAGGAAGTGTGCCGAGATCGTAGCAGATGCAGATCTGTGGTCTCTGCCTACCCCTACGGGAGACAGGCGTGACGATATGTATGTACGTATGTTTGTAATAATAACATATATACATACATATCGTCACGCCTGTTTCCCGTAGGGGTAGGCAGAGACCACAGATCTCCATCCGCTACGATCTCGGCAAACTTCCTTTGCTTCCTCCACAGTCATCCATCCTTCCTCTCACATTCATCGTAGCCAAACGGCTCTCCGTTAGTCGCTTCTCGCCCTCGTGGGCATCAGTATGTGACGGGTGGCAAACCCAACTAATACGCCCGACAAATAATAAATAATATTAAAAAAAAACTGTACTGTATATACAATGAGATGAAACAGTTCGATATTGGAAAAAGCTTAGCTATAATGGGATAAAACAGTGGATCAAAACTCATACACAACGTGTCCCAATAGAAATGCGGAGTGATACAATAGTTGGTTGGGTCGAATCGAGAACCTAGTGTAGGGGTAACAAATGAAATTCCCGATGTGTCACACCGAACAATTAGATTCGCACACTCGCTCCTGCTAGTCACGCCGCTAGTTGAGTTCCTCTGATGTTCACGCCATTATTAATTACGCTATATTAATAATATCCTTACGCAGAGCCCTCATGCATTTTTATTGCCTTGCAATTTTTATTGTTTTGAAAACCTAATTAAAAAGAGACAAGACGGCTCGCCACAAAACCCTGCGACAATTTCAAAGAACAGGCAAACGAGTACGCGAGTATAATAATAACACACATTATTATTGTTCTGTTTTTGTTTGCATGTCGCGGATCTTAGCTAAGTAAAAATTCTGACTGTCCACATTATAAATTGTGTTAATTAAAATGTAAATCAGTTACAGGCTACAGAAGTGTTCAATTATTTATATACATAAGTGCTAGCTTATTACATGCCGTGGATTTTCTTTATAAATTACTAAATACTACGCATAATTATAAATAACTAAACTATAAATTACTAAACATACTTGTAAATAACTATATTATTATGTGGACAGTCAAAACTTTTACTTAGCTAAGATCCGCGACAAGTAAACAATAACAGAAAATTAACAACCGTTAAGTCTTCCGTAGAGTCTACTATACCTGATGATGCCTCGTGTTGAGACATGTCGTTTGCAAGGTGAAGAAGTGGTAGTGTATGTTTGGTTTTATGCATAGTGGTTGGGAGGTGGAAAGTTGCTGACGGCCGTTTTTTCGGTGAGATTCAGTTAATTTTCCCCGCAAATCCACTTCTTCTAATATAATATAACACATTATTATTTTTCAGTTTTTGTTTGTTTGTCGCGGATCTTAGCTAAGTAAAAGTTCTAACTGTCCACATTATAAGTTGTGTTAATTAAAATGTAAATCAGTTATACACTACAGAAGTGTTCAATTATTTATATACATAAGTGCTAGCTTATTACATGCCGTGGATTTTGTTATAGATAACTAAATACTACGCATAATCATAAATAACTAAACTATAAATAAGTAAACATACTTATAATAACAATATTATTATTATTTTTATAATAATAATAGTAACATTATTATAAATAACTAAACACAACGCATTAATCGATGTTTGTATTGTTCGTAATAGTTTTTTTTTTTACCTTCACACTAAAATTCATAGAGAACTTCAATCAACATTGACCGCAAATGAATACGTCAAGTGTATGCATAATTGGGATCAATAACAAACAACAAATGCCGCGAATTAAAAAACAAAATTAATCAATAAAGAATGGAGAAAAGCAAAGCTCAAGCAGTCGGCACTCGACCAAAGAAAGGAAATAAAGCTTACGTTAAAGGGATTGTCGACAAAGCCTAAGAAGAATTACTAAAAAAACCTCTGAATGACACAAAGCGGCATAAAAAGCGATTCTTATGTTATGGGTAGGAAACACAATGGCGTTACAATTCCGAATTGTATTTGCGGTAAGGGTGACATTGTGCAAAACTAATGCGCGCCAAGTCACAAGCGAGAGCGGGTAAATGAGAAATACACTGCAAAAAAAAGTTGTCGTATAAAATGTCAAAGTCAGATTTTTTTATGGGATAGTAAGGTAAAGGAGCTGGTGTGTCACCTGAATGAAAGCAATCAACGCCGCCCATAGACATCCGCAGCGCTATAACCAGTACGGAAGCGTTGCCGACCTTTAAGGAAAGTGGGATGGAAGGAAGAGTAAGTCATTATGGGAGTGGGAGCGGGGGAAGGGGGAAGGGAGGAGGATGTTGGTCCTCCGGAACTCAGTCGCTTACCGTACGAAGCGCGGTAGCTAAGCTACCACTCAGGCGCCGGTTTTCTGCGGGAGTGATGTATATCCCCGGGCGAGCCGGCCCATTCATGGTACAGACAAATAATATGTGGACAGTCAGAATTTTTACTTAGCTAAGATACGCAACGAGCAAACAAAAATAGAAAAAAACGTGTTTGTCTTTTGCCTCAACACGACGCATCATCAGGTATAGTAGACTCTACGGAATATATCGTTAAGTAGTCGAGAATATAAATAAGGTCGACATGAGTCATGACTTGGGCTTCAACTGAAATAATGGTAGAATGCACGAATTAACGCTCTCATCGAAAGTGTCTCGCCGCTTCTACATTGTACCATACGACAAAAACACTTAACAATTTGTCAATACTTTTAAAAGCTACTTGATTTGACAGTGAACTTGATTGGACACTACGATTGCCGTGGGGCCGGAGCACGGCATGGGAATTTTGGACCTCTCAAGCACTTACGCGTCACGTTTTGGTTAAAATTGAACCATAAAGGTAGGTACTAGGAGAAAATAAGTTACGAAGTAACCGCTGGAGGAAATATGTAACGAAGTAATCATTTCGAACCACCCGACGTGGCAGGTTTTTAATGTGGTGGTAGAGCCACGCTGCACACGAATACTTTGTCAAGAATGGCTTAATATTCGTCTGTAGTATGAATGGGCCGGCTCGCCCGGGGAAGTACCACACTCCCGCTGAAAACCGGCGCCTGAGTGGTAGCTTAGCTTCGTACGATGAGCGGCTGAGTTCCGGAGTGACCACCACTTTGTGTCATAGCCCATATATGTCTCACTACTGGACACAAGCTTCCGCATTTCTGGAGGAAAGGACACTAAATTACCACGCTTGTTCAAAGCGGATGGGTGGGACATCCAAATTTGGAGGAATACCTGTAGGCCAAATGTATATTCTAACCCGCATTATAAATCATCATCAGAATGTGGGAATCAAACCCATGATGACTGCCTCCGAAGGTGATCATTTCGTTGCAATTTAGGTTGTAGTAATTTATCTTATAAATACTTATTCCGAGTCTGGTAACCTCCACCCCAATCCGCATTTCCGTTCCTGCCCTTTCCTTTCTTCTCTATCCTTTCCCTTCCTCTCCGCCAATCCACGATCTGCCGTGCCAAAGGATGCGTGGCTAAGGGCGAGCTTAGCCGCAAAGCGCGCCGACTGTCCCGGGATCGGGCTCCCCCGGGTACTATGGTGCCTTACCTCAGCATGCAGGGCTCTGCTGGGGCTGACCTCCATCCTCCCTTGCGGCTCCCGTCACTTCCTGATTCTCACGATGGCGAGAAGAGACCAATGGAGAGTCGTTTCGCTGCGATGAATGGTAGTGGATGGAGCTCTGTGGTCTCTGCCAATTATAATATATATATTATAGTTTATACATACATACTAACCGAGCATACACCCACACCAACACTATTAACAAATTCGTTTATTTTAAAAATGTAACAATTTTCCGCTCCCGCGATTGTGGAACAATATCAGAAAGGGGTTGGTACATAACTTGTACGCTCGTCAGTTCCGTGCTAACAACATTAGCCGCCCTATGTTTCTGTATTTAGTACAACACGTGCAAACGACTCGAGTCGTCGGGTTTAAAAGCTTCACCAGCATGCTTTATTAACTCCCACCGGCTGGATGGTTTAGCCAATTCATTTATTTATCAGTTATTTATTGTCTAAAGTTGCCTTTATTCAGATGTACATACATACATACATATCGTCACGCCTGTCTCCCGTAGGGGTAGGCAGAGACCACAGATCTCCATCTGCTACGATCTCGGCATACTTACATACACTCATTATTCTCCTCATGCAAGCCCGCCGGTTGAGAGGGCTTGCATGAGGAGAACTTTTATTCAGATGTACTTTTATTCAGATGTTCACAATATTTTTATGTTTAGAGTGTCCAGTGGCAAAATACGTTTGTAGGTCAAATAATCAGAAAACACACGTTTTCTGTTTACTATCTACCTTCATTTCACGAACACGGTTTGAACAAGATGGCGCCTCCTCAAAACTGCCTCCGATTTTTTATTTAAATCCTTTTTAAGCTTTTTAATACTTATTTTTTGAAAAGCTAATTCCACCAGCTATGGTTCTGTTTTGAACAGACCTCCTCCAAAACCCTCCTTGACATCTCTCTTTCTTGCTATTGTGGTCCATGTACCTCCCAGAATATCATCAACCCACCTTTTGTGTGTGCTACTAAGATTATTTTTTTCTTTGGTTCGTGAACATGTTACTTATCGTACTGGTTGTTATAACAATTTATATTGGTTCTAATATATATATATATATATATATATATATATATATATATATATATATATATATATATATATATATATATATATATATATATATATATATATATATATATATATATATATATATATATATATATAATAATTTTCTGCTATTATTTTGCTTGTCGCGGCTCTTAGCTAAGTAAAACTTTTGACTGTCCACATAGTTTCCGCAAAATAACGCCTGACTCCATTAATAATAATTTGTTAATCCTCACTGTTTTAAGCTCAAATTCTCCATAATAAAATATTATAGTTATAGAGATAATAATTTGTTGTAATTGTATAACATGTTGAGATCAGGTAAAATACGAATGTACAAGATGGGTTTTTAAAAAAAAAATTTGCTTGTTCGTTTTTGCTTAACGCCGTCCATTCCGATGTCCGACATCCATTAATTCCACGCTTTGATGTTGCCAGAATCAACTCCCTACGGGGATGACTTTTTATTTTTTAATTACGTCCCTGTACACCAATTAAAAGGTTAGAAAAGTAAACATGCTTACTAATTATTTTCTGCCATTATTCAAAGAACATCTCGCCTTTATTTCGCGCGCAAGGTTTCAACAAGATAGCGCCATGCCTCACATTGCTATCTCTCTAGATCATGGAGCTTTTTTTATGAGATGGTAAGGCAAACGAGCAGGCGTGTTACCTGATGGAAAGCAAGCTATCCGTAGACATCCTCAGCGCCACAGGTAGTGCAGAAGCGTTGTAAGCCTTTAAAGAAGTGTCTTTATGGGATAGAGGAGAAGGAGGGGAGGAGGGGAAAGGAAAGGGATGAGTTTAGGCCTCCAAAACTCAACAGCTTAGTGGACGAAGCGCGGTAGCTAAGCTACCACTCAAACGCCGGTTTTCTACGGGAGTGTGGTACTTCTGCGGGACTGAGTTGTGGTATTCAGATGGTAAATGGATCCACATTTGCTCTTTTATATCGTATTGTGACCCAACCCAATGTTACTGGAGCGACTAAGGCTCACTGATTTCGTTGGCTGGGCCACGTTGAGAGGATGAGGGAGGATCGCGCAGACAAGAGAGCGTATATGGGTCGCCCAACTGAACGACGACCTGGGGGCGCCCCAGGTACCGCTGGTGAGACATGATTGAGGATGACTTGATGTCTGCAACTGGCAGGAGATGGCGCAGGACAGGGCACGATGGTGTGAGATCTGTTCGGAGGCCAAGATCCATTTTGGATCGCTGCACTAAACAAAGTTAGTTTTTTATATCATATCGTAATTTGTCTATTATTGATATAAGAAAATAGAATTCTGCCAATGGACATGCTATGTTAAAACATAACCAATCGTATTTTTCTTTTAATCAAAACAATCATAAAAATTTCTTCAAGCAGACTAAATTGTAAGCAAAAGCTAACTATCCTAGTATCCTATTATAAAGGCGAATGTTTGTGAGGATGGATGTATGTTTGTTACACTTTCACAAAAAAACTACTGGACGGATTTGGATGAAACTTTACAGTAATATAGGTTATACATCGGAATAACATATAGGCTACAATTTGTAATGATTTTAATGTAATTTTGGTCGTAATATAATTTTACTATTAAGTAAAAAAGAAATGTGGACAGTCAAAATTTTTACTTAGCTAAGATCCGCGACGAGCAAAACATGATGGCCGATTTCCGGTACGTTTTTGGTTTAAATTCCGAATAAATCTACTTCATCCAGCAGAAAAACACACATTACTAGTTTTCTGTTATTGTTTGGCTTGTCGCGGATCTTAGCTAAGTAAAAGTTTTGACTGTCCACATAGTGATGGATTTCCGCAAAGTAACGCCTGACTCCATTAATAATCCTAAAAAAAAATATATTTATTTAAAATCATCTGTCACAAAAATAATGTGTCAGACCAAATTCCACGCGAGCGAAGCCGCGGGCAAAAGCTAGTTTTTAATAAATGTCGAAAGTCATTACAAGTCTAACTACTATTGCCTCCTTAATCCGATTCCAACAAACAAGAACCATTCACATTCCGAATCTTTACATGCTTTGAGAACGATACGTCATTCATTACCGTGGATTTATGAATGAACGTGAAAACCATGAATGGACGGGACAAGTGTATCCCGCGGTGAGATACTAGCAGACAGTGAGGCGACGCATTGCTTGGTCGTTTAAAAGCCATAGTATTCTCGGAAACCATTGTCGTATGGCGTGTCCGCTCTCTACCTGACAATGAGACAGGTGGTCATCAAATTGCCTTTCTGGACTCATTTCCGTTCCATTGATATTTTGCAATTGACTTTAAGTGTAATTGAAGGCAAATGTGACCAGCATATTGTTTGTTGTATTTGAAACATATTTTAAAGTATTGTATTTATATAAATGTAGAAAATCAATTATTTATTTAATAACGAATATGTATCTTCCACAAAATGACACAAAAATAATGAATTATATATAAACTATGAAAATAGAAAAATACAGAATACACATATTGTATTGCTTTCGAAATAGCGACCGTCCCGGGATCGGGGTCCCCCAGGTACTACGCCTTACCTCAGCATGCGTAGCTCTACTGGGGCTGACCACCATCCTCCCTCGTGGGATTCACTATGACGAATTTTAATAAAGCTAATCTGTTCAAAAAATTACGGCGATGTGGTTCGCCACCCGTCACGTCCTGATACCCACGAGGGCGGAACGCGACTAACAGAGGACTGGAGGATGGATGAAATCATGGATGAGTGTGGAGGAAGCAAGGAAGGTGTGCTAGGATCTTAGCAAATGGAGATCTGTGGTCTCTGCCTACCACTACGGGAAACAGACGTGACGATATGTATGTAAAAAAGGGGGATAATTATCCTTAATGATCCTCTTTAGTGTGTGATTGTGTGGCCATGCTTTGTATGTACACTTTATACAAGTATCTACGCTGTCAGTTTCTTTGTGGGTGAGAGAATGTAGCCACATACATAGCTTTTTTATCCATTGGTAGAAGGTGATATGTACGAGATTTTTATTAGTATTATTATATATTCACGCTTATCCCCCGCAGGGGTTGAGAGACCACAAAGCTCTATCCCCTACCATTCATCGCAGCGAAACGGCTCTCCATTCTCGCCCTCGTGAGAATCAGGACGTGACGGGTGGCGGACCACGTCGACGTCATTTTCAAAAAATTAGGTATATTAATTCGTCTTAGTGAAATAGTCTTAGTGAATCCCATGAGCCGCAAGGGAGGACGGAAGTCAGCCCCAGCAGAGCCCTGCATGCTAAGATAAGGCACCATAGTACCCGGGGAAGCCCCGGGACGATGTACGAGTTTGCCACATTTTATTTTTAACATACTGTATATACATAGGTGTAGGAACTGTGTGCATCCTTCTAGCGATAAAAAAATATTATAAAAAAAAATTCAAAGAAAAAATGCACAGAGCATGCACGCATAGCGTCCCACCTGGTAACACCAACGCAACAATATTCACCCAACACGAACTCGATGATAACCCTTTATCATTTTATTTGCCCGCTCATCTGTTTTGCAAGGGTGTCTCCGTCAGTTTTCAAGGGAAGTTAGTCTTTAGGCTGTTGTAATAAGGCGCTTAAATATAACCTCGCAGATTTCTATCATCAGAAGTATAGGACCAGCAATGTTTGCGATACATTGTTGTGTTCATCTCATTGTTCGATTCAGTCGAATGTTTGCGCCTATTACGTGATTATAGACGATTCTGTCAGATATTTTCGACAATGGAGGAAAAATTTCGGTTGTTTCAACAAACAATCCTTTTGTGATTTTTATCTGCCGTCGTTTTATATTTTTTTACGTATTAAAATGAACGATACAGTCTTGTGTATTTTTTGTCTACACTTATAGATAGTCAAATGGATATATTATTAACTGTTAACCAAAAACAAAGCAGTGATCATTCGTCAATTGTCAAAACTTCGGTAATCGAATTGGGTGATTTTGGTAGAGAAAAATCTTATGAATTCACTTCACCGCCATGATAATGTTATCGGTGTATCTCTATCTATGCGAATGACGTCTCTGAAATTAATTAAAAAAATAAAAGATATATCCCAGAGTTATTGAGCAGTTTAAGGATTTCAATTTAGTCCGTATCTGCTGTTGGAGTGTTGATGTGAACCATTTCCAAGCACAAGCATTATTAGATTATTTATTTATTAGGCACAATGTGGACAGTCAAAAGTTTTACTTAGCTAAGATCCGCGACAAGCAAAACAATAACAGAAAACTAGTAATGTTTGTTTTTGTCTGCTGGATGAAGTGGATTTATTTGGAACTTAAAACAAAAACTTACACACAAATACAAACTTATACACAACACTAAACACACACTACCACTTTTCCATCTTGTAAACGACACGTGTTTCGCCCCAACACGAAATATCTTTACGGAAGACAACCGAAAAGTGACTTTTCGGTTGTCTTCCGTACACGTTACACACATTACTAGTTTTCTGTTATTGTTTTGCTTGTCGCGGATCTTAGCTAAGTAAAACTTTTGACTGTCCACATAGTGATGGATTTCCGCAAAGTAACGCGTGACTCCATTAATAATATTAGGCACAAAACAAGTTAGAGTCTTGAAAGAAAACAATATATAGTATAAACTTAACAACGACCGGACTATAACTCTTAAAATTTGCGAATTTGTCAAAATGTAGTAAAATATCATTAATATCAGTCAAAAAAATAACATGCTGGCTACATTTTGACAATATGGTTACTTATATCATAATGAAATAAAATTACTATAAAATTATTAATATAAAATTGAACATATAATAATATTAAATAAAAAAATATATAAAAAAAAGGAAAACAATAATTTTGTGATCTATCGGCTGCCAAAGATATCATAGAGCGATCGCTTTAATCGATGTATTTAAATATCGAAAATATCGAACGTTTCTGTACCGTGGTCATTAGATATATTATTGTTTAGGCGACAAATGCGTACCATGGGATTATAATGGGATATATTGTTTGAATAAGTTTTAATACTACACTTTGATTGATTTAAGATTAGTTGGAACGGTTAACAAGAACTCTAGTTATATCAAAACATTGATATATGGACAGTCAAAAGTTTTACTTAGCTAAGATCCGCGACAAGTCTTGTCGCGGATCTTAGCTAGGTAAAACTTTTGACTGTCCATATAGTGATGGATTTCCGCAAAGTAACGCCTGACTCCATTAATAATCTTAAAACATTGATAGTTTTCTTTATAAAAAACGAGAAGCTTCATAGGACACTTGATAGATGTGAAACATTGACAACCGCTAGGTCTCTACCGTATACTCACGGCATGTAAGTGATCTTGTATAGAGTCCTTGAAGCCATCGAATGGAATCTGCAGGGGAAATAAATGGGCGCCCAAAACAAACTCGACAGCGTACTGTGACAGCCGAATTGCAGAAGATGGTCTATCCTAGCGAAGTGAAGTGTATAGCCTCCGACAGGTCGAGATGAAGAAGCGTGTCTGCCCTATACCCCAACAAGAAGACTCAAGACTCGGAGAAAGAAGATCCACGATAAACGAACATAACAGAAAAAAAGAAGCGTCATAGACGCATGGTAGATGTGAAATATTTACGACGGCTCTGTCTCTACCGTATTCTCACGGCCACGTGTAAGTGACGCTGTATAGAGTCTAGTGGAGGGAAGCGTAGCCTGAATCGAGACGACGTCTTGATCTTCGATTTCACTCCCATACCCCGCGATAATATATTTCACACCAAAAAACAATTCAATAAGAGGGTCTGTCCACAAGTTCACAAAGAAGACATCAGATGTTCAAAATGTTGTTTAAAATGGCGTCTGTGACATGTTTCTTAGTTATCACATGAAACATGCCATATAAACTTAATAAGGGGCCATAACAACACACTTATAATTCAACGGACACAAAGACTTACTCTTAAATTAATTTTGACATGATAATAACATGAATTGATTCACAATTATAATGCTACCAAATAACCAAACGTTTTTCGACCCTTTAATATTTCATAAACGGGTTTCGACTACGGACCATGTTGGGCGGAGCGAATGAGCGAACCCACCCTTTGCAGTTTCCTTTGCAAGTATCAGAATCACGTGCAGCATACGGCTCATATTATAGGGTATTCATACTTAATTAATACGTTGCTTTGTAGCGCGCCCAAACGGTTTTGATACTCGCGCGGAATATTAAAAAAGATATTCCTTATTATGAGCAAAACATAATATACAATTAGTATGATATATGGACATTCAAAAGTTTTACTTAGCTAAGATCCGCGACAAGCAAAACAATAACAGAAAATTAATAATGTGTGTTTTTCTGTTGGATTAAGTGGATTTATTTGGAACTTAAACCAAAAATCTTACCGAAAATCGGCCATCAAGTCTCCACCCACCAACCACTATACACAATACCAAACACACGTTACCACTTTTCCATCTCGTAAACGACACGTGTTTCGCCCCAACACGAGGCGTCTTCAGGTATTGTAGACTCTACGGAAGACAACCAAAAACACTTTTCGGTCCACTTAATCCAACAGAAAAACATATTATTAATTTTCTGTTATTGTTTTGCTTGTCGCGGATCTTAGCTAAGTAAAACTTTTTATTGTCCATATAGTGATGGATTTCCGCAAAGTAACGCCTGACTCCATTAATAATTAGTATGATAATTAATTCAGAAATCTATTATTATGTGGACACTTAGAATTTTTACTTGACTAAGATGTGTCTAAAGTAATTTATCGCGGAACTTAGCCAAGTAAAACTTCTGACTGTGTAACTGAAATCATATATATGAGTATGAGTAGTTATATATATGGATGTATTTGTATGTACGAGTGTGTCACTATGAATGTCGTCACTGTGGTCCGCGATCTGACCACGTTTGTTCTTGCTGAAAACCAGCGCCGGGTGCTCCAATAGTGCGCCCGGCATATGCTGAGCAAGAACCATTTTATGACACTCGTTAGATTAAAATTATTTTCTTTTTGTTTTGTGTTTTTATTTGTATATAGAATATTATTAAGGATTTCATTTTGGTAATTGTAAAAATAATGGTGTCATAAATAAAGTTTTTCTATTTCTATATGTAAAATAAATCCAATAAAAATCAAAGATCTAGAAAAAAGGGACGAACACAAACGAAAATTGGATTTAATGAGATAGATATTGGGGATGTTAGCGTCTCATACAAAATTATTCATAGCTACTAAAATGCTTCATTCATAATAATACAATTTTTTTTTATTCCCGAAACATCACCGGGGTTGACGGCTCGCCGACAAAAGGGTGGGACGGGCCACGTAATTGCCAAAACGCTTCGAGTGATGCCCATTGTGTTTATTTACAATGGGGTGCACAAAGTGGGGGTAGTTTTTGTAATTGTTACTTTTGGGTGATCTCGCCCTTGGTAATCAGTCGCAGGGCAAGCACCACAGGGCAAACTAGTGTCGCGGAATAATGTCGCGTTCCTTCCTAGTAGACGCGTTGATAAGTGATACGACAAAGGAATGCAAGAGAGCCGAGATGTCAGGCGACCAGCTTCAAACGTACACGAGTTTTTTGGGCCAACCGAAGTTCATACCGTGCCCATACCCGGGGAACCTGAACAACTTACTCACTATTGGTCTGCAACAGCACAACAGAGCGCCGGATCTGTTCAGGCCGTTTCTGGAGCATCTGAACTTCAGATATCCACTGCTGCATCAGGTGCCACCGCATCCGGACTTCTTGGAGACGGCACAGAAGGAGACGCGAGCTTTCGAAAGCTATCGCAAAGCGGACGAACAAGAGCCGATAAACTTCGTCAGTAAGAGGAAAAAATCAGTCTCTCCATATCTGCACCATCCGTACAGATCGACGGCAATTTCGCCTTCTAAAAGCCACGGTCAAAGATCGCCGTCGTTGTCGAGCGAAAGCAGAAACGGCACACCCAGCCCCCCGCTCGCTCACCCCGAGGAACTTCTACCGGGTTACTCCAAAGACCTCAAGCGTCTGCCCCTAAAAGAAGATTCGAGCAAGCGAATAAGAACCGCATTCACCGGCACGCAACTACTTGAACTTGAAAGGGAATTCTCGATGAATATGTACCTGTCGAGGTTGAGGAGGATCGAAATCGCATCAAGACTGAAGTTGTCCGAGAAGCAAGTGAAAATCTGGTTCCAGAACCGACGCGTGAAGCTGAAGAAAGAAGAAAGCCCGATGAGCGCTATAGATGGGAGAACCAAGAAATGCTGTTGTTCCAAATCGTCGTGCTCTTCGAAAAATCCATCGGAGATATCGTGTGAGAATGACGGAGATCACATAGATGTAGTTAGTGACAACGACACAAGTTTCGAAGTACAAAATCTTGCGCTTTACTCTTGACTTTAGCTTTTAAAAGAATATTTATTAATTCGAATTAATCACGTGTTTCGAGATCATTCGAACTTTGTGTGCGAAAGGTGATTTCAAGCGATGGAAATTTAATTATAACGCCTTTATAAGGCAAGGCTAAGACTTATACAAATAAAGCTTTGGGAAGATTTAGACGAGAGAAAATTTTAAGGTTGTTTATGAATGTTTCTATCGACTGTGTACATTGTGAATGGTTGCTATTTAAAAAATTGATATATCAGGATAAATAATTCGAAAACCCGTGACTTTTAAAGCCCAAATATTATTCCATTATAATATTATAAATTGAAAGTGTTTTTAACTTTATCCATTTTTTAAATGTTTTGTGTATGATAATTTGATATGAAAGTGATAGTCTTATTTGGTAAGAAATACAACTCTATCCAAGCGTATTTAAAACAAGGGAAAATTCTAAAGATAGGTGGTGACCCTAATTATATTTTTCAATGAATTTTCTATGATAATTTGATATGAAAGTGAGTCATATTTGGTAACAGATACAACTCTATCCAAGCGTCTTTAAAATAAAGGAGTGTAAAAGAGAACATTTCGCAATTAGGATCACCACTTATGCATGGTGATCCTAATTGTGAAATGTTCTCTTGAGATAATTGGAGGGAGTTTGTGTACATGTCTTTTGTTATAAATGTAAATAGAAATAATTTATAAAGCCAAATAGGATTAGATATTTCGGTTGTGATCATCTTTTGACCGTCTGTGTATATATATATATATATATATTTTCTTATAAAATTTACAGCTCGTTAGATATAATAAATTTTATAACTCCGAAGCGATTGTTTGATTTGTATGGTATGCTATTCGGTTGGAATTTTTATTGAGGCCCTCTATATCATGAGGCTATGTGATTTCATTAGGGGAGAGGGGATTCCATTAAGCGCTTGGTATGTTGGGGACATATTAGGTAAGCATGGGGATTTATATTAAGAATTTCATCCCCTTTAACGTCAACTCATCTATAGATCCAATTGAAATAAATTACAGGCAGACATGAGGACTGCCGACAGAAGTGAAAACTGGATTTTAATTTTTATAATAATATATATTCTTTCAATTTCAAACTAATTGTAATATTATATAAATTACAATTAGTTTGAATAAAAATTGAAGGCTTATAAATACATATATAAATCGTAAATAAATAATTTAAACAATATTAATATTAATTAATAATATTTTTAATAAATAAAAAATATATAAATAATTTTAATATTTTAATCATATATACCTTAAACATAAGCATGTTGCTGACGCGAACCCATAGATTTTTTTCCTTACCCGAGTCGTATAACGCGGCTATAGAAGTTTTCACTTCAAAAATGTAATCTACTTGAAAAATAAAGATAACTAATGTTTTGATATTATTAGAAACCATTCCAATTAAGCTAATAATGCTTGTGTTAAGTTATTCACTTTAATAGACTGTACTACATAAGCCACAGGACCTTGACACCAATTGGTCGCGAATACGATTCCCGCATCGGAATATATATCAGATATACATCCCACTGCTGAGCACGGGCCTCTCCATTTCTGGAGGAACGGACGTTAACCTACCACGCTTGTACAATGCGAATTGGCGGGGCTACCAGACTCGGAATAAATATTTATAATCCATACATATATTTATTCCGATGCGGGTATCGAACCCATGACAATTGACTCCGTGGACGGGCGGGGGGAGGGGTGCTCGCCACTGAGCCAACAACTGATCGTCTTATTTCATATAAAAATATTATAATATACACAATATAAATCCTGGAAAATCACAAAATCTTGGTTCTACTAAACAGAACATATAGCAAGAACAAAACTGATTAAAAGAGAAAATCTCACTTTATATGTTACCTAAATCCAACCTTATAACCTTTTTGGTTGCCTTTAAAAGTTTTTCATTCCCGCATACGATACGCTTTGCTTCCTTATTGGATCGCGTGAGACTTAAGTCGACGACTTAGCAAGTTTTTCCATTGTGAGCTCAAGAATTCTAAATACACACAATATATGAAAAAATACCGGAACGAAACAATGAGGAAAGAATTCTTTTTTTTTTATGTGATGGGAAGGCAAATCAGCAGGCGTGTCACCTGATGAAAAGCAACTAACGCCACCAACAGACATCCGCAGCACTGCAGGCAGTGCAGAAGCGTATTAAAGGAGGGGTAGAGGAGATCCTCCGGAACTTTACCGCTCACCAAACGAAGCGCGGTAGCTAAGCTACCACTCAGACGCCGGTTTTACAGAGTATGGTACTTTTTTACTTCCCCGGGCGAGCCGGCCCATTCATGCTACGGACAAATAATATGCCATTCTTGACAAAGTATTCGTCTGCAGCGTGGCTCTACCGCATCCAAAAGAATATCGTGATAGAATGAACACATTCGACAGATTAGATTATTCACATTTTACATTAAACGACTAATATAATATATTTCTTGTCAGCAATAGATACGTTTCGCGACTGACAGTATTTATTTCCAAATTTATATCCTGCTAAATATCTTATAGAAGAGAACTTCCTTTTCTTCCGTATAAAACTTTAATTTGTTAATGATTAATGTATTCAGGCGTTACTTTGCGGAAATCCATTACTATGAAGACGGTTAGAAGTTTCACTAAGCTAACATCCGCGACAAGCGAACAAAAATAGAAAAATAATAATGTGTGTTTTTACTGGAAGTGATGGATGTACGGGGCACTTGAACTAAATCTATATATAGATAGTCACTGATGTAAGTTGGCGGGAAAGTCCCCAAAGGAACTTTTCTTTCTCTTTGATGGCAATTGTCTTTGTCGTTTTCTTTGATGGCAACTAGTTACAACTATTATGCTTGTGTCAAGTAACATATAATAATATCCAATATTTTGAAATGTAGCAAGACAGCTTATTACGTTACGTCTTGATAAAATGGTGGCTATTTTACCAAAACCTATAGAATTTTTCAGTCAACTTAAAAAGTTATGATACACGCATTTATTAAGAATAGAATAGAATAGAAAAACTTTATTTATGACACCTTTTTTTTTACAATAACTAAAATTAAATCCTTAATAATATTCTATATACAAATAAATACACAAAACAAAAAGAAAATAATTTTAATCTAACGAGTGTCATAAAATGGTTCTTGCTCAGCATATACCGGGCGTTCTATTGGAGCATCTGGCACTGGTTTTCAGCAAGAACCAACGTCGTCAGATCGCGGACCACAGTGACGACATTCATACTGACACACTCGTACATACACATACATACACACATATATATATATATATATATATATATATATATATATATATATATATATATATATATATATATATATATATATATATATATATATATATATATATATATATATATATATATATATATATATATATATATATATATACTTATACACCTTAATCGAACTATATTGTATAATATGCCACCACAATTAAATAATATAACTGATGATAATATAAGATTATGAAAATGAAATAAAAATACAACGTCACTGGTGTGAGTTGGCGGGAAAAGTCTCTTGATGGCAATTAGTTATAACTGTTATACCAGTATCAAGTTATATACAAAAATATCAAATATGAAATATAATAAGTATCTTGTCACGTAACAATATAACTGATAATAATATTAAAATTATGAAAATGCAATAAAAACCAAACGTCACTGATGAAAGTTGGCGGGAAAACTCCAAATAATAAAAAGAAAACATTCATCAGATTGTTTGTTATTGCCAGTCACTCAATTACTTCATCCCCAATTATCGCATTAAAACTCAACCTTAAGCCTACACCATAATTCTCTCCCACGAGCAACCATATTTGCCCAACGACCATCATCCGTCTAAAATCAAACAACGTAATTATTTGCAAAAAGTATTTATTATCTATGGACGCACGCGGCAATGCTGCCCCCTACATATAAATGCCAAATCATTGGCATTATGTTGAACTTGATAAGGTTGAAATTCGTATAAAAATAACGTTTGTAAAATACAAGAGTATTGCACGTGCAAGAGTATGGTGGCAAATTAAGTTTTGCATTTCGCTTAAATAGATAACATCCTTATTATTACGTAATAGAGTACAATTTAATAAAAAAAGATTAAATACAAAGGTAAATGTCGAATTGTGAAACCATAAAACGCCACGCGTCTGATTTTCGTTGGTATCTATTTGAGTTTGGAAAGCCATTTTGAAAGCAAAATTTGTTTTTCATCAGCCAGTTCTCCTTTACATTTCAACTGTCATTAAGTGTGTTCGCATTGTTGTTGTGATTTATTTACCGAAGCGATTCCTCGGTCATCGATTGGGGGTGCTGAGTGGGAAAAAGATTATTTTTTTTCTAAGTTTTGTACAAACTCAGGGTTATGTTTTAGTAGCTATTGAGAAGAGAATAAAGTTTTTATATAATTGTACTTCTAAATAACATACTTATTAAAAATAAATTCATGGAACATTTAAATAAATAATAAGATAACTCTTTGGACTTTTTCCGCCAACTTACATCAGTGACGTTGTGATTTTATTTCATTTTCATAATCTTATATTATTATCAGTTATGTTGTTTATTTTGGGGGTTTATTATACAATATAGTTCGATTAAGGCCTATAAGTCGATATAATGATATGAAATAAACGCGTGTATCGTTACTTTTTAAGTTGACCGCAAAAGTCCGTGGAAAGTTTTGGTAGAATGACCACCATTTTATTAAGACGTTATTTGGTAAGATGACTACTACATTTCAAGATTTGATGTTATTATTTACTAGACACTGGCATAATAGTTATAACATATTGCCATTAAAGAAAGAAAAATAATACTTTTCGTTTATTTTTTTTATTCTATTATTGTCAATGTTGCCAGTCACAAAATTTAAACTGAACATCTGAATATTTTTAATGATGAAATCATGCAAATTTTTCACTTCCATTCAAGTAACTGTACATACAAATCAGCAGTTACATTCACAATAGAAATAGATGTTCCGTACATCTCGTTACGGTTGCCTAATTATTTGCTTCAACAACCGATAGGGCAATATTTTTTTTGACCATTCCGCAAAAATGACAAAATGAACCTTATTTATATTAGAAATAAAGATGAAATAGGTCTGCAGCTTGGGTGTTGACACTGCAATAAATTCCGCATCACGCTGACAACCGTATGTTTTGTCATTGCTAATAGGTCACAGGTTTTATAGCGTATGTTATTTCTATAAAATAAAAATCAAACGATAATGAACTTTAATTGGATAAATCAGAATTCATTTTCGATCGTAATGTATCGAGTCGCTTCAATCAATATTATTTGATTGTGATATTAAAGTGTCTCGCAATTTTATCAAATTTGTATCCTTTTATCTTATATTAGGGTGTATATTTGCCAGTGTTATCTTGTTAAGTTGGGACATTTTGTCGTTTGGTATTAGAATACAGATGGGATTACTAATACAATGCAATATCATTTGGTAGCGAAACGAATGGGTCGGGTTTGATCCTTGATAAATGGAAATTTAAATTTGTTTCGAAGTGTGTTTGCTAAACAAAGTTTGTGTCGGGATTCGACACGGCTTTGCCGTCTGCAAATGTTACCGTTAATGCAGAGAGACCGTGAAGTTTATTTAATTTCAAATCATACTTACAAATATCATAAACTTACAAATAATTAAATAATTTTTAGTCTGTGACCTTCACGAAAACTACTGTTTTGCAAAATGTAATAGGACCCTCAATAGTCTAGACGTCTTGATAAAATGGTGGCTATTCTACCAAAACCTTCCATGGGCTTTTTCAGCCAACTTAAAAGTACAAGTACACAATACACGAATTTATTTTACATCACTTCACTTATATTTAATCAAACTATACACCATCATAATCAAGCAATATAACTGACGTTATATTTTTGACTGATAGTTCGATTAAGGCGTATAAATGGAGTGATATTAAATAAATGTATGTATCGAGACATTTTAATTTGTTTGCAAAAGTCCATAGAGATGACAAGCTGACTAGTACACTGGCATAATAGTTATACTTAACTAACATTTAGATAAATGTAAAGTCCCATCTAATCATGATGATGAAAATCTACATTGCGTACAAAATGAAAATTAATAATAACATGTCACCCAATGAAACATAGCCAAAAAATAACTGATAAAATAAAAAAAGGTTAGCCGTTACAATTTGAAAATATAAACTGGAAATATTCAAGACAAGATCAAACGCAGAAGCTTCGTAACGGGTAGACATAACAAAATTTAGAAATCTCATTTTCCGCTGGTCATTTCCCAACGGATAGTTCGAAAAAAATAACTGACCCCATCGCCGTCGAGCGGGGAATTGACCGGCGGAAAAAAACCTACCGCAACATATATTTTTTCGTAATCGGTAAACTAGTACAACCCTAGCATAGGGCTGGCAACTTTTAGTATTGTATTTAATATTTATAAAAAAAAAACGACACAGGATATAAATAAAAGAGAAGTGCATTTTTTTTTTAATATTTCGTTTTTTATATTGACCGTCACGTCGGGCACACTCTTTGAATCTGGCCACAGTATTCTGTGCCACTCGCTGGTAGTGACGTCGGGATACCGTTAACGTCGCGGGCAAAATAGTGCTAAGATTGCCTTTGAGTTTGTTTTGCAGACTTTACTTTTGAAGTACCCCCCACAAAAAAATCTATAGGAGTGAGATTCGACGATCTGGATGGTCAGAGGATATCCCCGAAACGGTTTAATAATTTTAAGGCAGAAATCACGAGGAAGTTCCACGGCGAAGCAAGATGGGTTAATCTCCTTACCATAATATTTTATACTTAATGTTAATCTACAGGAACAGCAAGGGATACCAAACAGCCTAAATGAATCCTCTCGGCATATCGGTTTGACCATAAACTTCGATGAAACTAGAGTCATGGTCAACGATCATTTGCATCCACAACCGACCATCGTCAATGGTAAACCTCTCAAAGTTGTCCAGTAGTATGTACTAGGGCAAGTCTTCCAATTGGGTGGAGACAACTTCGAGAAAGAAGCCGATAGAAGGATTCAACTAGGCTGGCCAGCGTTTAGGAATCTTAGTCAGGTCTTCTCGTCGCCCATACCTCAGAGACAGAGACAGTCCGTCTGCTTCACAAGCTCAGAGTCACTAAGAGAGCTATGGAGAGCTATGCTCGGAGTTTCTCTGGTAGATATGATTCGGAATGAAAAAATCGGCCAGAGAAATAAAGTCACCGACGAAGCCCTTCGAATTAGCAAACTAAAGTGGCAATTGACTGGTCACATTTGTCGGAGATCCCACAATCGTTGGAGCAAACGAGTGCTGGAGTGGAGACCGCGTCTCGGTAAACGTAGTGTGGGACGCCCCCCGGCTAGATGGTTCGACGATCTGCATAGGGCGGTTGGCAGACACTGGATGCGTGTAGCCGAAGATCGGGTTAGGTGGCGCTCCATGCGGGAGGCCTACGTCCAGCAGTGGACAGCCGCAGGCTGTTGTATGGAATGCTAAAGGATTTTGCGATGTCTCTTATTTATTCGTCTCTTATTTATTGAGAAATATTTTTTAAAAAGTCGACAACCCTATATTCACATTATATCCGTTATTTAACGGGACATTGGTTGTCCAATCAATTTGTGTTTTACACCTGGCGATACGCGTTACACGACAAAAGGTAACTCTGGAAATTGACCCAACCGAATTTTATGGACATTGGTTAATGAAATAGCTGACGTGATACTCTTTTGTATTTTATTTCCTGATGACCCAAATGGTCGATTTGAGTATCTGCGTGATGCGTAGGCCTATTTTAGAAAGATCTGTTCAATTTAGTAATTCGAACATATGACGTAACGGGATCAATAACCTTTTTTATAGTCGACAAGTGTCAATGAACTGTACTATACGGCTGATGCCTTACAATGACACAAGCTCACGTAAATGCATATTGCCCATTTATTTGTATTTGTGTGAAACAATATTTCTAAGTTTGTTATGAACAAAAAAACAAGTAATACAATTTTTTTTTAAAGTAAATTCCAAATTTTTACAGCGATCTACACGCTATGACGGTAATATATTCCTAAATTTATATTCTGCTAAATATCTTATATAAGAGAATATTTTCTCTTCCATAAAAAATTAAAATCATTTTTTTTAACAGCCCATATATGACCTACTGCTGAGCACAAGCCTCTCCATTTCTGGAGAAACGGACTTTAAACCAACACGCTTGTCCAATGCGGATTGACGGGATTACCTAGACTCGCAATAAATATTTGTAATCTATACATATATTTATTTCGATGCGGAGATCGAACCCGCGACCATTGACTCTGCTGGCCAAGGGCCCCGCCACTGAGCCAATTGGTTGTCAAAATCTAAATATAATATTTTCTGTTATTGTTTTGCTTGTCGCGGATCTTAGCTAAGTAAGACTTTTGACATATTCATAGTGATGAATTTCCGCAAAGTAACACCTGAATCCATTAATAATCAATTATAATAATTAAATTATTTAAAGAATTAATATTTGAAAAATCTATATTAACATCAAATGTCATTAATTACAAGTGTAAAAATAAATGTATCTGAACTTATATAAATAAAAAGTATTTTATTAACGATTGTAAATTTGACCAACATATATACAATACACTTATAGAGAGTGTGAGAACTAATATTAGTAATAGGAATTGAATATAATATACGTTTTGATTGTACGTAAGTTTTACTTATTTAGATTTATCCTTCTTTGATTTGACTTTGATTGAATTATAGGAAAAGTCGCAGTTCAGAGAACTAAGTCTTGGCTACGTAATATCAGGGAGTGGACCGGGAAAGCGAGTGCTCCAGAACTGCTGCACCTCGCTAAGGAAAAGGGGAGTTGTGCTGAATTGGCTGCCAACCTTCGCAAGTCTTAGAACACTCTTAGAAGTAGAAGAAGATCGAAGTGAATGTCCCAGTCGTTGTTATTTGTCTAGTGTAGCTGTAGTTACTAGTGGTAGAGCCCCGCTGCAGACGAATACTTTGTCAAGAGTGGCATATTAATTGACTGTAGCGTGAATGGGCCGGTTTGTCCGGGGAAGTACCACGCTCTCGCAGAAAACCGGCGTCTGAGTGGTAGCTTAGCTACCGCGCTTTGTACGGTGAGTGATTGAGTTTCTTTTCCCTCCTCCTCCCCCTCCCCCCCTCCCCCTCCCCCCTCCTCCCCTCCTCCTACACTCCCTCTTCACCATCCCTTAATGGCACTTTCCTTAAAAGTCGGCAAAGCTTTCTTACTGCCTATGCCACTACGGGCGGCGTTCGTTGCTTTCCATCGTGTGACACGCCTGCTCGTTTGCCTTCCTATCACATAAAAAAAATTATAGTACAATTCACACGACTTCGTTAAAAAGTCAATAACCGTTTAATTTAAAAATGCTTTTTATCAATTTTTTATTTTTGATAAAATTGTCCTCTCAACTGTTAATTTTTCCCTGTAAATTGAATTAATATGCGAGAGAAATAGATAGATAATAAAATAAGGAGTCACCGTTTTAATTAATAAGACCTTCGTTAGCCCTCATTAATGGATAAAGTCGAAGTCGAAGCGTATAACCTTAATTAATCCGCGAAGTGAAAAAATAACCTCCCTCAGGTAATTCCTGGAGCGATTAACATAATTTTTACGTACTTTAAGCAACTCAAGTCTGGTGGGCTATAAAACATTTTTATTACATCTCTCCTTTGTAGACGGCAAAGTTGTTTTCCTTTTAATACAACATAATCGATGGATAAATAGATATTCTTTATTGTACACCAAAAACAAATTTATACAATTATTCATTGTAATATTTATTTATATACAAATGGCGGTCTTATCGCTAATAGCGATTTCTTCCGGACAACCGTAGAATGGATACAAGGTTAAAAATATAAATTGATATAGGTTGGTGATACATTATCGTTATGATGATAGAAAAGGATATGATGAAGGATTTCGAAAAAAGAATTCCCCTTCCTGCAAACGAATGTTTGTCAAGAATGATATATTATTTGTCTGAAATATGAGTGGGCCGGCTCGCCCGGGGAAGTACCACACTCCCGCAGAAAACCGGCGTATGAGTGGTAGCTTAGCTACCGCTCTTTGTCCGGTGAGCGGTTGAGCTCCGGAGGCCCAACCCCCTCTCCATCCCCCTTCCTAAGAAGAAAAAGAAAAAAAATATTATTTTTTTTCTTTTTCTTTCCTGTATTAAAAAGGAAAAAATAAAATTATTTAAATCGGTCTAGCCATTTTTTGAGTTTTAGCGAGACTAGCAAAATAGCTCTCTATTTTTATTCTATATAAAAATTATTCCATATAAAGATAGGTAGAGGAGATTTTCGAAGTCATTCATAAAAATCTTACAAACACATTGTATTGCGGCTCGAAGTAAACGGATAAAGCGAAAAAAAATCGCATTTTATTCCCGTGTTCGCGTGAGTTTGAATGGGCCACTCAAATCCGTGACAAAGGACCGTCTCTGGAGGTGACAATTTGGTACAAGTGTCGTGACGAATCGCCCATTGTGTACGTCCATTCACCAGCTTCTGATCTGTGTGGCTGCAACATTTATCGAGGATTGTGTGTAGTGTGACCATCGTACTGCTTATGAAATGAGGACATTTTTCAAAACCGCTTTTTTGATGTCAAACATCTTAACGTTGCGTACGGGAGTGAAATAGTAGACTGAGATCGTCGTCTCGATTCAGGCTACGGTCCCTTCGCCCGACTCTATACAGGGTCACTTTCACTTAGTCGTGAGCACGTGGTAGATACCGATCCGTTGTCAATGTTTCACATCTAAGAAGCGTTCTGTGACTCTTCTCTTTCTTATTAATTCTCTTTACGCCCTGTCTCTTTGTCTATTCGATATGAATTTTGCAATCGATAAACTTCCCGATCGGATTTACAATTTAAAATATAGCCCAGGACTTTTCCCGCCAACTCAGTCACACATCATAAGTGTCACATTAATGACGTTGTTTTTATTTCATTTTTACTAGCTCATTTTATTAACTATAATATAACGTTTTATAATTCTGGTGGCATGTTACTACTGTAATTAGCCGTAGAAGTGAAGTGAAACATAATGAATGCGTGCATCGTCGTCTTTTTAACTTGACTGCCAAAGTACATGCTAGTTTTATTAAAACGGCCCCCATTTTATCATGACGTTACGTAACAAGCTGAATTTATATTTCAAGGTATTTGATATTGTTTTAATTGACACTGGAATAATAGTTATAGTAAAATGACTTCAATGAAAAAGAAACATAGCTCAAAACTGAAATCTAGAATATTTATCTTCCTTCGCCGACCGTCCCGGAATCAGCCTCACCCGGGTACTATGGCGCCTTACCTCAGTATGCAGGGCTCTGCTGGGGTTGACCTCAATCCTCCCTTGCGACTCGGATTCACTAACACGAATTAATATACCTAATTTGTTGAAAAATGACGGCGACGTGGTTCGCCACCCGTCACGTCCTAATTCTCACGAGGGCGAGAAGCTACAAATGGAGATCCGTTTCGTTGCGATGAATGGCAGCGGATGGAGCTCTGTGGTCTCTACCAACCCCTGCGGGGGATAGGCGTGAATATATAAAAAACATATATATAAAAAATTATCTTCCTTCTAAGTTTTTGTTTCTTTGTGTGTTTTAATGCCTCAAATCAAAATTCCTTTATTTAAATAGACTTATCAAAAGGACTTTTATAAGTCCTAATTATTTTTTTAATCTGTCACCCACTTTTTTAATAGGATAAAAAGGCAAAAAGTAAATTTTGCTCGATAACAAACAAAACTGGCATTGCAGACATGTTGTCAGCATCTGAAAATCTTAACAAAAGAAACCTAACTGGTCTAACTCGGTGGAAACTTTGTCAGTATATTAGAAATAATACAAGTTAGTAATAATACAATACACTGAAATATACATTCATCGGGTTGACGTGGCCTGAAGTGAAGCGCGTCGCTCAAGACCGATCCCAATGGAGAAGCAATGTGGACAACCTTTGCCCTACCTCGGGGACATAGGACCATAAGAAGAATTGAAATATACATACATACATACATATCGTCACGCCTGTTTCCTGTAGGGGTAGGCAGAGACCACAGATCTCCATCCGCTGCGATCACGGCACACCTTCCTTGCTCCTCCACACTCATCTATATTTTTATCCATCCCTCCTCTCACATTCATCGTAGCGAAACGGCTCTCCGTTAGTCATTTCGGTCGAATTTTTTTTTACAAACTTGTCCTTGATATACATAAATATATTTTCACCCTACTGACAAATAATGCTTCATAAAATAATGCACAATTTATGTCAAACTATGACGAATTGCATGTATGGTATACAGTGGGTTGTTGTTGACGGTTTATTATAAGTATAGTATATAGTTAATCAATAAATATAACCAGTTATATAGCCCTTTATTTATTATTAATTTGCAAGGGTTGTACGGTGCCTGAATCATTAACGAATTTTCTTGACATGGGTCCGCTTTTAATATTATTTGGTTGATTCAATCTACGGAGATCTGAACTAATTTGATTAACAATCTTCTATATTTTTGTGTTTTAGTGAGACTAACAAAACGGAGAACCATTTTGTTAGTCTCACTAAAACACGAAAACGGCACGACTGATTTAAATATGTTTTATTTTATTTCCTTCGTTATAACACGGAAGGTTAACGAATAAAAAATGTAGTCTACAGGAGATAATTTTCGTTAATTTGAATTAAATAAATTGAAGGTGAAAGGAAGGTCACTGGGTAATCTAGTTATGTTATATTTATTTAAAGTTAGAAATCAAATGTTCTTATGGATAAACTAGGCAGATTAATAAGCGAGTCAGCTTATGGTATTTGTAACACCAAAGATATTGCTATTGTGTTTAATGTTATGGTCGAAAGTCGTTATGACAGGAAAATACATAGTATCCAGTGGTAGAAGTAGATATTTAAACACAAAATAATAAAAAAAAATACAAAGGATGTAAATAAAATTCAATAAGTTTTAATGAAACAGAGAAGTGTGAATTTTTTTTGAAATGAATACTTCTATAGCCGCGTTACACGACTCTGGGTAGGGCAAAAATCTATGGGTTCGCGTCAGCAACATGCTAATGCTTAAGATATATATTATTAAACTATTAAAATTATTTATTTATTACAAATATTATTTATTTATACATTATTAAGACTTCAAATTTTATTTACTTATATAATTTATATAATATTACAATTAGTTTGAAATTTCAAAATACGGTTTTAAGGTTTCACTTCTGTCGGCAGTCCTCATGACTGTCTCCAAATTTTTTTAATAATTATTTCGTCTAAATTTTGACCGCCACGTCAGGCAAACTCTTAGAATCTAGCCACAGTATTCTGTGCCACTCGCTGAAGTAGCGACGTCGGGATGCCGTTAACCTCGCAGACGATATTTCCTTTTAGTGTTGAGATGGTCGTCGTGTTTGTTTCATAGACTGTTCTTTTGAGGTATTCCCACAATAAGAGTCTATAGGGTTGACATCCCCACCCAGGTGTTCAGAGGATATTCTTGTAACGGCTTATTAATTAATTAGAGACAAGATCAAGAAGACTCTCCATGGTCTCTCTAGTGTTGTGAGCCGTGGCGCCATCTAGTTGAATCCATGTGCGTGTAGGAAGTTCTTTCAATATTGTCATAAAATAATCAGTAAGGGTTAAAGTAAATTATTCGACTTTTAACCTTTACCGGTCGCTAGCTTTTTATACGTGATTCTCGCTGGGTTGTAGCTACAGATATAGTTTTACTTTACTTTATTCATTTTTGGGCTCAATATATTAAAAATTAATTGGAAAATGCAATGATATATAACTGAATATGTCAATTGCTCTGTTACGGATGTTTAACTAATAAGGAAATAGTCTGCATTTCACATGGAGCGAGTTTCAATATGTCTCGTCTCGTCACCTCCCACGTGACTTACGACCGCAGCGACAAAGTACTGTTGTCACGTGAGAGGTGACTAACGACTGATAAAGGTTAACCATATTCTTTTTAAAAAAAAATTAACCAGCTGATATTCTATAATCTGTATCGAAGTATAATGACGTAAATATTCCGTTATAAAGGGGTTATCACACGAAATTATGAATTACACGCACCGGTGGGCCGGTATTATCGCAGCGTTTCCGACATTGTGTGAAAATATTTATAGAAATTATTGGAATCACGTCACGTCAGATAATGGAAGGCATGTCAGAGAGACGAACGGCTCTTTGATCTTGTGATGTCAACGAGATCAAATTTGGCAGTGTGGAATGAGAATTGGATATCCCTTTACCTACTGTTAAAGGGCTTTAATATTTTTAGGAAATACGTAATATATGTATGTCGTGTAGAATAGAAAAGAATAAAATACAATAAACGTTATTCATGACACTTTTTTGAAGTGAAAACTTCTGTAGCCTCGTTACACGACTGGTAGGTAGGGTAGGGAAAATATCTATGAGTTCGCGTCAGCAACATGCCAAAGCTTAAGCGTATATCTATTGCTCTGAGTATAGCTATAAATATACTTTAAACACAGTTAATGCACGCGCACGCTGCCTACGTACACGCATCACACCAACACATTGTATATACCCGATTGTTGCTTGAACGCATGGATGGATAAAATTTTGTGAGTCGCGTCAGCAACATGCTGTAGTAATAGTAGAATTTAATATTACAATTAATTTGAAATTTCAAAATACAGTTTTAAGTTTTCATTTCTGTCGGCAGTTTTCATGACTGCCTCTGATTATTTTGTACAATAACGTAAATTAAAATATAAATAATATTACATTATATTTTTATTCGTATAATAATCAAAAAGAAAATAATTTTAATCTAATAAGTGTCACAAAATGGTTCTTGCTCAGCATATGCCCGGCGTTCTAGTGGAGCACCTGGCGCTGGTTTTCAGCAAGAACCAACGTGGTCAGATCGCGGACCACAGTAACGATAAAATTAAAAACAACTAAATCATTAAATAAATCCACCGCAATATATGGACAGTCAAAAGTTTTACTTAGCTAAGATCCGCGACAAGCAAAACAATAACAGAAAATTAATAATGTGTGTTTTTCGTTGGGTTAAGTGGATTATTTATTATATATGTGGTGTAAGTGGAAGATTTATTTGGAACTTAACTTACCGAAAATCGGCCATCAACTCTCCACCCACCAATGACTACACACAACACCAAACACACATTATCACTTTTCCATCTTGTAAACGACACGTGTTTCGCCCCAACAACCGAACCTCTTTTCGGTTGTCTTCCGTAGAGTCTACTATACCTGAAGATGCCTCGTGTTGGGGCGAAACACGTGTCGTTTACAAGATGGAAAAGTGATAATGTGTGTTTGGTGTTGTGTACAGTGGTTGGTGGGTGGAGAATTGATGACCGATTTTCGGTAAGTTTTTGGTTTAAGTTCCAAATAAATCCACTTAACCCAACGAAAAACACACATTATTAATTTTCTGCTATTGTTTTGCTTGTCGCGGATCTTAGCTAAGTAAAACTTTTGACTGTCCACATAGTGATGGATTTTCGCAAAGTAACGCCTGACTCCATTAATAAATCCACCGCAACTAAAAGAACAAAGAGCTATAATGTAGAGGTATGAAATTTAATGATTAATTTATTTTCTATACACGTGTAGCCTAAATATGTAATTGTATTTTTTTTGTCCAATGTGGATTGTATATCTATCTTGTGTACTTGTAATTGTATATATATCTATATTTATAATGAATATTATGACAATATAATCCAGTATTAATCGAGCATTCGTTGGTTCCACTTCGAACCTGATTCGCACATCGTTCATGTCGTTCTGCTTTTTTTTAAATCATCATCAAGGCATTACAGCCACGGGTGGGTCTTAGCCTGGTTCAGTAATTCTTTCCAGCCGGATCTTCAGCTTTTACCTCCCAGCTCCTCACAATCGGTTGCTCTTAAGTCGTCCTCGACTCCATCTAGCCATCTGAGCTTAGGCCTTCCGCGGCTTCTACGACCATCTGGTTTGCCGTCGAGTAGACGTTTGGGTACTCTAGCCGTCCATCCGTACCACGTACGCAGTCCAACGAAGGTGTGCAATCTTATCTTTGCCTTTTTTAAATCAACATAAAGTTTTACAACGCCATTTCGTACTCTTTGGATAGTTTTAACGAGAAACACCTTATCGCGGGGAGGCGCTTATGGGAGTGAAATCGAAGACGGAGACGTCGTCTCGATTCAGGCTACGCTCCCATCCACTCAACTCTATACAGGGTCACAACCACCAAACGTCCTATAAAGCTTCTCTTTTTTATTTCATTAATACCTTCACATCCACGCAATATATAACGATTGATTATATATCTTATCAAAACATCTTTCGAGACATATTAAAGTTAATTTTGCTTCGACATCCATCTTAATATTAAAAGACTTGACGAATAACTTTATTGAGAAGCTATTCGGAGCGAAAACAAGGGAAAAATGAATGGGGTGAGGGGGGGATGACGTCACCTGTCGCCGACGGTCACCGTGAAATTGATCGCACCCGTCACCCGCACGTAAAGAACTACGTCCACCATACGTGACGGTATATTATTACTACCGTGTATTATTATTATTTTTTATTATAACGATGTATTCATTTATTTATTTGTTTGGCACAAAACAGATTACAGTCGTGGAAAGATTAACGTAAAGAAGTATGTCCATCATACTTGACGGTATATTATTACCTTATAATAATAATAATTTTTATAATAATAATAATACACTATGTATTATTATTATTATTATTATAAAGGTGAATGCATTTATTTATTTGTTTAGCACAAAAACAAATCACAGACGAGGAAAGAGTAATACACAATATAAACATAATAACGTCTGAACTATAATCCTTAATATTTGCGCAAAGCATGGTTATATTTTAATAATAATTAAGAGTTACCTATTCATACATATTTTACAAAAAAAAAAAATCGCGGGCAGTCATGAGGACTGTCGACTTAAAACTGTATTTTGAAATTTCTACCTAATATAAAATTGAGAATATTATATAAAATTGAGGTCTTAATAATAAATAAATAACGAGTAAATAAATAAATTAATAATAATATTAATTCATAATATTTTTAATAAATAAATAATTTAATATTATATATAAATAATTTTAATATTTTAATGATATATACCTTGAGCACTAGCATGTTGCTGACGCGAACCAATAGATTTTTTCCCTACCCAGAGTCGTTTAACGCGGCTATAGAAGACTTTCACTATAATAACAATTTCACGATAATAACAATTTCGGGTGTGATCTATCGGCTGCCAAAGATATCCTTGAGCAATGGCTTTACTTGGTATATTTTAATATCGTAAATATCAAGTACATTTGTAGTGTAGTCAATTGACATATTATTGTATAAGCGACAAATGTACGCCATAGGATTATGGTGTGTTAGTATAGTAGTGATTGTTACTAAACATTTTATGGGTATTGCGTGATCATACCAAAAGGAAAGTATATAATTGATGAAGTCAGGCGTTACCTCGCTGAAATCCATTACAAGAACAACCCAACATACTTTGTTAAGATACGCGAACGCAAATCAGAAAAATAATATTGTGTGCGAAAAAGTGTATGGGCAATCAAAAGTCTAACTCCCACCGAGGGACGGTAGTCGGCAAATCCTCCAACACTTCGCTATGATCACCAACGTTGATAATGTCAAACACACACTACCATTTTTCACTATAAACATACACAAAGTTTAGATTCGACACCTTTTTCTTTATATATTCACGCCTATCCCCCGCAGGAGTTGGCAGAGACCACTCCATCCGCTGCCATTCATCACAGCGAAACGGCTCGTCATTGGTCGCTTTTCGCCCTCGTGAGAATCAGGACGTGACGGGTGGCGAACCACGTCATCGTCATTTTCGACAAATTAGGTAAATTAAATTCGTCTTAGTGAATCCCACGAGCCGCAAGGGTAGATGGAGGTCAGCCCCAGCAGAGCCCTGCATGCTGAAGTAAGACACCATAGCTTCGACACCTGACATCCTCAAGTGTAGTAGACTCAACGAAAGACAATTTCACTCCACGGTTATCTTTCGATCCGATGTTTGATAATCTTAGAAAAGTGAATTTGTCTATCCATCTTTGATATGATTAAAAAAGTAAGTAAATGATAAATTGTAGTGTATGTTTGTGACACACAAGACAATTTTTCAATAAGAACACGAAGCGTGTTGGACACGAGGGCTCAACACGAGACATCTTCATGTCTAGTAGACTCTGAAACACAACCGTGGAGTGTTGGAGTGTTCGCGGACCTCAGCAATGGAAGTTTGACTGTCCATAATGGCACCCATGAGACAGGAAATACTAAAGTGGAGGTATAACCTTATATAATTATTTCTGAAGCAAAACCTTCCTCTTTCTTATATACGAGTATATATATATGTACTGTATACGACGCAAAAATCGAAAACGCTGTAAATGACACAGTAAAAAAAAACATGTTTGATGCATTCGAATTGGAAAAATGCTATGTCTAATGGTCTGAGTTTCACAGCTCAACTGCCAATAGAATTTTTATTACAGCATCGAAAATAAGTGATCAGATACAATTTATTCAGAAATCTTGAAAAGGTTTTTGGCTCTGATGGTAAGTTTTCATCTTGCAGTCCACTACGTTTTTACTTTTTTACGTCGATATATACGAGTATAAAAATTTATATACTCGTATATAAATGTATATACTCGTATATAAATTTATATACTCGTATATAAATAAAATGTAGCGAGTAAAGAGGATTTATAAAAATCCCAGACTTAAATTTTGAAAAGGAATTTCTTATGGGATTTTTTAAAGTCAAGAGGGCTTAATGGCCGAGCCCTCCGCCCGTGGAGTCAATGGTCACGAGTTCGATCCCTGCATCGGAATAAATATATGTATGGATTATATATATTTATTCCGAGTGTGGTAACCTCGCCAATCCGCATTGGACAAGCGTAGTAGGTTAACGTCCGTTCCTCTAGAAATGGAGAGGCCGGTGCTTAGCAGTGGGGCTGTTAAAAAAATTAAATATGTATCCTGTCCTCTTTATTAATAGTTAGTGAAAGTACACGTCGCATTTGAAATATTTGTTAGCTCTGTCTCGAGTTATGTTACAGTGCGTTCCGGTATAGTGGACGAAGACCTTGTCAATCGTACAGTCGGAAGTCACCGGAAGCCATCGGAAGTGTTTGCTGATTGTTTCGATTAATGGAATATGTAAGTGATAGCATTTTGATGCGGTGACACGCATCGATGAACTTCCATTATGGACGATCGAAAACTAATCAAAACAATGCTATACTAATATAATAACCGGATATTGGAATTAGTTCAACATTTTTTTATATCGTTTACTTTTTAATTTTCCGGACACAATGGAAGAGGTTTGTGCGGCCAGAAAGGTATATGTGGCAACACTGTTCTTTCGACAGCCCTAGTATGTAGTTATTGTATTAAAACTAAATATGGACAGTCAAAAGTTTTACTTAGCTAAGATCCGCGACTTGTCGCGGATCTTAGCTAAGTAAAACTTTTGACTGTCCATATAGTGATGGATTTCCGCAAAGTAACGCCTGACTCCATTAATAATCTTAAAACTAAATGTAAAAAACCTTATTATTTGAATATATTATATAAAAATATTTTTTATTATATTACTTTTTACATTTGTTATTTTAAAATTTAAGGAAAAACATAAATTGTTTTATAAAAACAGTAAGATTCGATCGATAGACGTTTTTCGAATAACATATCGACTTTCCTTGAATTAAAAATTAATATTGATAAATTTGAAGACCTAGACGGCTTAGTGGCGGGGCCCTCCGCCTGCGGAGTCAATGGTCGCGTGTTCAATCCCCGCTTCGGAATAAATATATGAATTACAAATATTTATTCCGAGTCTGGTAACCCCATCAATCCGCATTGGAAAAGCGTGGTGGGTTAACGTCCGTTCCTCCAAAAATAGAGAGGCCCGTGCTCAACAGTGGGACATATATGGGCTGTTAATAAAATACCAAGTTTCTGTTTCAAACCTCCAAGGTTTTTTAAACCAAACCGTTTTCCAGATTTATCTTTCGTAGCGTCTACTACACTTGAGGATGCCTTCAGATGAAATGCGTTGTGTTTATAGTGAAAAGTATTTGACATATCGTTGGAGTAGACGAGTGCTGGAGTGGAGACCGCGTCTTTGGAAACATTAGTGTGGGATGTCCCCCGGCTATATAGTGCGACGAACTGCGCAGAGCGGCTGGCTGCTGGATGCTTGAAGGTGAAGATCGGGCTAGATGGCTTTGGGGATCACTGTGACGATGACGATAATAATATATTTGGCTTTGTCAACGTTAGTGACCATCGGGAAGTGTTGGAGGATTTTCTGACGACTATTTCTCTTTTTTTTATGGGATAGGAAGGCAAACGAGCACGCGTCTCACCTGATGGAAAGCAATCAACGCCGCCCATTGACATCCGCAGCGCCAAAGGCAGTGCGAAAGCGTTGCCGACCTTTAAGGAAAGTGAAATTATGGGAGTGGGAGTGGGAGGACAATGAGGAGGGGGAAGCTGTTGGACCTCCGGGACTCAGACAGCTCATCGTACAAAGCGCGGTAGCTAAGCAACCACTCAGACGCCGGTTTTCTGCGGGAGTGTGGTACTTCCACAGGCGAGCCGGCCCATTCATGCTACAGACAAATAATATGCCATTCTTGACAAAGTATTCGTCTGCAGCGTGGCTCTACCACTTATAAATTCCCTGTAAGAATTACACTTGTAATCCTCTGTAACCTTCTTTACATTCTTTTTCTTCTCTCTCTTTCTTCCAAACACACAATATTATTTTTGCTAATATGTGTGAGAGGAGATCGTAGCAAAGTATGTATGATTGTATATTTTTACAATTGATTTCCGTAAAATAAAGCCCGACTGCATCTATTGTTACAAATCTACATGAAAATAATAAAATGAAACACATCACACGTTTTCTGTTCAAATTACCAGTACATTCAGGTCAGAATAAATAGCGTATATTTTTCACGACCAATCCAGTAACTTTAAAGGGGTAGGTAGGTACAATTTTTTATCTGTGATGGATTTCACGGTTCATCGCAGAGTTCCGCGCATGCAACCAGCGACAATAAATATGGCCGAATAATTTATTGTCGATGTTTCCGAGTCGCAGGCTTAAAATGTGTTAAAGCTAGTGTTAACACGCGATCCATAATGGTGTTTCTACCCGAACATAAAAAAGATATAATTTATACTAACTTTTAGTTATTTTCAATTTGTCTATATGGACAGTCAAAAGTTTTACTTAGCTAAGATCCGCGACAAGCAAAACAATAACAGAAAATTAATAATGTGTGTTTTTCCGTTGGGTTTAGGGGATTTATTTGGAACTTAAACCAAAAACTTACCGAAAATCGGCCATCAACTCTCCACCCACCAACCACTATACACAACGCCAAACACGCATTATCACTTTTCCATCTTGTAAACGACACGTGTTTCGCCCCAACACGAAGCATCTTCAGGTATAGTAGACTCTACGGTAGACAACCGAAAAGTGTGAGATGGAAAAGTGATAATGTGTGTTATACTATACATAAAAAACTTTCAAATTCCAAATAAAAAGTTAAAATGAATATGAAAATCATAGTCGACCCAAATCACCACGCCTGTTTCCCGTAGGGGTACGCGGAGACCGCAGATCTCCATCTGCTACGATCTCGGCACACCTTCTTTGCTGCATCCATACTCACCACACTCTTCGTACAAGCCGGTTAAGGGTTTCTTTGACCTGGCCTTTTTCAAGAACTTCAGCAATTTGTTCAAGTTGTCAAAAACCTTCTTCTACCAACTCTTCTATCCACATCCGCAACGTAAATTTATTTTATCAGTCGTCTTTTATCCATACTCTCTGTGTATCCAAACAAATATCTAAGCATCCCCATAGTAAGAATAGTCGACTCAAATTACTAAAATTCAATAAAATATGTTATTCTCTATTGTGTAAGTTTCAGTATTAAAAAGTTAGTCACTTTATTATATCAAAGTATTTGTCGAAACTAACTTACGTTGGAACTGAAGCGAGAAAATATGGTAGGGGAAAAAAACTAACTTAAGTTGTAACTGAAGCGAGAACATATGGTAGGGGAAAAAGATGAAGTTACGAAATACGGGGCGAGAAAACTTTTAGGTTCGAGAACAAAGCCATTCTGTTCGTAGCGAAAAATGATTTAATATTCCTTCGTGCCGTGGGCGAGGTCGCGTGGAGACTATATCGAATAGTCGACTCGAATCACTAAAATTCTATAATACTTTTTATTCTCTATTGTGTAAGTTTCAGTATCAAAAAGTTAGTCACTTTATTATATCAAAGTATTTGTCGAAACTAACTTACATTGGAACTGAAGCGAGAAAATATGGTAGGGGCAAAAAATGAAGTTACGAAATACGGGGCGAGAAAACTTTTAGGTTCGAGAACACAGCCATTCTGTTCGTAGCGAAAAATGATTTAATATTCCTTCGTGCCGAGGGCGAGGTCGCGTCGAGAAGACGATATTGGGGACCAAGCAAACTTTATCACTTGTGTGGAGCGAGCCTGGGGCCCTATGATTGTTTCACGCTGTTACTTCGTTACACATTATTCAGTTACGCGAATTCAATTCTGTCTGTTCAAAGTCTGTATAGAAACAATCGAATCAAATGCCATCGAAAATGATTTTGTGCTCGTAAATTCAAAAAATACACTTTAACTCCGTGAAAATATAAAATGTGACTAGTAGAATCAACTGGTACACTCCTCTTTTTGGTAATATTTAGTTTAAGTTCCTCGTAAATCCACTTCTTCCAGTAGAAACTTCGCGATTTTGAAAAGTATTGCATACGTAAGTACTAACATAACAAGATAAATACACGGGAACATAAGTGTGAAACGAAATTCACCGGGCCATCTAGTTATATAATAACTTTAATAGGCTATGGACCCATAAATGAGTGTGAACTAAGTCATACTTAATTATAATGAGGATCCTAATCCTCTAATATATCAAACGGAAATAAAATAATCTTTTCACACACTATATAACAGACATTAGTGGATACCTCACGTCCATAGAGCAACCACAAATGCCTGTCGACATATAAATCATTCTTTATTGCACTTGGCAACTCATTTCTCCGCCAGAACGACCTGAGCATTCATTGTCTCTGGTAATATGAAGTTACTTCTCATACATACGTCGTTATATTAATTTTGTTTTCAAGCCGGCGATTACATTTTTATGTTATGTTTAATTAATATGTTTTTTTTTTATTTTAAAATATAACACGATACGCAAGGAAGGTCCATCCTTCCTTGCGTATCGTGTTATATTTCAGCCTTATAGGTCAGCCCCAGTAGAGCCCCGGATGCTTGCGACTAAGCTCGCCACTAGCCACGCATCCATTGGCACGGCAAATCGTGATAGATTTAGATAGGATGATATGGATATGATACTACCGCAACGGAAGACAAGGAGTGATACGGTAGTGGCTCGGGAGGCCGGGGTCGCGTACCCGTGTACCAATACCATAATTAGCCGACAGGCGGCTAGGAAAACATACTCAGTGACCATACATTTTATGAGTGTATTAAAAACGATTTGTAATTTTCGTAGACCGCGCTGAACCCGCCCCGTGCTGGCCCTAATCCATAAGGTAGAGTTTTCTATCCTACAAAACAATTTCTAAGTGCCCATCGCCTCAGTAAGATTATATCATAACAAACAGACTAATAGCGGTGTTTGTATAGTTCTAGTTTTCCCTTCCGCTAGCACGTGGCTTCAACCCTATAGCTTTATTGCATTGGAAAGGTCCGATTATTATCTGGGGGTGGATTATTATCAGAATCGCCTCCACCCATTCGATATTAAAATAACTAATTTAGGAAAATGAATAACAATAAATTCATTGCATGAAACACATATATAAATAATGTTTTCTTAAAGATGAATCGGTTATATATGGACAGTCAAAAGTTTTACTTAGCTAAAAGATCCCACGACAAGCAAAACAATAACAGAAAATTAATAATGTGTGTTTTTCCGTTGGTGTTAAGTGGATTTATTTGGAACTTAAACCAAAAACTTACCGAAAATCGGCCATCAACTCTCCACCCACCAACCACTATACACAACACCAAACACACATCACTTTTCCATCTTGTAAACGACACGTGTTTCGCGCCAACACGAGGCATCTTCAGGTATAGTAGACTCTACGGAAGACAATCGAAAAGTCTATATTATCTATATATAGTAAGACTATATATAGTACTAAGACTATATATAGTAATAAGACTATATATAGTATTAAGAATCGGTTATAGATACGGACATCCTAGAATGTATCGTCTACACTGTAAATTATTTGTTTTTCTATATCTGTATTTTGTAGTGGCGTTGATACCTTGACGCCCATTGCCAAATTACTTTAAAAATCCTATCTCTATTTTTTTAATATAAAATACTTAGCAATTTAAAAACTTTGCGATTGGAGGTGAGTTTCAACCCCAAGGGGTCGACGTGTGCCACTTTGGGAATCACATGGACTTAGACTACATCCAAATCGTCTCCACTGGGAGGAGATCTTTGATAGTGGTAGAGCCACGCTGCACGCGAATACTTTATCAAGAATGGCATATCTCTGTCTGTAGCATGAATGGGCCGGCTCGCCCGCGGAAGTACCACACTCCCGAAGAAAACCGGCGTCTGAGTTGTAGCTCAGCTACCGCGCTTCGTCCGGTAAGCAGTTGAGTTCCGAAGGTAATTTTTCTATGTAGCTTTCGGCACAGAACTATAAATTCTTATAAATTCCCTCGAGTGTCATATGAAGCGACTCTCGGAGTAAATATCAGTAGATCGACAAAAACTTCTCAACCGAGTAATAAATATGATATCATAATACCAAAAAATATTCTACGGTACACTAAACCGGCTGTACTGAAGCCAAAGAACACACCCCAATTACATACATAGATAAAATTATTTTGGATTCCAGATGAGTTAGATGATTTTTTTTATAGGATAAGAAGGCAAACGAGCAAGCGTGTCGCTTGATAGAAAGCAATCAATGTCTCACATAGACATATGCAACACCCTAGGCATTACGAATGCATTGACAGCCTTTATGATAAGAATGGACTATAGAGACATACAAATTACATAATAACTTACTTTCTGCGACGCTCCAATCGTTTATTAGTCTTTGCCTCCTCAACGATTTGCTACCACTTTGCTCTATCTCTAGTCTATCTTCTCCAAGATGTTTTATTTCCAAGCTTCTTCAGATCCTGCTCAACACAATCTATCCACCGCTTTCTGGGTCTTCCTCTGAGTCTTTTCTAGGTATTTTATAATCATTTATCCAAAATTATTTTTTTGTTAAAGTGACAAAAATATTCATGATCAAGTATATATTCCAAGTCTAATAGTTCCGCCAGTCCATCTTGGATAAGCGTGATGGGTTATCTTTTCCTTCAGAAATAAGATCGCCCGTCCTCAGCTATGGGCGGATAAAAAGTCCATAAAAAGTGCTAGAAAATAATAATTTGCATTCAAACAATGAAAACGTGTATATATTCAAATAATTTTGATACTTAATATTCAAAAATTAGGTAATTCATATAATCACCGTTTTATAAATCATATCAATTATACGTTTAATACGTTTACAATAAGCGCCAATTATAAATATATTTATTGTAAATTTAAAGTAGCTCGAAGATATCTTGAGTATAATGCCTTAATTATATTATTTATTTATAAACATTGTCTATCTTATTTAATAATCTTAAAATATATTTTAATTAAAAAAATCAATTTAACTACAAAACTACTGCCATCTAGCATTAAAATCTTGCACTACGTAAACGTTACTTTCATTATTCTCACTTGCATTGTAAGAGTTATTAAGAAAAATACATAGGTAGCGCTAATTTGAATGAAAGAAAAACGATTATTATAGGGCCAGCGACGAACACAAAAAAAAATGTTTGAAAGTATTTTTTATAACATCAAAACATGTTTATAAAAATAAGCCCAGCTTATTTTAATACCAAATTTTAATTTAAACAGTTCTTAAAAAAAAATATTAGATGGCGCTGATTTCAATTAACTACGAGGATTTTTTGACGAAATATTTTTGATATGATTATAATCATTATTTTGAATCTAAATACAAGTGATGTATATTATTACCAAAATATCATAACGTCTTATTATTATAATATAATATATAAATAAGTAACAGTTTTAGTTGCCAGTTTTAATGTTCAAACATTAGATGGCGCTAAAAAATACGTTTACTTCTTTTTGTATATTTTTTGGACATCTTCAATTTTTCTTGTTATTTAATGATATATTATATAATAATTTGTGTTTATAAAATATATATTTAACATTACTGTATATGTATAAAACATATAATTCATTTGTATTCAACTAGTTCTAAATCGCGCTTATGAAATGTATTTTACATTTAGTATATATACAAAAAGCATGTCTATATTAGCTGTACTTGCTTCGGCAGTACATATACTAAAATTGGAACGATACAGAGAAGATTAGCATGGCCCCTGCGCAAGGATGACACGCAAAATCGTGAAGCGTTCCACATTTTTTTTGGAAATTATAATTCCTACCAGTCGCACAAACGCGTTTCTATATTTTAAATTAAGTACTTAATATTAAAGTACTACGGTGCATTTTTTTATGACACATCACGTCAGCAAAGTATGATCTATTTACATGACTATCAGAGGGCCTACAGTTTCTTTTAAAGAAAAATTGTATCTAAGGGCCGCCTAGAGTTTGTTTATAAAACAAAACGTGGCTGTTTGTCCGAAGAGAAAACAGTTTTCCGCTCCAAATGGTTCGAACAACATGTCAGCTTTGCTATACAGATTCATGTTACAAAGTTCATGTCAGTGCTCTTAATAAAAGATAAATACTTGTAACCTTTTTATGGGATTTTTACGGGATTTAAAAGCAAACGGCAAACTTATCACCAGATGGAAAGCTATCAACGCCGAATTGGGTACAGGTCGAATAATCAGTAAACGCCTGCTTGCTGATTATTTCTCGCCACTGTTGAGAGAACATCCTGCCTTAACTTAATGCACATGGTTTCGTATATGAAACAAACCCGAAGACCATCTCAGCACCAAAGGAAACCGTCCTCGAGGTTAACGGCATCCCATCGTCACTATCTACTTCAGCGAGATGCATAGAATACTGTGACATAGAATACATTGAATACTAGACGAAATAATTAAAAAACAAATTAAAACATCCAACATTAAGTAAAAGTTATTGAGCTTTATTTTTATGTTCTTTGTAGTGTTATATTATTTATATTTGAAACTCTAAAAAATAATATCAAGCGGAAAGGACATTAATCATAGTTAATGTTCAAAGTGGACTTGCAGAGGAACTGAACACGAAATAAATACCTTCAGGCCATAAATATGTTTATCATCATGCAGAAATCGAAGCCAATTAAGGTGAAAACTTCCTACCTAGTAGAGGAAAATTAAGGTCGTCATTGATGGTGAAATAAATTGTTAACGGTAAAACTATTTATTTACTGCCGTTAATGGATTTTGCAAAGCCATGGGCACCGTATACGCCTATATTTCTAATGGGAAAGAATGATGGGAAAATAAGGGAGAAGAAGAGCGCCAAAGCCTTTCGATTCACCTAAGGAAGCGCAGTAATAAATCTTTTACAGAATGGTACTTCCCCGGATTATTTTATTTTCCAATCCGTTATATGTCTGACCCCGGATAAATGGGTTACGAAGTTCGGTTTACAATTAAATTTACAATTTGATGGTATAGCGATGGGTTAATTAGGCCATTTCCGCCGGAAGTCGGGTGAAATATTCCTCTAAGCAAGTTTGTTCAGTCGATTTGTTCCTGTTTGACATATCCCATTTCCTCTGTCACCTAATGATCCCTGAACTCAGACTTAAAAGGCCATTTGCACATATTTAGTTCAGAGTCAATCAGGTTACCCAAGTTATTACGTTAAAATGTATTAAATTCGCATCAACAGTTTCACAACTTGGGTTCAAATGTGTTCATAATTATTCCTCGTTGATACGCATAAAGCAGTATTTCTCAAAGTGGGCGATAACACCCCCTAGGGGGCGATGGAGGCCTACAGGGGGCAGGAAAAGCTTCTGAGAATTGGAAGTGTTAAAATTTAACGACTAATTAGCTCGGCGACGGGCCCAAGCAGTCAATAGTTACGGGTTCAAAACCCGCATCAGAATAAATATATGGCCAACAGATTCCGAGTCTAGTAATCCCACCAGTGTGCATTGAACAAGCGTAATGGAACTTAATGTCCATTCCTCCAGAAATGGGAAGGCCTGTGCTCAGCAGTGGAAAATATATATTATACATACAACCTACATAAAATTATCTTTTTAACATTGTGTCCATCCTACGGTTGTCTGGAAGAAATCGCTATTAGCGATAAGGCCGCCATTTGTATATGAATATTACAATCAATAATTGTATAACTTTGCTTTTCGTTTGTTTCCCGTAGGGGTAGGCAGAGACCACAGATCTACATCCGCTACGACCCCGGCATACCTTCCTTGCTTCCTCCACACTCATCCATCTTTTCACCTATCCTCCTCTCACAGTCATCGTAGCGAAACGGCTCTCCGTTAGGCTCCGCTCGGCTTCTCGCCCTCGTGGGAATCAGGACGTGACGGGTGGCGAACCACGTCGCCGTCATTTTTAACAAATTAGATTTTTAGTGTACAATAAATAATATATCTATCTATCTATATATGGACTGTGGAAAGAAGTTTCATGAAGCTGATTACTAATTATTAAAATTTAAACTGAAATAAAAGTCTGCCTACTACACGTAAAGGGGTGCTGAAAATTAATTGATCTCAACAAGTTTGAGAGCCTCTGACGTTTCAACGGGAAAGTTAGCAGCGCTTTTCGGTGAACGAAAACACCTATTCGGAGTTTTCCTTGAGAGCATAATTTGTTCGCTTTTAAAATTATGAAGCTAGCATAACATTTATATGGAGTTTCATTCAATTACGTGTTGAAAAAGAGCTGCCGATCTTTAAGCTGTGTGTAGGCTTCCTTTTTTTAAAGAGTTTCATAGTGATAAAGCCACGCTGCAGAGAACTACTTTGTCAAGAATGGCATAATATTTGTCGTCTCGCCCAGGAAAGTACCACACTTCCAGAAAGCCGGCGTAAGCTTAGCTACCGCGCTTCTTCCGGTGTGCGTTTGAGTTCCGGATGCCCAACCTCCTTCCCCTTCCCTCCCACGCTTCTCCCCTCCCACGCTTCTCCCATCCATAAAAGGACCCTAATAACATCGTTATCTGTGCAATAAGCCGTCTGAATAGAAATCGACCGTCCCGAGATCGGGCTTCCGGGTACTATAGTGCTTTACCTCAGCATGCGGGGCTCCATCCTGCCTTGCAGCTTGTGAGCAGCTAAGCAGTGGCGAGGAACAAACAGTGATGATCTGACACCCTGATATCGCGAGTACTATTTTGTTTACGGGACCGTGTTAATTTATTATATCAATATGGTTGAGATTCGTAACTATTTCGTACGATTCCAAATAGTAGGGAAGAATTAAAGAATATTTTTCAATATAAATTATTTATATATTTATATGTAGATATATTATACATACGTATCCTCCTATTTATATAGTATTATATTATAATATATATTATTAGTATTTATATGTTTATTGTATGATTTTATATAGTATGTATTGCTATGTATATTATTATTATATTTTGTTGTTGTACACTTATTTCTATCCTCACAGTTTATCTTATCTCTCTTTCACTCCTGGGTTTGCTGGAAGGAAAGTCAATTTTGAGTTAAGCACGCCTTTGTGCATCTTCTTTCCTTTTAATTCTTGTATGCCGTGTTTTATGTGTACAATAAAGTATTAAAAAAATCAGAAACAGAGACAGGTTTCTAACGTTTAAAAGATATTAAAGTAATGAATTAATAAAATCTAATAAAAGATATCTTTTATTAATTTTGTTATTTATATATTCACGCCTATCCCCCGCAGGGGTTGGCAGAGACCACAGAGCTCCATCTGCTACCATTTCATCGCAGCGAAACGACCCTCCATTGGTCGCTTCTCGGCCTCGTGGGAATCAGGACGTGACGGGTGGCGAACCACGTCGCCGTCATTTTTCAACAAATCAGGTATATTAAATTCGTCTTAGTGAATCCCACGAGCCGCAAGGGAGAATGGAGGTCAGCCCCAGCAGAGCCCTGCATGCTGAGGTAAGGCACCATAGTACCCGGGGGGGGCCCGATCCCGGGACGGTTAGCACGCTTGGGACTAAGCTCGCTCTGTCGTAATGTGGGGGGGTTACCCAATCCACATTTCCGTTCCTGGTGGTTGTGGATAGGGTGGTTGGTTGGATATAAAAGATCTTATCTCAATAAGAAGTAATATTTAGAAAAGTAATGATATATCAATAACTCTATGCTCGCGTTTACAATCGGTGTAATCACAGATACAAAAATAAACGCGTGATATTGTTACGTAGGATCAAAAAAGATGTTTTCAATACAAAAGTGGAGACGTTCAAACGTAACTTCGATGGATCTCGTTTTATTTATTCAACCTTAAGGCACTCCGTATAATGGAACAGCCCTTGCTTTGTGGATCGAGACTCTTGAGATTTTCGAATAAAATAATTCAGGAAAAGAGAAAATGTTTGTAAACGATTAAGAGTATTTTTATAATTACTGGTGACCTCCAAACGTCTTTAAGTCATATGGACAGTCAAAAGTTTTACTTAGCTAAGATCCGCGACAAGCAAAGCAATAACAGAAAATTAATAATGTGTGTTTTTCCGTTGGGTTTAGTGGATTTATCTGGAACTTAAACCAAAAACTTACCGAAAATCGGCCATCAACTCTCCACCCACCAACCACTATACACAACGCCAAACACACACTATCACTTTTCCATCTTGTACACGACACGTGTTTCGCCCCAACACGAGGCATCTTCAGGTATAGTAGACTCTACGGAAGACATATCCAGATAAATCCACTAAACCCAACGGAAAACTACACACATTATTAATTTTCTGTTATTGTTTTGCTTGTCGCGGATCTTAGCTAAGTAAAACTTTTGACTGTCCATATAGTGATGGATTTCCGCAAAGTAACGCCTGACTCCATTAATAACGTCTTTAAGTCTTTTTATGGGATAGGAAGGCAAACGAGCAGGCCTGTCACATGATGGAAAGCAATCAACGCCGCTCACAGACATCCGTAGTGCTGCTATAGGCATTGTAGAACTTGCCTTCAAAAAACAAGCGTACACATACCTAAAACTCCGGCAACGCTTCCGCATTCGAAATGTGGCTTTATAGGCGCGTGTCTATATCGTAGATACAGAATGTTACGAACGAGAAAGTTCTACGACAAGTAGACCAGAAACGCAAACTTTTGAAAACCATCAAGGAGAGAAAAGTTGCTAAGGACACATGTTTAGGCATCCTAGATTTAACTCCTGCAACTCATAATGATGGTAAAAGTTGCCGGGAAAAGGAAAGTTGGTCGTTGAACAAAATCGTGGATGAGGAACATCCAAGAGTGTACCGGGATAATGAGTGCTGCCCAAATTTTTAGCCTCGCTAGAAACAGGAAAGTTGGAGTCAGGCTTTACTTTGTGGAAATCCATTACTATGAGGACAGTCAGAACTTTTACTTAGCTAAGATCCGCGACAAGCAAAGAAAAACAGAAAAATAATAATTTATGTTTTCTAACCGAAAAAAATTCTTCTATATGTTTATCTTTTTAACGGTTGTCTTCCGTAGAGTTTACTATAGCTGATGATGCCTCGTGTTGATGCGAAACACGTGTCGCATGCATGGTGGAAAAGTAGTAGTGTGTATTTAGTGTTGTTATTAGTAGATGGGAGGTGGAGAGTTGCTGACGGCCGTTTTTTCGGCAAGATTTAGTTTGAGTTCCCCGTAAATCCACTTTTGCTTGTCGCGGATCTTAGTTACGTAAAAGTTCTGACTGTCCACACAGAGAAAAGTATTTAGAGCTGACTGCCAACCTTCATTAGTTGGAGAAGCACACTAAGACGAAGATTTATGAACGTTCTACATGTGATTCAGGGATATTCATGTCGATGAAAAGGTGTAAAACTTCGATATATAGTCAAAAATCGACGTAAAAATTTCTTCATCTTTTAAGCGGTCAGATTTTACCCACAGAGAGAAGTACATACTACATTTTATTTTGAGAAAATCTGGAGAAGACTTCTGAAGTTAAAAGTACGGTTAAATATCGAGCAAGAATATTTTTTGCGGCAAGATGATACCTAGAAATATTTTGTTTTTATACTTTATTGTACACATAAAACACGACATACTAGAATTAAAAGGAAAGATGTGCAAAGGCGAGCTTAACTCAAAATTGAGTTTTCTTCCAGCAAACCCAGGAGTGAAAGAGAGATAAGATAAGCTGTGGGGATAGAAATAAGTGTACAACAACAAAATATAATAATAATATATATAGCAACACATACTATATAAAACCATACATATATAAATACTAATAATAAATTATATAATACTATATAAATAAGAGCATACATATATATAACATACATATAAATATATACATATATAAATATTTTATATTGAAAGAAAATGTTCTTTAATTCTTCTCTTAAATACATCCAGTGACAGGCTATCACGTATGTGGTAGAGAGTTCCACAAGTGCACTGTATGGATAGTGAATGAGCCACCGTAACGGCTGGAAGAATCTTCATATCTTCATAGTATTGTGAACTAGTGACTAGTCTGTCTTTAATATTTATAAATCTTTTATCCACAGTTTTTCATAGAATAGAGAGGCAAACGAGCTAGCTTGTCACCTGCTGGAAAGCAGTCAACGCCGCCCATACACATTTGCAACACCATAGGCATCTAAAACTTCATAGCTAGCCATTGAGATATGAGCGGGCTTGTTCTTTGAAGATTCCAATGTCGAATGGGTAATTCTAGTAATTAAAAGTATTACTAGACTTCTTTAAATAAAGAGGATGTACGAATGACGACTGGCAAAAGAAATTTACGGTGCGAATGTAGGTATAGATGGAAATTTCGATAGAGGAAGACCACGGAAAACATACCTTGACCAAATTGTGGAAGTTTTTAAGAAATACCAGGTCAAAGGAGGAAGCAAGGAAAGTGTGCCGGGATCGTAGCGGATGGTGATCTGTGGTCTCTACCCACCCCTACGGGAAACAGGCGTGACGATATGTATGTATTTATGTATGTACATTTATGATTCGACAACTGTGCTAAGTTGCAGTCGTAACTTTGTACACCAATCTTTGGCAACTGAATGTTGCTTAAAATTTCAAACGTGCAACAGTACAGTTATGTCCGTCATTGCGGAAAGTTTAGCGCCAGAAGCTCTACCTGCGCCATAGTTGGCAGCCGAATGTCAGCTGAAGTTTCACCGCAACTAAAGTGCACGCGATGGAACATTGATTACTTTGTAACTATGTTCCGCTACGCCAAACGCCTTGTTAGGAAATGATGCGAAACAGAATTTAGTTGAACTAACCTATCAATTTAGTTATATTTAGTTGACGTAACTCTACACTTAGCAGACTAAAGTGGCAATGGGCTGGACGTACTGTTATAACTCGATGTTGTTCCTTTATAATGTTGAATCAGCATCCTACTTATTCCAGTATATTTCCATTGTGTTCTAACTACTCGTTCAGCATTTTTGTTTTACTTTTTTTAATTTATTACATCCTAGCTTTTGCCCACGGCTTCGCTCGCGTGGAATTTGGTCTGCCACATTAAGTTTCGTGACAGATTATTTTAAATAAAAATATATATTTTTTTTACTTAATTTATGGTTCACAATTTTGGTCATAGTGGCTTCCACATAAAAGGTAGATAGATATATGTTGTCGCGGACTTTTATTTAGAATTATTCAAGACAAACAATCCTACGATACATCATCTTTGTGTAACTCCAATGGTTTAGGCAGCGTACGCCAAGATAGCTCTCAGAGGCCAGATTTTTTTCCGACTTAATTTACATGTATCGTTATATTACGACCAAAATTACATAGAATCATTACAAATTGTAGCCTATATGTATACTGTAAAGTTTCATCTTTACTTCAGTATACAAAGAGTAGACGAATGCTGGAGTGGAGATCGCGTCTCGGGTAACGTAGTGTGGGATGCCCCCTTGCTAGATACTTCAGAGCCTGAAGACAAAAGTCTTCGACCAGTGTGTCCTACCTATACTCTCTTACGGCGCCGAAACGTGGACGGTGACAGTCCGTCTGCTTCACAAGCTCACAGACGTTCAGAGAGCTATGGAGAGAGCTATACTCGAAGTTTCTCTGGTTGACAACCTTTTGAATTAGCAAACTGAAGTGGCAATGGGCTGGTTACGTTTGTCGGAGCTCCGACAATCGTTAGGGCAGACGAGTGCTGGAGTAGAGATCGCGCCTCGGCTTGATAGCTTGATGGTCTGCTAGATGGAGCGATGATCTGTGAAAGGCGGCTGGTAGAGACTAGAAGCGTGTAGCGGAAGATCGGGTTAGGTTAGTAACAAATATTATGCCATTCTTGACAAAGTGTAAAGTCTGCAGCGTGGCTCTACCACTTATAAAAATTTAATAAATATTTTAGTGTAACGCAAAATGATATCTAATCCGACGTCATTGTACAGTACGCTATAGAACATTTTTATTTTGTGGTAAAAAAAATATCGAATATTCCATTCGAATACAATTAATTCCTTCCTTCGTTCAACAATCACCATCACACTATAAAGACACCTGAATAGACGTTAAACGACTAATTTTCTGCGACAATTATCTTTACGGAAGTACGGAAGTAGGAAGCGGCCGAGACATTCTCTTTGATGAGCCCACGGGCTATTGCACTGTTTCGCCTTTTAATTTTCTGCAAAATCACTGTTTCCTTTTCATTATAAATATATACACCGTGACTTTTTAATTACCCGAGAAAGTTAAGTAATATATTCAGTTATCGATATACATTAAACTTGGCGAAGAAAAAAAAATATTTTTATGAAATATTTATTAAAAATGTCCTTAACCCTTTCCACTCCAAGCCTTTTTTAATTTTGTTCCACCAGTTCCACGCTAAAATTGCGTTTTTTAACTTTTATTGTTTTTTTTTTTTGTATTTTGTGAATAAAATTGATTTTTTTTTATCTAATAAACTTTATTTTGAGTAATTACATGATACTATATTATAATTCTTAATTCCAATCTTTGTAATCCCTTTTGGTTTGGTATTTTTCAAAACAAATACCGGGATGAAGCGAAGGTTTTGCCTCACATGTTTTGCAAAAATAGCATGTTTCTTTTCTCTCCCCTTTTATTTTTCGGTTGGAACACATAGCACAATCCTTGTGCTTCCCCCCAGGATGTAAATAAATAAAGTGAGAGGTTCTATTGAGACGTTGTTCTGTATCTGCCGCAGCCGCAGATCTGCGACTTGTTTCGGGTGCCCTAAAGTCTCCAATGAGTGACATGAGCTACATATATGTTTCTTTCAATCGTGATTCAAAAATTTTAGTAAAAAAAAATCCTCCTTTTTTTAAAATTGTCCGCAAAAAGAAGTATTACACTATGTCGAGTGTCACTCGACAGTGGAGTTGGTGGAACAAAATCAATGTCGAGTGTCACTCGACAGTGGAGTTGGTGGGACAAAATCAATGTCGAGTGACACTCGACGAGTAATGAGTGTGGATGAAGTAGTGAGCGGCCGAGTTCCGGAGTCGCAACACTCTCCCCCTCCCTCTATCCCTTCCCTTTCTCTACCCCCCTCCCCCTCCCCCTCCCCCTATCCCTTCCCTTTCTCTACCCCTCCCCCCTCCCCCTCCCCCTATCCCTTCCCTTTCTCTACCCCTCCCCCCTCCCCCTTCCCCCTATCCCTTCCCTTTCTCTACACTCCCATAATGACACTTTCCTTATGGAGCTCACCAACTCGCCTATTTGTGGAAGTATATACATTAATCCACCAAGTATGTCTAAGGCGGACTATCTGGGCATCCAGTCTCGTACTTGTATCCGATACAGATTTCGCCACTACGCCAATTATGACGTAATATATACATATAAAAAAATATAAATATACAAAAAGATATATCAGTTTTAAAATGACGAGTATATACGCTAAATAACATTGAGTGGAGTAGCAAAGCAATTTCCGAAATCCACGTACTCTGTTAATCATGGAACATCCATCCGGAACATCGGTTGAACTGCGTCCGGACGGAATCGGCGGCGAATTATTCCGGTCGTGCGCACTAAATATTTCAGTACACACAGAGAACAAAGTTTCACTTCGATAATTACGTGTCATTTTGTTTTATTAAATTTGAATAAATTTCAAAACAGCTATTATTTCTATTTTAACGTAACATTTATATAATTATGTAAATATATAAGTGAAAAATATTTTTCTTTTATGAAACAATTAAAACCTCATTTTGAAATCTCAAAATCTCGGTCAAGCAAGCCATTACAACTTATAAAAATAAATCGACAAGACGTCCGTCAATGCGTGACAAGAACAGTTAATGGAGAACAGCTGCGCGCGGAAAAGAGACAGGACGATGTCTACAAAAGGTCACACATTGAACGTTTTCGAATTTTGGGAATCCTAGAAATTTCGATCGTTTTATTTTACCTATATAAAGGTGCGCCGAAAGAGAGTTTAATACGGACGAAGATCGGAAGAAAATAGAAGAAGAGAAAAGATTTGGATGTAAAGTGAAGAGAAGTGAAACTAATGGGTTCGTAACAATATATATAAAAATGGAGACCTGTTTTATTAGTCTCGCTAAAACTCAAAAACGGTTCGACCGATATAAATAATTTTCTTTTATTTTGTTCGCTATAATACAGGAAAGGTTTATGTATAAAAAATATGGGGAAAATATAAAAAATACCTTGAAAAATAAAAATTATTTTACTTCCGATTACTTTCAATAGATGGCGTTCTTGACGGCTTTATCGTCTAACAGATGTGTTTTGTTCGTAAATGTATACATATAGACGGATTTTCGGTATTAACCCTTTCGGCGCGAGCGGTGACTATAGTCACTCAACGCCCGACGCTCGCTCTGTCCGAGCGGTGACTATAGTCACCCAACGCCTGACGCTCGCTCTGTACGAGCGGTGACTATGGTCACCCAACATTTGACGCTCGTTATGTACGAACGGTGACTAAGGTCACTCGCGACTCTTCATGAGCAGAATATATATGTTATCTCCATGGTAATCCATCGCAAGTATTTTGCACTTGTTTTACGCTGCCTAATAATAAACTGACGAAATGAGCAAATATTTTCTATTGCATTATGTTATAATTTTTTAAGCATTTTTTTTTACGAGCGAATGCACTCGCTCCGCGTAAGATAGCGTGGTATTGTGCGTCTGACGGGCGCTTGCAGTTGTTCCGCAAGTACGGACGCGTGCCGCGACTGCTCGGTCAGCGGGGACGGCGCGACGTAGAATGCGTCCGTACCGAAAGGGTTAATTGGGCCGTCAAAAGTGGAAAAGTTGATTATCTGGATCACATCATTACACATGACAGGTACAAATTGCTTCAACTGATCATGATGGGAAAAGTCGGTGGTGAATGAAGAACTTTTCGGAGAAGGAAGTCTTGGCTACACAATTTCAGGGAGTCAGCCGGGATAGCGAGTGCTCCAGAACTGCACCAGGAAGACGAGGATCATCATTAACAGCCTACGGCAGTCCTCTGCTGGACACAGGCCTCCCCCATGAAGCGCCACCTAGCCCGATCTTCGGTTACACGCCTCCAGTTTCTGCCAGCCACCCTGTGCAGATCGTCGCACCACCTAGCCGGGGGGAAGATTAGTATAGTTCGGCTGAATTGGTTACTAACGTTTTGTGATCGGAGAGGCACTCTAAGAAGAAAAGAACCGACATTAGCTATAAAAATGCGAATCGGTGGAAAATTTTAACGATTTTCGCTCGGTTTGTATTTCAAATGCGAAGCAGCTGAGCGAAACGTGATCGCGTAAAAAAGCTTTTTGCCTGATGAAATTTTTACTTCGCAATTTGAGAACTTGTAACTACGTGTCCGGATGAATGTTACAACAAACTTCGAGAGCGTTATAAAGAACTTGGTGTGGGAAGACGTTTATTTTATATCCGAGCGCATCTTCGAGGTTTTCAAAGATGCGAGGGCGTCGGCCGCACTGACGAAACTCTAGCTCCGTCTGTTATGGTTAATGTTATAGCTTATACAGAGTGTTCTTTTTCTTGTATTGAAAAATTGATTTTTATACGAGAAAAAGAACACTCTGTATTGACATAGATAAATTTTTTTTTAATTCTTTTAATAAACAACCGAGGCTATTCGTCGCAATTTTTTTTCAAATTATAATGGTATATAAAAGCGAAATACATCATTCTCTACTTCTCACTCTCTTCTCTTTATAGAAAATCCGTTTTATGTCGTCGGTATGTATATGGGTTAGGAAGAAGAATTAAACCTTCTATTACATTTTAGTTCGGTTCAAAGTATACTTAGCAGTTTTTGTCTCGACATCGGAAAATCCATAGGGTTTTATAAAGATTGGATCCGGGAAACAATATCCGCGGAACGTGGACTCCGTAATCCATTTGACATTTTACAGCGGAACACGGACGTATTTGTAGATTTCCAATCCAGTTTCAACACGAATACATTCTTGCGCAAGTGTTTCTTTTTGTTTAATGGCAATAAGCTATAACTATTATGCCAGTGTCGAGTAAAAAATAAAATACATCAAGTATTTTGAAATGTATTTATCAGCTTGATAATTATGTCTTGATGAAACGGTGGCCTTCCTACCAAAACCTTCTAAGGACTGTTTAGTCATCTTAAAAAGTCACGATACACGCGTTTATTTCATATCACTCCACTTATACGCCCTAATCGAACTATATTGTACAATACTTTTTACTTCATTTCTTATTCTATTAGCGAAATTTACCCACACACACACTTCTTAATGCTCTCATATCTACGGCATTCAGTCTGCTTTCATGACTCTTCTACCAAACTCAATTTACCATCTATCAAATCTTTCTTCCATCCTCTCTATCTGCCTACGGCCCATCTGCCCAAACCATCTAGGTATCTATATATATATATATATATATATATATATATATATATATATATATATATATATATATATATATATATATATATATATATATATATATATATATATATATATATATATATATATATATATATATATATATATATACTGTGACTTGTGAAACTTTTATTAATGGAGTCAGGCGTTACTTTGCGGAAATCCATCACTATATGGACAGTTAAAAGTTTTACTTAGCTAAGATCCGCGACAAGCAAAACAATAATAGAAAATTAATAATGTGTGCTTTTCCGTTGGGTAAAGTGGATTTATTTGGAACTTAAACCAAAAAACTCCATCAATTCTCCACCCACCAACCACTATACACAACACCAAACACACATTATCACTTTCACATTCACTATTTTCCATGTTGTAAACGACACGTGTTTCGCCCCAACACGACGCATCTTCAGGTATAGTAGACTCTACGGAAGACAATCGAAAAGTGATTCTGTTGTGACACTTTTCGGTTGTCTTCGATTTTCGGTAAGTTTTTGGTTTAAGTTCCAAATAAATCCACTTAACCCAACGGAAAAACACACATTATTAATTTTCTGTTATTGTTTTGCTTGTCGCGGATCTTAGCTAAGTAAAACTTTTGACTGTCCATATATGTGAAACTTTTTAAAAGAAAATCCCTTACGGAATGTATATACATATCGGCGTGTTAGATATTAAATCTAATATGCCGACATGTACAAGCGAATTTCCGTAAGGGATTTTCTTTTAAAAAGTTTTTACAAGTCACGCTCCGAGCATGCGGTTAATATTGCTTTCTGCATACTCCACTTTAATATTAAACCAGCGACGTTATTTCGAAGGTAAACAATTTTTCCGCCAAAAGGATCTTTACAAGTATCTTGAAAACATTTCGTTGGAAGTTCATGCTGTGCCGGAGTACGAAGGCAGGATGAAGCCTGTAACAAACTCTATCAAGTGGACTTGAGGTTATCAAGTTATATTTTTTTATATATTCACGCCTATCCCCCGCAGGGGTTAGCAGAGACCACAGAGCTTCATCCGCCATTCTACGTAGTGAAACGGCTCTCCATTAGTCACTTTTCGCCCTCATGAGAATCAGGACGTGAGGGGTGGCGAACCACGTCGCCGTCAGTTTCAGCAAATTATTTATATTAAATTCGCTTTTAGTGAATCCCACGAGCCGCAAGGGAGGATGGAGGTCAACCCCAGCAGAGCCCTGCACGCTGAGGTAGAGCACTGTAGTACCTGGGGGAGCCCCATCCCAGGACGGTCGGCACCGCTTGCGACTAAGCTCGCTCTTGACCACGCATCCATTGGCACGGTAGACCGTGGATTGGCGGGTGGATATTTCTAATAGTTTCAATTAATACTATGAATGGTATTAAGATATTCGGAGTTCCTCCAGGAATTATATGGATAAATATATGTTGATAATTATTAATTCATCCATATAAAATAAATCTTAATCATAATGATAAAGAAACCTCTAAGAAAAGAGGCCTCGTTTCTGAGGCCAAGATCCACTTCTGGTCACCGAGCTAGCGGATTAAGTAAGTAAACTTTTACATTAAGGATCTATATACATAAAAATCAATTGCTGTTCGTTAGTCTCGCTAAAATTCGAGACTGCCTGGACCGATTTGGCTAATTTTGGTTTAAAAATCCAGGGAAGGTTTAAAAGGTGAGTAAATATAATAAAAATATAAGGAATATAGTAAAAGCAACAATTTCATTTTTCCTTAGAAACTATCCCTACCTGTCAAATAATTTTGTTCGTTCCGTCGTTCAGAAATTTTAAAAGTCGTTCAGAAATCAAAAGTAATTCAAAAGTGAAGTTTATTTTTTTCATTTTTTTATTGATTACGATTTATTTCTGTTTTGTTAAGTTTTGTCAATATAAATCATATTTTTTACTAAAGTTGAAACATTCTGCAATTATCGTTCAGCTTTTTTATTTATTGATTCTGAGGTGGTACGAAATTTGCCGGGTCAACCAGTTAGGAATAAATAAATAAATAAGAAGCCGGTAAAAGATTTTTGAAGTGAAAACTTCTATAGCCGCGTTACACGACTCTTGGCAGGGAAAAATCTATGGGTTCGCGTCAGCAACATGCTAATGCTTAAAAGATACATTTATAGCTATGAGTATAACTACAGACATACTTTAAAGACAGTTAATGCACACGAAACTGCCTAAGCTAATAATGCTTGTGCTAGGACATGGTTCACATCAATAGTCCAGTGGAAGACACGAACTCATGAAGTTCAGATCGTAAAGCCGAGGCTTACGGACTGATCTATAGCTGCTTATAATTTAAATCATATAATAAATATTTTTCTTTTCTCCGTTTAGAAATGTGTGCATAATGCAGTTGTAAAAATTTACGATTGGAGCAAAATTTTGAATAATGCAAAAGGCGGGGAGAATATTTCGTTATACGATCGCTTCCCCTCCATTAAGCTTATTCTAACTTTTCTTTTATTGTCTTGTTAGCGCGCGAACCGTGCTCAATCATTCGGTTTAGTGTATCTGTGGAAATGACAAGTTGCTCAATAAATTACAATATAGTAGACTTTCTTACCAAAAAAAATCTCTTTCATTCCCAAAAAAGTTTAATATATTTTTTTCTATTTTATACTAAAAATGATCAACGCCACCCATAGACTATTGCAACACCATAGACATTGAAAATGCGTTGCCGGCCTTTGAGTAGTGAGGAGGCTTGTTTTTTGTAAGTTCCAATGTCGCATCAATTCGGAAACACCGCTGAAAGTAGCTGATTCAGTAGAGTATTGGTGAGTGGAATGAAGTTTCGTGAAAACGCAACGTACTGGATCACCATTCATCCAAATGGTGAGGAGGAAACTTTTTTGAAGTGACTACCGCGCTTCGTAAGATGAGCAGCCGAGTTCCGGAGGCCCAACATCCTCCCCCTCCCTCTCTTTACCCCCTTCCATTCCCACACCTTTAATGAAACTTTCGTTAAAGGTCGGCAACGCTTCCGCACTGCCAATGGCGCTGCGGAAGTCTATGGGCGGCGTTGATTGTTTTCCATCAGGTGACACGCCTGCTCGTTTGCCTTCCTATCCCATAAAAAAAACACACACACTTAATATTATCTTTCCGATCTGTGTCCGCGGATCTTAGCAAAGTAAGTTTGATTGTCCACATTTATAATCGATTTCGACAAAGTAACGCCTGACTCCGTCTACCATTATCTCGAACCAATAACGTTTCACTAGAAGATCGCGATGAAAACTTTTTGCACGATAAAATAATTTCCGCACAATTTCCACCATTACCCCGTCGTGAACGCTAAACGCCCTGTAATTTTTCGCTGCAATTTTAAACAATTATCCACCGGGGATATATAAAGACGAGACATTTCTTAGATGACTTTCCGTCTACGGCAAATTATACTATGCATTGGTTTTACTTAAAACTAATTTTAAACCTCCTTTTTTTAAATTCCACTCAAGTTCAAATGCATTTTTTTAAATTTGTACTGATGTTAAAACAGTTTTTTTTTTCAAACTATTTGATTTAATTTAATTCATTAATTTTCGTTTTATACGAAAGAAAAAAAATCCCTGTACATATTTATATTAATTGTAATTATTTAATGAAAAGTAAAAAAAATTTTTCATTTTTTCTTTTATTCGTATTTCTTTGACTAACTATTATGACAGTAAATTATAACTATTATGACAGTAAATTATAACTATTATGACAACTGACATCAGTAACCTTGTCTTTTTATTTCATTTTCATAATCTTATATTATTATTAATTATATTGTTTAATTGTGGTGGCGTATTATATAATATAGTTCGATTAAGGCGTATAAGTGAAGTGATATTAAATAAATGCGTGTATCGTGACTTTTTAAGTTTACTGAAAAAGTTCATTGACATATTTGGTATTATAGAAAAGCCACCATTTTATCAAGACGTGGCGTGATAATTCAAATAGTTATATTTCAAGAGATTTGATGTTATCGTATTTTACTTGACACTGGCATAATAGTTATAACTAATCGCCATTAAAGAAAATAAATCAAGAATTTAGATAGAAACATTTCCCGCCAACTTACATCAGTGACGTTATGTTTTTATTTCAGTTTTATCTTATGTTATTATCAGTTATTTCGTTTAATTGTGGTTGCGTATTGTACAATATAGTTCGATAAATGGCGTATAATTATAAAATATATCCATTGTCCACAGGATTTGATAGAATAGACACAATATTATTAAGATGTAACGTGACAAGCTGACTAGTATATTTCGAGATACTTGATGTTATTATATACTAATCTTACTTGATATAGCTAGTTAGATATAGCTAAAATTTACAGGCAAAAAGAAAGACAGTGGATAAAGGACATATATGATTAATAGAGCCAGACCTTACTTTGCGGAAATCCATTACTATGTGGACAGTTAGAACTTTTACTTAGCTAAGATCCGCGACAAACAAACTAAAATAGAAAATTAATAATGTGTATTTTCCTGCCGGATGAAGTGGATTTACATGGAACTTAAACTACATCTTACCGAAAAACTGCCGGCAGCACACACTACCACTTTACCACCTTGCAAACGACACGTGTTTCGCCTCAACACGAGGCATCAACAGGTACAGTAGACTCTATGGAAGACGACCGTTAAGTCTAGTGTTAGTCTAGTTTTGAACGGTTTACAGGACATATATTTAGGCCGTAGTATAACGACATTGTATTTAGACCAGCGCTGGAGTGGAGACCGAGTCTCGGCAAACGTAGTGTGGGACGCCCCTCGGTTGGATGGAGCGACGATCTGCGCAGGGCGGCTGGCAGAGATTTGATACGTATAACTGAAGATAGGTGGCGCTTCTTTGAGGAGGCCTATATACAATTAATATAAGTAGAATTTAATTTAATTTTAAAAGAAGTAAATAAAATGAAAATTAAATAGGATTATGTAATAGTTATTTTTCAAGTATGTTTCATATTATCAAGTATACTACAGTGATGTTGCGAAGCACGAAGTCAAAGAGCTTGGAACACTATGCTCTAGTTTTGTGCAAACATCAACAAAGCTCGATGAATGAAATCGATATAACAATCGAATACAGTATAGATATATCAATTGTATTTATTTACTTATTTTAAAATTAAGTCCCTATTTTAATTTTATTATAGTCGCACAATAAAGGGATGCTTATATAGTTTGGGCACATAGAGAGGATGGATGAAAGACGACTGGCAAAAGAAATTTACATTGCGAACATGGATAGAAGGATCGGTAAGGGAAGACCACGGAAATTATACCTTGACCAAATTGTTGAAGTTTTTAAGAAAGGCCAGATCAAGAGTACCCTTAACCGGTGGGCTTTCATGAAGAGAGTAATGAGTGTCGAGGAAACAAGGAAAGTGTGTCGAGATTGCAGCAGATGGAGATCTGTGGTCTCTGCCTACCCCTACGGGAGACACGTGTAACGATGTGTATGTAATTTCATAAAAAATAAATTAACTTATTTTAAAAACTAAAATTACGTTGATAAATGGAGTCAGGCGTTAATTTGCGGACATCCATTATAATGTGGACAGTTAGAACTTTTACTTAGCTAAGATCCGCGACAAGTTGTCGTTTGCAAGGTGGAAAACTACCACTTTTATATTTGGTGTTGTGGATAGTGGTTGGTAAGTGGAGAGTTGCTGACATCCGTTTTTTCGGTAAGATTTAGTTTAAGTTCCCCGTAAATCCACTTCATCCAACAGAAAAACACACATTATTAATTTTCTATTTTTGTATGCTTGTCGCGGATCTTAGCTAAGTAAAAGTTCTAACTGTCCACATAGAATTACGTCGCTAAAGTAACATTTTGTTACTAAATATTATTTTCAGAATTTGGCTAAAGTATTGTAGACTTTACGGAATACAAATGATGTAAGAGCCAACTTATAAAGAACATTACAATCGTAACACCATTAATTCACTCTCGCCTCACTGACCTTCCAACAGATACCCTAATTTAATTATTCAGAAGACGTGATACAAGAGACTTGTGCCAAGAGCAGAAGTTGCAAACAGATTCGAAGAGCGATTCAACAACCTTCCCAATTGAATATAATACCCTTTACACTCTAATTAAAATTTGGCGTCGTCCTCGGTTACTATAAGGACCCTTCAAACTTGGTTTCATTACGATACAATGGAGAATCTACAAGTAGTTAGCATTGGGATGTAAACTTAAAAACTACTTTATTCACTGGCCAAGATTCACGATAATGAATTACACAAAAACCGTCCCGGAATCGGGCTCCCCCGGGTAGAATAGAATAGAATAGAATAGAAAAACTTTATTTATAACACCTTTTTTTTTCAATAACTAATAATTAAATTCTTAATAATATTATATATACAAATAAATACACAAAACAAAAAGAAAATAATTTTAATCTAACGAGTATCATAAAATGGTTCTTGCTCAGCATATGCCGGGCGTTCTATTGGAGCACCCGGCGCTGGTTTTCAGCAAGAACCAACGTGGTCAGATCGCGGACCACAGTGACGACATTCATACTGACACACTCGTACATACAGATACATCCATATATGTAACTACTTACACTCAAATACACATGCGGGTACTATGGTGCCTTACCTCAGCATGCGGGGCTCTGCTGGGGCTGACTTCCATCCTCCCTTGCGGCTCGTGGGATTCACTAAGACGAATCATAATATACCTAATTTGGTGAAAAATGACGGCGACGTGGTTCGCCACCCGTCACGTCCTGATTCCCACGAGGGCGAGAAGCGCCTAATGGAGAGCCACCTAGTCTCAAACCCTTTTAACACACAGGGTGTGCCCACAAGTTAAAAGATGCGATGATAGATGGATACCATTTATCATAGGATTAAATGGTTTTTATAAGTTTTATACAATACTAGCTGACCCGGCAAACTTCGTACCGCCTCATAATCAATAAATAAAAAAGCAAAAATTTCAGAATATTTCAACTTTAGTAAAAAAATGTGGTCAAAACTTAACAGGAACAAAAAGAAATCGTAATCAATCAAAAACATGCTCGATATGAATTAGGTTTTATTAATATTTTTAATTACACATAATGTTGCTTGAAAATTTGTTATGTCACAAAGGAGCTTACAAAATAAAGTTTGTAGTGTACGACTCTAATTTCAAACTTGCTTACAATACAAATTAATATAATATCTTTATCTCATTAAATACAACACAGATTAAATATAGTTAATTAAGTTTTGTTATTATTATATATTTATTACACTTGATGTTACTTAAAAATAGTCACGTCACACTAAGGGAAAACAAAATTGCTGTTTTTACTTTATTCCTAATATTTTTATTATATTTGCTCACCTTTTAAACCTTCCCTGAACTTCCAAAAAAAATTCAAAACCAAAATTAGCCAAATCAGTTTAGCCGTGTTCGACTTTTAGCGAGACTAACGAAAAGCAATTGATTTTTATATATATAGATAAGGTTGAAACTGAGTGTCTTGCAAGCATTAATATAAGACGATAAACTTATTTGTCGTTCGGATATCGTAAACTTATTAACTGACCCGGACGGCAATTTCTCGCTTGGCCGCAAATTAAGTGTGGAAATTGGCTTCAAATTGCCTTTTACTTAAGTACGTTAGGAAGAAATGAAGAATAATGTAGGTACCTTAGACAGGTTCTAAGGCACCTCTTTTTTTACGTGGGGAAATCCGTTACGGATACCCTGCCGCCCTAGGGGGGACGGCGAGGTATGTCGGACTCCGCGTGTGCGCGTCTACCGACTAAAACCCCACGACGGCCGCCATCGGCACCAAGGAAGAGTCCTGGGATCTCTTAAAGAACTGCTTCTGCCGGGGCTCCTCCAGCGCCTGGTTCACTGAGCCCTTCTCGAGGGTTGAGTGAGTTCGCTACCCCCGACACCTTCGCGGTGCTTAACCGGTTATTCCTGCCATAGGGAACGACCGTCCTCCTCGAGGCCGCTTGATAAGCACTGAGGGCCCCCACCCCCGAGTAGATTCTAAGGCACCTACATTATTCTTCATTTTATTTATAATATTTATTTATTTATTCTAGCTAACAATTTCTCAAAGGCCAGTCACGCTTCTGCAATGCCTATTTGTACAAATTTATTTATTTTTCGTGAATCAATCAATCGGGGACGTCTACACCACGCGCAGGGGTATGGGATCGAGCCTCGGTGATGAACCCAACTGCTCGTGCAGCAACTCAATGGGGCAACCGCCCCCCGGAGCTAGGCGCCGCTGTTCCTAGCGGCTTTTGGGCGTCCTTTAACGACTTCGCGTCGTCGAAATATGGCTAAACCTATTCCTACGTTGGGTCCCTCGCTGGCCCTCCTCCCTCGCGGGAGCCAGGCGACGACAGGTGGAAATGAGAACATTAAGAACTATGTGTGGGGTAAGTTTGACTGATAGAATAAGTAATAAAGATATAAGAGAGCGATGCGGGGTGAAAGATCTTCTTTCACCCCGCATCGCTCTCGTCGTGACATAAGTTGAGAAAGGGATGCTTAGATGGTTTGGGAACATCGAGAACATAGGAAATGAAAGACGACTGGCAAATGAAATGTATGTTGCGCAGGTGGATGGGAGAGTCGGTAGAGGAAGACCGAGGAAACATACCTTGACCAAATTGCCGGAGTTTTAAGAGCCTTATAAGCCTTTAAGAGTTTTAAGAGTAAAAGGCCACGTAGACAAATGTGAGTACCCTTAACCGGCGGGCTTGCATGGGGAGAGTGATTTTTCTTTTATGGGATAGGAGGGCAAACGAGCAAGCGTGTCGCCTGATGGAAAGCAATCAACGCCGCCCATGGACAACCGCGATGTATGTAATATAATGATGTGTGTGAGTGTGCCGAAATCGCAGCAGATCGTAGATGATGAATTGCCAGACTTAAAGGAAAGTATCATTATGGAAGGAGTTGGGCCTACGAGCAAATTATAAGACCACTACTTCTTTTTGTATCATTTTTTTTTTAAATTAATTTTAACACTAGATATACCAGCGATTGAAGTATACCTATTTATATCAAACCAAATTATTTTTACTAACAACATATATACAGTAATATAAACTGTATAAAATTAATTCTTTAGTTATAACTAGAAAAGTCATGGTATCATAACGAAAAACAAATATTACACGTAGTAGGAATTTTAAATTGAAATACCGAAAACAGTCATTTTGACTGGTCTGGTATATCTAGTGTTAAGTTTCCAAAATGTTCATTTTCTATACTCTAAAAGTTAATAGCCGACTCACTCGTAGTACATACAGCTTGTTATATAATATTCAGTCCATTAAACTATCCACTTCATTCAAAGTTAATTTACCGACAAATTTAAATTCACTAACAAATTTGGGAAGCCATTTGTTAAAAGCAAAATAATTGGCGAACAGATTGTGCCATTAATGGAAATAAACTTTGAATATTCAACTATGGAGAAACAAATTTAATAATACTATTTGGTAATTCTGTGTTAAAAAATCGTTCTAAAATTCTCTCTGATAATAATTAATATTAAACTATAATGATGGCCCGGTGAAATTCGTTTCACCTACAATTTATGTTCTCCTGGTATATTATAATAGTAGGTACTGTAGTGATACATTGATAAATGTATCACTACATACAATTTATGTTCTCCTGGTATTAGTAGGTACTGTAGTGATGATAAATGTATCACTACATACAATTTATGTTCTCCTGGTATATTAGTAGGTACTGTAGTGATGATAAATGTATCACTACATACAATTTATGTTCTCCTGGTATATTAGTAGGTACTGTAGTGATACATTAATAAATGTATCACTACATACAATTTATGTTCTCCTGGTATATTAGTAGGTACTGTAGTGATACATTAATAAATGTATCACTACATACAATTTATGTTCTCCTGGTATATTAGTAGGTACTGTAGTGATACATTGATAAATGTATCACTACATACAATTTATGTTCTCCTGGTATTAGTAGGTACTGTAGTGATGATAAATGTATCACTACATACAATTTATGTTCTCCTGGTATATTAGTAGGTACTGTAGTGATACACTGATAAATGTATCACTACATACAATTTATGTTCTCCTGGTATATTAGTAGGTACTGTAGTGATACATTGATAAATGTATCACTACATACAATTTATGTTCTCCTGGTATATTAGTAGGTACTGTAGTGATACATTGATAAATGTATCAATCACTACATAAAATTTATGTTCTCCTGGTATATTAGTAGGTACTGTAGTGATACATTGATAAATGTATCACTAATGCAATAAAACTTTTTATAATTTTTATTTTTAAATTCGTTATTTAATATTTGAAATAAAAAAGAAATAAATTGTTTTCTTCTTAATTAAAACAAAAGTTAGACAGATGTGTCGGAGATAGACATGTCACCTTTCCAGAAAAAGTAATTGAGATTGAAGATAGAAGAGATTGAAGAACTATTGTAGACTAATTAGAGAATATTATTGATTATTGATTTGATAGAGTTATATGTGTTAAAATAATTATATATGGGCTCGCAAGAATAAATTTATATTATAGAAAGAGAGTTTAAATTATAAAAAGAAACCCCCTAAAGATCCCGTGTTTCGCAGTACTTTTTTATAACAACACGTCCGTTAAACAATAAAGCCGTCACGAACCCCATCTACTGAAAGTAATTGGAAATAATAGGAAGAAAAAGAATTTATCATTTTTTGAATTTTTTTTTATGTTTTATCTATATTTTTTATTCATAAGCCTTCCCTGTATTCCCTGTATAGCGAACAGAATAAATTCTAATCTGTCGAGCCGTTTTGAAGTATTAGCGAGACTAAAAAAAATAGGTCATCCTATATATATATATATATATATATATATATATATATATATATATATATATATATATATATATATATATATATATATATATATATATATATATATATATATATATATTTATTTATATAGAAACAACTCTTATATATAAAAGTAAGATAAATACTTGAACTTGTGTTAAATTATAACTTATTCGCATTTACAAATCAAAATTATACCATCAATTTTACATACATACACACATATTGTCACGCCTATTTCCCGTATGGGTAGGCAGAGACCACAGATCTCCATCCGCCGCGACCCCGGCACACCCTCCCTGCTTCCTTCACACTCATCCATCTTTTCATCCATCATTCCTCTCACATTCATCGTAGCGAGATGTCTCTCCGTTAGTTAGCATTAATTAATTTTATATATATACACATCTTTTTTGGTACAAATATTTTTTCACTAAACAAGCACACCTCTAAAAACAGAAGAGTAATAAACGTTATGTTTTTGAAGACGAACACGCTCTCAGAGCGTGAAGCAGGTACATACGTGTAATATAAAGTGAGACAATAAAAATGTATTACCTTCGTTGCCGCGGTTCATTTTATAGTCTGCTATGTATGGAGCACAATGTCGATAAAACAAAGTCAGTGAAGGATTATTCTATATTTTAAAGCCAAAGGTGTTTTTTATGAGATTTAAAAGCAAGCGCGTCGCCTGATGGAAAGCAATCAATGCCGCTCATAACATCTGCAACATCAAAATACTAAGGAATAGGGTATCTTGTGGTGGAATGAGTTTCAATAAATACCAGCCCGCGGCAGCCCACTGCTGGACATAGGCCCCACTCAAGGCGCGTCACCTAGCCTGAACTTTGTAAGTTTTTCTTGCAGTTATAGTAACTTGTGGTAGAGCCACGCTGCAGACTGAATACTTTGTCGAGAGTGGCAGATTATTTGTCTGTAACGTTAATAGGCCGGCTCGCACGGGGTAGTACCACACTCCCGCAGAAAACCGGCGTCTGAGTGGTAGCTTTACTACTGCGCTTCGTACGGTGAGCGGCTGTGTTACGGAGGCCACCTTCCACCTTCCCCTCCCCTCCCCACTCCCCACCCGTAATGACACTTTCCTTAAAGGTTGGCAACGCTTTCGCACTGCCTATGGCGTTGCGGATGTCTGTGGGCGGCGTTGATTGCTTTCTATGAAGTGACAAGTCTGCTCGTTTGCTTTCCTATCCCATAAAAAACAGTTGACCGGTTCTGAATTATACAATTTTTAAGAAGGTTTATTTTTATTTATTTATATCGTAGTTTACGTCAAGTAAGAAATTCAACTAACAACAATGAATTAACCAAAACACTAACTAGGAATAAACAATGAACGATAATTAAGAAAATATCATTTGAAGCGATAAAATTAAAGGCTCTATGTTCTGTTTAAACCACATTAATTAATGTTCCCGAAACTTCGTTCCAACCATTTTAGTTTGGACTTCGCAATCACTTTACGTTCACAATAATTGTTCAAATATCTAGTGAAAGCCGAACAGAGGCATGTCAGTTTATATTTGTCGTCATTACGAGTTTATTGTACTAAATAAAATAAGATTTTTAGCGATTTGAATTCGTTATAAATGTTGTTAAATGCTTAGATGGTTTGGGCATATAGAGAGGATGGTGGAAAGACGAGAGGCAAAAGAAATTTACGTTGCGGATGTGGATGGAATGGTCGGTGGGGAAGACCAAGGATACTTTGACCACACTGACAGTAATTGAAGTTTTTCTCGTCAGATTATTTAAATTGTTAAATAAAACACCATTGTCAATTTCAAAATAAAATGTTTTTATTGACGATTTAAAACATAAATGTTAAACAAAAATCACATCATTTTTACCCAAAATAATCTATCAGTTTTAATAAATAGATAATAAATTACTCATCGTCATTTCAATCGCATCTCATTAAACATAATAAATTCCAAAATACAACAAATAAAAACAAAAAATAAATAAATAAATACAAAACAATTGACTAGAAAAATCACGTGTTAAAACAATTGTAACCATAAGATACACTTCGCTTTTAACTTTTTAAAAACGTATTAAAAATGGCAAAAGCAATGAAAACTAATTTCATATAAAAAAAAATCTTAAAATAATTTGGACATATTATTTTCATAATAAAATAATAGGAATTATAAATTTCTTTCCATTTTCTTTGGCTAAATATTTTTTTCTCATCAGATATATATTATATATATTTCTTTTTTCTTATTCTCGTTTTTAAGACACGCGCCGTTGACTTTCATTTTGACATACGTCAAATCATATTTTGGCGGGAAACAGTTGTCATGGATACAACAATGTCCGACAACTCTTATAGATAATAAACAGTAACATAAAAAAATGCGCGGCTTTCTACTCGGACTCAATTCAAGAAATCAGAATATTAACATTTATTTTTCACTACAATTATAATATAAAGCCGTAATATAATTTAGAACTATTGCACTGCCCGAACAAGTCAGTCTTCTAATGTCCGAAAATAACAAATATGATGAAATGTACAGTGCATATTGTGACATTTATACGAGATAATTATATTATTATGTAAAATGTATGATCCTACTAACCTACCATACTATTGACGCCCGTATTTATGAACCAACTTAACGATAATATGGCGGTGCTATTTTGTTTAATACAAATTTGTACGAGTTAGAAAGAGATGAACCGATACATTTGAGATACCTACTTTTAAAACGTCAATGTTACTGTTTCAAATTATTCATTGAACTTTAGACAATGTGAAAATAAAAAAATTGGTTTATTTAATTATTGTGTTGTTAATTGTATGACTGACTTTTTTTAATACAATATGGACGGACATTAATGAGAAAGTCCATTTAACGCCATTAAAGTCCAATTTATAATTACTGCTACAGAATTGTTAATATCTCGAAGTGATACCATTATTCTAAACCATTTTACCACAGTATTGCCTATTTGTAGACCGAAAGAAATAAAGTGGGATAGATATGTGTAAGACACGAAATAAAGTGATTGTTTGTAATATTAGAATATTTCCGCTATTTTTAAATCGCATTTATACATCATTATAGCCCATACAATTTCCTCAATGGGTTAAAATTTTGCAATGCTCATAAATATGGACGTATAAAAGAATATTTCTTCAAATTTCTTCTACATTACACAATAAATGATCGGTGATAGTTCACATTGGAAATATAAATGTATTCAGTGATATGAAATATTTTTCAGGTTTATACAGAGATTGGTCCTTAAATACAACTAATGGATATGAAACTAGTGAGGAATGAAGCTCTAACTCACTGAAGTGATTATATTTTTCAAACGTATGTTACAGACGATAGATAGTGTTTATGTTATATTTTTCTTTAATGAATTCTCTCGAGAATTATTATTTCAGAAGATATCGATCAAAAAGACATTTAAATGTCACTAAATATTTTCTTGTGTGTCGACAATCAGAATTTTTACTTAGCTAAGATCCGCGACAAGGAAACTCAAATAGAAAAAAATAATAATGTCTGTTTTATTGGAAGATATGGGTTTATGGAGAACTTAAACTAAATCATAGCAACACCGAACACACACCACCACACATCCGCAACGTACACGACAAGTGTTTCGCCTCAACACGAGGCATCATCAGGTATAGTAGACTCTGCGGAAGACAATCGTTAAGTCTTACTTAACGGTGATCTTCCATAGAGTTCCGTTATCTTCCGTTGAGGCGAAACCCGTGTCGTGTACATTGTGGAAGTGTGGTGGTGTGTGTTTGGTGTTGTTGATTTAGTTTAAGTTCTCCATAAACCCATATCTTCCAATAAAACAGACATTATTATTTTTATATTTTCGTTTGGTTTGTCGCGGATCTTAGCCAAGTAAAAATTCTGACTGTCCACATAGTAATGGATTTTCGCAAAGTAACTCCTGGCTACACTTATTGTTTTTTTGTATGTTTATCTTATATTTATAATGCGTTTAACTTAGAGTTTTATATTACATTAGCTCACAAGATCATAGATCTAAAGTTAGGCTTCTTGTGAAAAGGTCATATTGTTAGTAGGCGTGATAAGAAATTCTATATCATTAATAATCATTTATGCTTTGATGTCATATCTGTCAATAACTCTGTTGCTATCAGGTGAATCATCGGCGAATTTTATTTCATTGGATGATTCTGAATTTTCATCAGCGTACCTTATGTCCAGAGCATCAGATCTCTTTAGCGTATCGTCTTTGCTTTCTCTTGTGTTGTCATTCAGTCGTTTCAACGTTGAAGAATTATCATAATCACTCCTATTCTCTTTTCTGTGAACTCTTACTGGTGACACATTTAAAGTTAGATCTTTCATGGGTATATTAACAGGCTTTTGTTCTTTCTTCTTTTTATTTTTCTTCGTAAGTTTCGGTGAGTTTTGCAAGTCGCTGATGCTGAAATTAAGCGGATGTATGATGTTGCCCCGGTCGATTACTTTCCTAATCGATTTTATGGATTCGTTTGATCGATTTGTGCTGTTTTGTGAGTTTCTTTTCAATGTACGCGACAGTGGTTTGTCTTCGGGGGACTCAGTGTTGCTTCCTGGGTCTGGGTGTAACTCTTTCGGTACAACTTCCTGAAAAATAAATAATAAATCGAAATTTGGCATAAAATTTGGAAATATCCACCTTTCGCGACGGTTATGGGAAAATCTTATCAATCTGGTGTAAATCTATAATAGTATTTTCAGCTATAGCTTCGTGTTTATGAGAATCAAAATTTTCACATCTTCGTGGACAATTGTTGGAAACTTGAACTATTGAAAATATTTTTAATTACCTCGTAGTTGGGAATTTTGTTCTCGTCAATTTCTTTTATAATGTCTCCATCTTCGATTGGAGGGATCCAAACTAGAAAAGCAGGATCCATGCCTAAATATGAACCGGGAACAGAACCTGCAACAATTAGTAAAATCCGAATCTATTTATGATTAACATTGTCGATGGTGAGACGTTAATTTTATTTAAGTAGTCAAGCAGTGATTTGTTGCTACTAGAATTCTCGTTAACCATACCAACCAACTAATAGTATTTGCACTAGGAAATCATGGTCCACATCAAAAGTCCAAAAATAAAATAGAATCAACGAGCTTAGATGCAGACGTTGATTTATTGATCATATGATGTTTGTACATTATTGAAGAACTGCAAATTTGGGTGGAAAATCCAGCATAAAGAACCTAACCAAAAATTCCAAGCATTTTAATGGTTTTTACGGTTCAGGATATCCAGTGACGCCTGCCAAAATGCATGATGTACATTGTGGAGCATTTCATCACCGCGATGCAGAATTCATTATTTCGCAACACACTGACAACTAGTAGTTATTTTAAACGACTGAAGATGGTTCTATATTTAATGGGTGAAATTATATTACCTGCATTATTAACTTCATAATCGTAGTAATCTATTTCCATTTCAGGGTGGGAGGTGAGACTGAGGTCTGACCTCAAGAGTCTCCTGTTGCAAGTTTCCTTGGTGTGCTTAGGGTTGTCACGGATTCTCGCCGATGAGACGCCGCTCAAAGCGGGAGAGTACCAGCCCTGAAAGACGACAGGGTAACTATAGACGAAGACATAAACTGGAAATTACAAATGTAACAAACCAATTAAACAAATCAAAAACATAAAAACGTCTCTACACGAGTACGAGTATGAGACACGTGTTTCGCCTTAACACGAAGCATCATCAGGTCGTGTACATGGTGGAATAGTGGTGGTGTTGGTGTTGTTGACAGTGGTTGAGAAATTGAGAGTTGCTGACGGCCGTTTGTTTCGGCAAGATTTAGTTTAAGTTCTCCGTAAATCCACTTCTTCCAGTTTTTTACTGGAAGAAGAACACACATTATTATTTTTTCTATCTTTTGTTTGCTTGTCGCGGATCTTAGCTAAGTGAAAATTCTGACTGTCCACACGTATATCTTCTTCTAAGTTCTAAGTAAGTTCTAAGTTGCTTCACTCTTGACAGCGGGAGCGTGCTCATCATAAGATAGTGTAGAAACATATGTTATGGCTCACGATATTTTGCAATATTTATTTAGGCCAAACAAAATAAAAATAAAATAAAGCAAATGTTATGCTACTAGTGCTTCGCATTGTTATTTGTTATCAATAAACTATTATTTTATTTCCTGTAAATAACATTTATTGATTCTTCGCTTACGTTGGTAAGTGTGGCAGCGGATGTTGAGGACGAAGCTCTGCTTACACTTCTGTCCTTCTCCCAGGCACTATCCCTGTCCTTCTCTGTCATGCTATCGCCTCTCTCACTCACGCTAGTGTTGCTGGTGTTCATTTCCATGGTCTCTGCCTCACTGTTCGATGTTTGAGGCGGTGACATGATCTGAAACAGGAATGCTAATGTCATGGTCATAGAATTAAAAGAACTTAGATTTGACCTCCTGTTTCCTGTCCTTAGGTTTTAAAAACGAAAAAGGAAGCATTTTGTCGAAACCAAACGTTAATTAAACATTTTTTTATGGGATAGGAAGGCAAACGAGCAAGCGTGTCACCTGAGCAATCAACGCCGCACATAGACATCCGCAGCGCCATAGGCAGTGCGGAAGCGTTGCTGACCTTTAAGGAAAGTGTCATTATGGGAGTGGGAGTGAGAGGGGGAGGGGGAGGGTGTTGGACCTCCGAAACTCAGCCGCTCATCGTACGAAGCGCAGTAGCTAAGCTACCACTCGGACGTCGGTTTTCTGCGGGACTGTGGTACTTCTTCGGGCGTGCCGGCCCGTTCATGCTACATACAAATATTATGCCATTCTTGACAGTGTATTCGTGTGTAGCGAGGTTCTATCACCTATAAAGTTTTTCTAGCAGTGTGAGATATGGCGTTGAAACCATGCACGTGAAGTGAAGGCAGGATGTTCTTTCAATATTGATTATACGATTTATTACCTAATTCTACAACCGAGCACACCCTATAGAAATATTTGTGTTAAACAAATTGCTAGCTATCGGTCTATAGGCGAGGTCTATTGAATGCAGTGTTGCCCAATCATAAAATTCAACGTACTTGAGAACCAGTTACGTGGGTGGTTGAAACGGTGTAGGATCGACGCAAGGGCGAAGGAGGTACGCTCTTGGAGCCGGCCGGAGCGCTACTCGACGAGACAGTTTCCGGTGTCACTGTAGCTTGGCTGGCAACGCTCTCCGCGCTTGCTACACTGATGTTGTCGTCGTGATCCGCTTCGTTGTCTGTCACCTGTTCCTCTTCATCTCTAAACAGATTGTCACAAATTACTATTAATAATGGTTATTAATAATTAAAGACTGCCAGTTGGCTCAGTGGCGGAGCAGGGTTTATATATATATATATATATATATATATATATATATATATATATATATATATATATATATATACTATCATATATATATATATATATATATATATATATATATATATATATATATATATATATAGTACATATATATATCGCATATAGCGATAGAAGACTTGAACGGTAATTCCGAACCGATATTCCGGCATAAAATTTCCGGAAAAAAATTCCTTATTGGGCCTCCGGAACTCGACCGTTCATCGCACGAAGCGCGCTAGGTAAGTTATCACTCAGACGCCGGTTTTTTGCGGGAGTGTGGTACTTACCCGAGCGAGCAGGCCTATTCATGCTTCAGATAAATATTAAGCCATTCTTGACAAAGTATTCGTCTGCAGCGTGGCTCTAGCACTATTTGCACACTCGTTTGTCCCCATCTAATATAAAACTTATTAATAATTACTAAATGGGGCTGGCTGTAAAACAAGTAAACATTGTCACATTCCAATTAAATTAAGAAAACAACAACTTGACTTCACCGAACAATGGCGGCGCTTATAAATAAGCAAGGCGTACATGTTCGAACAATGGCACTGCATTGAATATTGAAGTCCCCTACCAATTATAACAATCCTTATGTTTAAGAGTTGTGAGTGATTTGGAAGTCATCAAAAATTAACAACCCTCGTTGCAATTATAAAAGTCTAATGTATGTACGTAAAAATCGTAGCCATTTTGTGCAAAATTTTGTGTCTTTCACAGTTCTTTTCTTTGATTACAATTAATTATAACTATTATGCCAGTAAAATATAATAATATTAAATCTCGCTAATCTACCAATAATATCAAGTCTGGATAAATGGTCTGGATAATATGGACTTTTTCAGTCAAATTCACGATTTCATATCACTTCACTTATACGCCTTAATTGAACTATATTATGTAATACGCCACCAAAATTAAACGATATAACTGATAATAATATAAAATTATGAAAATGAAATTAAAACACAACATCACTGATGTAAGCTGACGGGAAAAGTCCTAGCAAAGAATCTTTGAACACACTCAAACACGTCTAACTTTTGTACCTGTCAAAACAAACTAATATTACAAAATGGCTGATAATGACAACATATATTGGGAACACGTGTACCAACATAACAAAAATAAATCGAAAATCGAATGTAAGTGGCTCGTGAAATTTAAAGACATTTTTTGCTTATAAATCTTGTACATTTCCCTTTAAGCGTATTTTATGAAGTTTGAAAGAATAACTGATAATTTTTAATTTATTCGTACCTATAGATATACTATTAACATTGACGCATCGTTGAAACGAACCGAAAAGATTTTCTTCAAACTATACGAGCCTAAAAACTCAAAATTTTTCACTAAATCAAAACCACCTTCTTTGATCCTGGGCATCGCAATATTTCTTCCTTTTGAGTGCATACAACCTCGTGACGATTCAAATCGAGGGGATGTTGCCCCTCTCAGCGTCTTTCATGTCAGTCATCCGGGGGTGAGGACAGAGTTTTTGGCGAGTTCCCCTGGTGCTAGATTTCTCCATGGTAAAAGCGATCGCTTTACCTAGCACCAGGGAAAGCTTTTATCTAGCACCAGGGAAACTCGCCAAAAAGAAAAATTTCGTCCTCACCCCTGACATCTGGCGATCCAATACAGTGCATTTTCTCAGAAACTGCATTCCACGCACCACCACACTTTGAAAAGCAGTCACAACCACTGTTGGACATAGACCTTCCCCAAGAAGCGCCACCTAGCCCGATCTTCGGCTTCCCGTAACCAGTTTCTGCCAACCGCCAGGCGCAGATCGTCGCACCATCTAGCCCGGGGGGCGTCCCACACTACGTTTACCGAGACGCGGTCTCCACTTCAGCACTCGTCTGCTCCAAAAAATGTAACCAGCCCATTGCCACTTTAGTTCGCTAATTCGAAAGGCTATGTCGGCGACTTTAGTTCTCTGGCGGATTTGTTCATTCCGAATCCTATCTACCAGAGTAACTCCGAGCTCTCTCCATAGCTCTCTGAGTGACTCTGAGCTTGTGAAGCAAACTGACTGTCAGTGTCCACGTTTCGGCGTAAGAGTATAGGAAGGACACACTGGTCGAAAACTTTTGTCTTCAGGCTCTAAGGTATGGGCAACGAGAAGATCTAAATTCTTCTATCGGCTTATTTCTCGAAGTTGTCTCCACCAAATTGCATATAACTGTAGGTGACGTTAATTGCTTTTAATCAGGTGATACCTTTGCTCGTATGCTTCCCTATCCATAAAAACAGTACGTGTGCAACTATTGTGATTTTACCTCTGTTCCACATTTTCGGAAGCGCGATCGGAATCCCTCAGCCTGGTGTGTCTCGCTCTAGAAGAAGGCAGCAAACGGCGCAGTGACACGCCTCCCCCAACCACCTCCGAGAGCAACGTACTTCTGGATCCAGACGCGGCTCTGCCCAGTTCGAGAGATGCCGAACAAGCTGCCAATGAAATAAATATCCTGACGTTTCTTCAAGTTAGAATGGTAAGGATGTTTTTTCTATAGCAGCAATTTCAACTGAATACATCATCTATAGATAAGGGTAATATTTAAGAACACGAGGTTACGCCCTACACTCTAATACTTAGTTCTGGTTACCTACCTTCCGGATTTGCCAGCCACTTACTAGCACACCCAATATAAGCCACTCCCAAGGAGCATAACCTTATCACTGCGCACCCAGACTGGCCACTATAGATACAGCATGGCAAAATGGAGCTTCTCAGCCATATATCGCTTGTGCAACTGTGGGAGAAGCACACAAACAACGGCACCCTTGACATCCTGCTCTCTGTGCCCTGTCACCTGCTCAGCAGATGACCTCATGAGGGCAACGGATGATGCATTGTCAGTGGCCAAGTTTTGGACTGATAGCGTGACTGACTCGATGAAGAATAAGATTACCTTGTCCGATCTTCGGCTACACGCGTACATTCTTGTACAAATCGTCGCCATACCTAGCCAGAAGGCGTCCTACGTTTATCGAGATGCAGTCTCCACTCCAGCATCATAAGTGTCCAGTCTATTACCACCTTAGTTTGCTCCTTCGAAGAGCTATATCGGTGACACTGGTTTGCTAAGCATACTAAACTCTTACCAGGGTCATCATCATCGGACACGGTACGGACGACATAAATTGTACATACATACATACACATCGTCACGCCTGTCTCCCGTAGGTGTAGGCAGAGACCACAGATCTCCATCTGCTACGATCTCGGCATACTTCCCTTGCTTCCTCCACACTCATTATTCTCTTCATGCAAGCCCGCCGGTTGAGGGTACTCTTGACCTGGCCTTTCTTAAAAAGTTCAGCAATTTGGTACGTTTTTCGTGGCCTTCCTCTGTCGGCCCTTCCATCCACATTCGCAAGGTAAATTTACATAAATTGTATCTAGTTCAAATGATTCACCATCGCTGTCCGTGAGGGACTCCTTGTCGGCAGCCCGTTGGTATGCCCTGGTGCGGTGCGCGGAGTGCAGTGCTAGCCCTAGTGCAGCTAGAGCGGCTAGGGCGGCAAGCGCACCCGCCGCAGCACGCGCTCCGCCACCCGCCTTCCACCACGGCCCGCCGCCCACCGACGCCCAAGCCGCTGATACGTTGCGTATTGGCTCTGATGACAACCATGCAAGTATGAAATAACCCATAATACATCTCCGACGTAATCAATGACGCCGCCCATAGACTTCTGCAGCGCCATAGGCAGTGCGGAAGCGTTACCGACCTTTAAGGAAAGTGACATTATGGGATTGGGAGTAGGAGGGGGAGGTGTAGTGGAAGGGAGAGGGGGAGGGAGAAGATGTTGGGCCTCCAGAACTCAGGTCACCCACCGTAGAAAGCGAGGCAGCGAAGCTACCACTCGGACAGACTCAGTCTACAGTTATCTGCAGTCTACGTTTATTTTATTTCACAGCCTATTATAGGTACATATGTTTGTTGTATGCCAAATACAAAGTGATACAGTAGTTGATTATAACAGGGTGTCCCAGAACTCAACGTCAAGCCGAAACGGAGTGACAGGATTGATTGTAACCATCATGAGAAAAATCAGAAAAAAAATCTATCCCATACAGTTTGAAAATTATGGGCATTTAAGAAAAACCTAGAAATTTGGTCAAACTGTAACCATTTTTCGGTTATTGTGGTTTGTCCGAAGTTTCCTAGAGTTAAGACTATTTGTTAAACTATGAATTTAAAATTTTCAAAATTTGTCGACTTTGAAAGGCCCTCCTTAAAAAAAAAGTACTAGAGTGCCTTGGCAAGTGCCATTAAAAGTTGGCGCATTTAATCAGGATTATAAAATGGTACAATACTTGTTAGTTTCATACTAAAAAAAACGAGTATAAAAATAAAAACCTCAAGTAACCCGATTTTTGCTCACCCATTTTACTCAGTTAAAATGTTTTTTATTCGCACAAGCTCTTGGTAGGTTCTTAATTTTAAGATCTTTAGATAGATTTATTTACAAAGGACGCGTGGTCTTTAACGATTTCTTCCAGACAAATATTGGATGGTCACAGTGTTAAAATAGTGTCATTCAAGAGGCGAGCGTATGTGTTCACTAAATGCCGGCAGCTCATTTATGACGCCTCTAGTGTTACGGATGTCTATGGGCGGGTAATGATACAGCCACGCTGCAGACGAATACGTTGGAAGTAGTTGGTTCCACAGAATGGTGGTGCGTGGAAAATTTAACTATAGTGTCAAATGAATTAGAGCTAAAAGTAGTGATGCATTAAAGTAACCCATTTGCGTGGCATGAGCGAGGAATCCTCCGGTACAGCGGTCGCTGGTGTCTACGGATCGCAGCTCCACGAGGATGTGACGACCGCCGGCCACCTCCACCACTCCGGTGCCGTCCGTGGTGGTCTCCACGTCGCCAGTCTTCACCAAAAGATCAGCATTAATAATTTCAATACAGAGAAATCAGGAACCACATACATTTTAGTTTGGTACGTCCCCTACCGTAGCTGTGCTGTCAGGCCCGTCCCAAGAGGCCAAGAGGGGGGATCCCAAGGAATCACCGTCCCGTGCTCGCAGCGCTTGACCGGCGCAAGGAAGTCGCACTGCCTCGAAACGCAATCTCACCACCAAACCCTCTTCGGCCTGAAACAATTTTTATCTATAAATATAAAAATCAATTGCTGTTCCTTAGTCTCGCTGAAACTCGAGAACGGCTGGACCGATTTGGCTAATTTTGGTTTTGAATTATTTTTGAATGTCCAGGGAAGGTTTAAAAGACGAGAGAAGGTTTTATACAGCAGCACAACACACATTATTAATTTTCTGTTATTGTTTGCTTGTCGCGGATCTTAGCTAAGTAAAGGTTTTAACTGTCCACACCTTCTTTTTACAATAACTAAAATAAAATCCTTAATAATATTATAGTCTGCAAATAAATACACAAAACAAAAAAAAATAATTTTAATCTAACGAGTGTCGACGAATGTTTCTTGCTCAGCATATGCCAGGCGTTCTATTGGAGCATCTGGCGCTGGTTTGTAGCAAGAACCAACGTGGTCAGATCGCGGACAACAATGATTCATACTGACACACTCGTACATACACATACGTCCACATATAAAGCTACTCATACTGATATTCACATACACATAAATACACATACAGTACAATAGAATTAAAAACAAACTGAGTCATGTAATAAATTCACCGCATCCAAAAGAACAAGTTCCTGACTGCATACTTAAAGTTAGATTTATATATATATTTTTTTAAATATATTTATTGTATGCAAGTCACGAAGAGGTGGTGGCAAGTTGTTCCAACATTTGGTTGCGGTGTATTTAAAGCTACCATTAAACGCAGCCGATATATCAAGTCATATCCTACTAATCCTATTTCCTACTAGTTTCCTACTTTTCCTACTTTTCCTACTAATATTATAAATGCGAAATTTTGTGAGTATGGTCGGATTTGGATGAAACTTTACAGTAACATAAGTTATGCATCGAAATAACACATAGGCTACAATTTGTAATGATTTTATGTATTTTTTTTTGGTCGTAATATAACGATACATGTCATTTAAGACGGAAAAAAATCTGGCATCTGAGAGCTATCTTGGCGTACGCTGCCTAAACCATTGAAGTAACACAAAGATGATGTACCGTAGGATTGTTTGTCTTGAATAGTTCTAAATAAAAGTCCGCGACAGCATATATCTACCTTTTATGTAGAAGCCACTATGACCAAAATTGTGAACCATAAATTAAGTAAAAAAATATATATATATTTTTATTTAAAATGATCTGTCAGGAAACTTAATGTGGCAGACCAAATTCCATGCGAGCGAAGCCGCGGGCAAGGGCTAGTCATGTATAAACACCACAATAGGTGCGAGATAAATACAACAAAGAACGACTACGCTATCAAACGGAATTACAAGATATATCCACCGTCTTCAAACCCCCCAGGGACGGGATCGCTCTCAAAGTGACAATCGGTTTAGATTAGTTTACTCGGCTACTAGAGGGTCTCGCCTTTTGTGACTTCAGCATAGCCGCACAGTGTCCGGACGACGACAGAGAATTAAACGTCGCTAGCTTTAATTAGAGTGCAAACCGAGTCATCAGACCCTTAGGGACGGAAACCATCTTAAATCCGCTCGGGACGACGGCAGTTTGTGTTGCTTTCGTTTAATTAGTTCTGGGTTTATATGGCACCTAACTTTATAACTGTATATTTTTTATTTTTTATATTTTCACGCCTATCCCCCGCAAGGGTTGGCAGAGACCGCAGAGCTCCATCCACTACCATTCATCGCAGCGAAACTACTGAGGTAAGGCACCATAGTACCCAGGTTTATAACTGCAAACAGGTGTATTCATAGCATTACTTGCATGTTTGATCGCCTATTTAGATAATGTGTGAAACATTACATATGAAAATATTATGAATTTATTCATCTTTGAGTGCTTCCGTATAGCGAAAGTTTTTTTATGGGATAGGAAGGCAAACGAGCAGGCGTGTCACCTGATGGAAAGCAATCAACGCCGCCTATAGACATCCGCAGCGCCATAGGCAGTGCGAAAGCGTTGCCGACCTTTAAGGAAAGTGACATTGCGGGAGTGGGAGAGAGAGGAAGAGGGGAGGGGTGGGGGAGAGGGTGAGAGGTGAGAGGGACAGGGGCAGACTGAAATGACAATGGGCTGGACAATTTGGAGTAGACGTTGGAGGAGACAAAAATAATACTGGTAGAACAAGTGTTGATTAGTTGGAAGTGAAACGAATTTAGTAGAGTTCCATAACAAATTCTCTTTCTGTGATACATGGAATTAAGTCTTGCGAATGTTTTGAGGATTTTTTTAACCTGTTGCCAGCCGTATCTACCGTAAAAGCAAGTTCAGCCCCTATCACCTATTTTTTTAGGAGGCAAACGGCCAAGCGTATTATCTGATGAAGAGTAATTAATGTCGCACATAGATATCTGAAACACCGTTGGCATCACAAATACATTGCCGGTCTTTAAGGTATAAGCAGCCTTATTTTTTGAAGGTTTCAATGTCGGATCGGTTTAGAAATATTATATTAATGAAGGCAGCTGGTTTCATAGAGTGGTGGTGCGTAGAATGTAGATCTGGGTAGAACAAACTGTACTAGATCGCCACTCATCCAAATGGTGGGGATGATAATTTTCCTTTCGGCAAGTTGTGCGGCATTGAAATGCAGCGGTAGGAATTATTTCGAACTATTCTTCGGAGCATTCAAATCTCGTTTTGTTGGTATATCAAAGGGTTTAAGCGAAAGAACAAGACAGTTGAGAGTAAACAGTAGAAAACTAAGCAGATATTCGCACCTGAAGTAACCAGAACGAACGGGAAGGACAGGCACGCGCGGATCCAGCGAGGAGTCGCGCAGACGGCGCTAGGTGCAACACGCAACCACATCGACACCTCGCTCCCACTTCGGCCACCACCACAGAGGAATCGCCGGCCCAAGGTCGGGCCGTACACTCACAGGCAGCCAGTTCAACTGCTTTACCCTGCAAATAAATACAAGATATAGAGGAAGGGAAACTTATAAAATACAATGCACTCTTTCGTTCTACGCCTCAAGGATCTGTGGAAAATAAAATTCAAATAGTGTCGCATTATGATGATAACGAAAGATAAAATTCGAATAGTGTCGCATGCTGATGATAATGAATGATAAAATTCAAATAGTGTCGCATGATGATGATAATGAATGATAAAATTCAAATAGTGTCGCATAATGATGATAATGAATGATAGAATGCAAATAGTATCGCATGATGATGATAACGAATGATAAAATTCGAATAGTGTCTCATGATGATGATAATGAATGATAAAATTCGAAGTGTCGGATGATAATGATAATGAATGATAAAATGCAAATAGTATCGCATGATGATGATAACGAATGATAAAATTCGAATAGTGTCGCATGATGATGATAATGAATAATAAAATTCAAATAGTGTCACATTTTGATAATAATGAATGATAAAATTCAAATAGTGTCGCATGATGATGATAATGAATGATAAAATGCAAATAGTATCGCATGATGATGATAACGAATGATAAAATTCAAATAGTGTCGCATGATGATGATAATGAATGATAAAATTCAAATAGTGTCGCATGATAATGATAATGAATGATAAAATGCAAATAGTATCGCATGATGATAACGAATGATAAAATTCAAATAGTGTCGCATGCTGATGATAATGAATGATAAAATTCAAATAGTGTTGCATGATAATGATAATGAATAATAAAATTCACATAGTGGCATAGGAGACTAATGATAGATTTCGGTGGAGTTCAAAGTTGTGTCGCATGGAAGGCGGCATGCCGGATTCTATAGAAATTCTTGCACTTTTGTAGACCATCACGCACAAAAACTTTTGCACACCATCAAAGGTAGAAGAGTTGCTCACCTGGGGCACACCATGAGACATGACAGGTAAAAATTGTTGCAAATGATCATAATACGAAAAGTCGCGGACAAAATACAAGTTAGCAGGAAGAGGAAGTGTTAGCAACGTAATGTCAGAGAGTGGACCGAGATAACGAGTGCTCCAGAACTGCTACGCCTCGCAAAAGATGAGGAATTCGCTGCCAACTATTGCTAGTTGGAGAGGCACTGTTAGAAGAAGAATAGAAAGTTCTAAAACAAAGAACCTCATCACAAAACAACAATAAAAAGTAAGTTGATCTTACTTTTTAAAAATTACCTTCCTCCGCTTTTTACCTGATACTATTATAATATGATAAAAAAATAAAATGATACAATAATATACTAGATAGTATTTATTATTATAAAGAGAGAGACAATATAAATACTAAAAAACAATTATAAATAATGTATTATTACAAATTGTTAAAGTAATCTAAAAATTGAATCGGCGAATGAAATAAAAATAATATTATAAAAACGAATAAAAATGTTATTACAAATTGTTGAATTAGTTTTTGGTGAAAAACTAAATCAGTAAATGTCTTTAACGTAAATACAAAATAAAAATATTTTTACAAAAATAACAAAACTTGACAAAAATATTATTATAAAATTATATAAAATACAGGGTAAAGATTATTTTTGAAGAGAATATCATTATTCATCTTCATCTTTAATTAAACTTTCTTGTCCCACCACATCGTCATCCAATTTGCTGTTACTTTCTTTAGCAATTCTTTCACTCTGTAATTGTTTATTATCAAATTCATTATTTATTTCCTTGTCAGAAGCAGATTTGTCATCCATATCTGCGGTTTCAAAGACGACTGATTTTGAGGTCAATTTCTTTTGGAGTTCTTCTGATATTCTGGATTGAGAGTGAAACGCCATTTGAGAGTATGCTAAATCTTTCATGATTGATTTTTGAATTTCTAATTTACTTCTCTCCAGTTGCTTTTCAATGTCATCTGTTTCTAATTCAGCTTCATCCTTTATAGCAGAAGAACTCTCGGTGGATTTTAAAGAAGTCACAAATGACTGAATGCTTTCTTTAACTGGTAATTCTGGTTCAGACGACGGTGGTATTAGTTTTATGCTTGGAATTGTTTGGAGGCTGCCAATCGTTGATGAAGATAAAGTAACTGTAGATGTGCTATATTTTTCACTTTTAACCGATTCCTTAGACGGTAGGGTTCCAGTTGATAGTACAGGTTTTTTCGATGAAGCCTTTGGTACGAAACCAAGGTCCCCTCCTTCATATATTTCTCCAAAAGATGCAATCGTATCCAAAGATTCTGCTCTTGTAATATCACGATATTGAGTTATCATTGCAAGCAATTGATATAACAATGTTTCTCTGTCTATTAAGTCACGCGTCGGGTCTACAGTGGCCCATTGATCTAGTTTTAATGCAGCCTGTACAGCTCTCGCTGTATTTTTCAATATATTCCTTAATTTAGAATTTTCTTTTGTGATCTTTGAAGTTTCAACGATAGTTTTATTTTGTTCATTCATCTTTGCATGTAGATTCTGCTCAAGAATTCTAACCTGAAAAGATAAGTTTTCATTTTCTTTTGATAGTTTTTGTATTTTTGCTTGCAAATTTTCAAACTCGTTATTTCTTTTTTTAAATAAAGCTTTTTCGTTATTGATATTCTGGAAGGCGGCACTTAGTTGGTCAATTACTTTCCTCTGGACAACACTTTTATTAATTGCTTTATCTTTTTCTTCTTCGGCTAATTCCATTGCAATACGTGCATTTCTTTCGCTTTCTTTTAATCTCTCGTTTTGTTCCGTTAACTTGGCTTGAGTAAACAAAATATTATCTAGTTCATTATTAATTGCAATATTTTCACGTATAACTCTATGAGTAGATGCAGCTATCCGTGACTCAGTAGCATCTTGGAAATCTTGAGCTAGTTGTAATAGCCTAGCTTCCATTTCCTTTTTCAATTTATCTTTACCGATAACGAATTTCTTTTCAGCATCATAAATGATTCTTTTATACTTCATTTCTTGATCCTTAGACGCCTGCTCTTGCATGTCAAATTTTATCATAAGATTATCTTTTATAGCCCTAAATTCTTCTAAAGTATTAAGTTTTCCAGCTAATAATTTATTTTGAGAAGTTAACTGATCTTTCATTGTAATGAAATTCTTCTCCAATTCATTTACAATTTCATTAAACTTCTCTGTTTCAATTACACTTGTGTCTTCAAGTTCCTTTACCTTTTCCTTCAACTCGTTGTTCTCTTCATTTTTCAAATTAAGATTTCTCCTCAAATATGCAATAATATCCGCACGATCCTCGTCCAATTTATCATAAGCTCTCTGCAGCTCTTCGTTCCGCTGTTCATAATCATCAACAGATGCACGCAGTCTCGCAACATTCCTATTACACTCTGTTAATTGTAGCTCCAAAAATGTTTTTTCAACTTCTGTAAAAGTAGCACCAGCTGGTTTTTCTTTTTCTTTTTTAGGTGCCATATTTAACAAATTATAAAAGTAATTATGTATACAGATAGATGAAATGTGACTTCTATTAAAATCGGTGTGTGTGTGTTTTTTTTTCATAAAACAAATTACATAGCAACGAACACCATAGAAACGGTAACAAGTTATGCGCAGAAGAAAACTATAATTACACTTTATTTTTCTAGGTAACGCGGGCATCCTTTTAATTAAGACGTAACGTCATTTTACGTTAGTTCTAACAAAACAGGTATACTTCTTTCTTTTATTTTTTTTGATGGCAATTAGTTATAACTATTATGCCAATGTGAAGTAAATTATAATAATATCATGTATCTTGAAATGTATACACCTTTCCCGCCAACTTGCATCAGTAACGTTGTATTTTTATTTCATTTTCATAATCGTTTATTATTGCCAATTATATTGTTTAATTGTGGTAGCGTATTATACAATATAGTTCGATTAAGGCGTATAAGTGAGGTGATATGAAATAAATACGTGTATCGTGACTTTTTAAGTTATATAAAAACTCCATAGAATTTTTGATAGAATAGCCACCATTTTATCAAGACGTAACGTGACAAGCTGACTAGAAACATTTTAAGAGATTTGATATTGTTGTATTTTACTTGACACTGGCATAATAGTTATAAACAACTGCCATCGAAGAAAAGAAAAAAGCTAGAGAACAGTTAACATAGAAACGGGATTTGAGCTAACTTTTCTACCTCGATAAGAGGAACCCCATCATGAAACCGAAACGGAAATAGATAATAATATTAATTTCAAATCGAATTAAAATATCAGTGAAATAAAGATATGTGTGTTAAGTGAAGATATTATCGAATATACAATCTTCATATTATTAATAATTGCCACCTTCAGGTCGATAACGTATTAATGTTATTATTACAAGAAATTAAATTAACATGTAAAATAAATCTGTTTAATAGCCTTTAATAAATACATTAAAATAAAAAAATATCAATTTAAATCTTAAAAAACCTCACTAAAATAATCACTAACTACATAAAATAGCCAAAAGATTTATCGAACCTTACTCTTAGAGAATGAACATTATTTTATCATTATTTATTTTCACCCTCGGCTAATTCTTCTTCAGGCTGATCCATTTTATCACTTTTTATTTCAGTGCTACTTGCTTCACCAACCCTTCCAATTTCTGTTTTTTGACTCTCCACCTCGTTCTTTATTTCTTCTTCAAGAACTGATATTTCTTCCATATCGGTTTCAAAGATGACCGATTTTGAAGTCGTTTTCTTTTCTTCTTCTGAAACTTTAGACTGAGAGTGCAAAGTCATTTGAGAGTATGCTAAATCTTTCATGATTGATTTTTGAATCTCCAGCTTACTTATCTCCAGTTGCTTTTCAATATCTTCTCTTTCTAATTCAGATTCATCCTTTACATCAGAAGAACTCTCGGTGGACTTTGAAAATGTTACAAATGACTGAATACTTTCTTTAGTTGGTAGTTCTGGTGCAGAAGATCGTGGTACTAATGTCATGCTCGGAATCGTTTGAAGAGTGCCCAATGATGACGAAGATATAGTAGCTGAAGAAGTGCTATATTTTTCACTTTTAATCGATTCTTTTGATGGTACTGAAATAGTAGTAGTTGGTACGGATTTTTTCGCAGGAGTCTTAGGTATGAAACCAAGATCCCCTTCTTCGTATATTTTTCCGAAAGATGCAATCGTATCCAAAGATTCCGCACTTGCAATATCGCGGCATTGAGTTACGATTGCGAGCAGTTGTGTCAACAACGTTTCTCTGTCAATTGAGGCACGTGTCGGGTCTGCAGTGGTCCATTGATCTAGTTTTAATGCAGCTTGTACAGCAGTAGCTGCGTCTTTCAAAATATTCTTTAATTTAGAATTTTCCTTAACTATCTTTGAAGACTCAACGCTAGATTTATTTCGCTCATTCATCTTCACATGAAGGGTTTGTTCAAGTATTCTAACCTGCAAAGATAAGTTGTCATTTTCCTTTGTTAGTTTTTGTATTTTCGCTTGCAAACTTTCAAAATCGTAATTCATTTTTTCAAATAGAGCTTTTTCTTTATTAATACTTTGGAAGGCTGTTGTAAGTTGATCAATAACTTTTCTTTGTACAATACTTTTATTAATAGCTTTATCTCTTTCTTGTTCAGCTAATTCCATAGCTATACGAGCAGTTTTTTCGCTTTCTCTAAATTTCTCGTTTTGTTCGGATAATTTTGATTGAGTAGACAAAATACTATCTAATTCATTATTGATTGCAATATTTTCACGAATCACTCTGTGAGTAGACGCTGCTATCCGTAACTCAGTAGCATCTTGGAAATCTTGAGCAAGTTGCAAAAGCCTGGCTTCCATTTCTTTTTTCAATTTATCTTTACCAATAACGAATTTCTTTTCGGCATCATATATAATCCTTTTGTACTTCATTTCTTGATCTTTGAACGCCTGTTCTTGAGCTTCAAATTTTCTCATTAAATCATCTTTTATTGCCCTGAACTCCTCTAAAGTATTGAGTTTTCCAGCTAACAATTTATTTTCGGATGTTAACTGGTCTTTCATAATAGCGAAATTCCTTTCCAGTTCAGCAACCGTCTCCTTGAATTGGGCTGTCTCAATTTCTCTTGTTTCCTCAAGCCCCTTCACTTTTTCTTTTAACTCGTTGTTTTCTTCATTTTTTAGATTAAGCACTTTTTTCAAATATGCAATAATGTCTGCCCGATCTTCGTCCAGTTTATCATAAGCCTTCTGCAGTTCTTCATTCCTCTGCTCATAGTCATCAACCGATGCACGTAACCTTGCAAGTTTTCTGTTACACTCCTTTACTTGCAGCTCTAGAAATGTTTTCTCAACTTCCGTAAAAGGGCAGACAACTTTCTTCTCTTCCTCCTCCTGTGGCTTCTTCCCTTTATCTTTTTTTGGCGCCATGTTAAATATTTTACAAAAACAAAGAATAGAAACAAGATGTGACTGTTAGTGAATTCAACTTGTTTTTATTGATCAAACGGGTGCATGACAACGGTCGCCATAGAAACGACAACATGTATGCGCAGTAAGAACAGACTATAAATGTGCTTGTGGCGAATGTAAAAGTTTTCTCTTTTCTCCTTTTTTGATGGCAATTAGTTAAAACTATTGCGCCAGTGTCAAGTAAAATACAATAACATCAAATCTCTTGAAATATAACTAATCAATTTAACATGTTACGTCTTGATAAAATGGTGGCTATTTCACCAAAACCGTCTATGGCTTTTTTCAGTCAACTTAAAAAGTCACTACACACACACTTTATTTTATATCACTTTACTTATACACCTTAATCGAACTATATTGTATAATACGCCACCATAATTAAACAATATAACTGATAATAATAGAAGATTATAAAAATGAAATAAAAACACAACGTCACTAATGTAAGTTGGCGGGAAAAGTCGAATATAAAAGTTATTTCATTTTTTACTCCATGCATTTATTATCTGCGTAAAAACGCCGAGGTATAAAATTAAAAAGTAAATATGTATGATAACTCTCGCCATGATTGATTATATTTTATAATTTTGATGACGTTTTCGTCAATAAAGTTTTATCGGGGAGCAAGAGTAAAACAAGTGGAGTGATATGAAATTTATTATTTCATTTATTATTATATTATTATTTATTATTTCATATGGAGAGTTATTTTCTTAGTCGCGCTAAAACTCAAAAAGGGCTCGACCGATTTGATTAATTTTTTTTTATTTTATCGCTCTAATACAGGGAAGGTTTATAAACAAAAAATATATATAAGCAAAATCTAAGAGAACAGCTGGAAAAGCGAAAAATTCAAAATTGTCAATAATAAATGGCGTTCGTTACGGCTTTTCGTCTAAAACTTTCGTTTCTTTTGTACGATTTTGAAAGGTTTATAGCATTTCGAAACGATAAATTAAAACATACCACAGAATCCGTACAGACACACACACACACACACACACAAACACAAACACACACATCTGCACACATACAGATCACATCTTTAATCATTTATTATCTTATTATAGTTAATCCATTTTTTATTATAACACTTATGTATGTATTATTTACGAAGGGAAGAGCCTAGTTTCCCACAACACAGGGTATCCTAGTGTGGGATCTAGTGTCCTGTAACATATGTTAACATTTTAAAAATAAAGATATATTATATATTGAAGTCGAAGTTGAAATTGGAAGATCGATTATGATTGATAATGAGTAAACAAAAGTTGTAATCACATAGATTGTATGTGAAACAAAGTTACCCGGATCGTCTAGTATAATAATATTAATAATTGAGGCGCCTCATCAGGCTTTTGCTCAAACTTTCCAATCATCTATGTCTGACGCCTGCTGATTTACCTCACAGTATTTAGCGCCGTAAGCTGGAGGCGGCGAATCGCAGAACCTGTGTCGGCTGCGAGTGCGAGTAGAACAGTGCGCGGGAGCGGGACAGGCTGACCAAGGAGACCATTCCCCCCAACCACCAGCTCCGCCGTCTGGATAAAAAAAATATTTAGTACAAGCGCGAACAACTTCATTATACCCAAGATTTGCTAATAATATGTCCGAATAAAGTTCTCCTTCGCCAACGTATTTAAAGAAGTTCTCCCTCGCCAACGTATTTAAAGAAGTTCTCCTTCGCCAACGTATTTAAAAAAGTTCTCCTTCGCCAACGTATTTAAAGAAGTTCTCCTTCGCCAACGTATTTAAAGAAGTTCTCCTTCGCCAACGTATTTAAAGAAATTCTCCTTCGCCAAAACATTGAAAAAAGTTCTTCGCCAACGTATAGTAATCGACGTTAATAAATTCAACTAATAACAACACTTCTTCTGACGAGGCTCTCATTGATGCTACCATGGGTCTGACGCTATGTTAAATTGGGTGTATGTACCTGATAACGGTAAGGTGGGTAGGCAGTCCATCCTGACGTCGGCTACAGCTCCAGTGACGGCTTGGGACACATACACGAAACAGTACTCCGGGTACCGCTCACTGAATAGACGGCAGTCGAACGACGCCGTATGCTGACCCCTGGACACGTATCAAGTTTTTATATCTACAGAATAGGGACAAACACAACATTTACATATACATCAAGCCATATTCATATAATTTCGTGAGTTGAGGTCTTAAGCATTATTTCTTTGTGTCTTTGTTTTGATGGCAATTACTTACAACTATTATGCCAGTGTCAACTAAAATACAACAATATCCAATCTCTTGTAACGTAACAAGTCAACTCATCATGTTACGTCTTGATAACTTGGTGGCCATTTTACCAAAACCTTCTATGGACTCTAAGAAAGTAGCTATCCATATGAAATAATAAATAGTATTATAATAATAAATAAAATAATAAATTTCATTTCATTTCATTGCATTCCACCTGTTTTACTCGTGTTTCCCGATAAAACTTTATTGACGAAAATGTCATCAAAATTATAAATTATGATCAATCATGGCGATAGTTATCATACAAATTTACTTTTCAATTCTTTTTTCTTTTCTTTGATGGCAATTAGTTATAACTATTATGCCATTGTCAAGTAAAATATAATAATATCCAATATCTTGTATTGTAACAAGTCAGCTTATCACGTTACGTCTTGATAAATTGGTGGCCATTTTAACAAAACCTCCTATGGATTTTTTCAGTCAACTTAAAAAGTTACGATACACGCATTTATTTCATATCACTTCACTTATACACCGTAATCGAACTATATTTTATAACACGCCACCACAATTAAACAATATAACTGACAATAATATAAGATTATGAAAATGAAATAAAACACAAAGTCACTGATGTAAGTTGGCGGGAAAAGTCCTTAAGCATTTTTACTAATTAACTAATTAAACTTTAAACAATGCTTAAAATTTTGAAGTTTATACGAAAGGCCAGGTTAAGAGTACCTTTAACCGGCGGGCTTGCATGAGGAGAAAAATGAGTGTGGAGGGAGCAAGGGAAGTATGCCGAGATCGTAGCAGATGGAGATCTGTGGTCTCTGCCGGGAGACAGGAGTGACGATATGTATGTATGTAAAATTTTATTATGAGGGAGGGGGATGGTGTTGGGCCTTCGGAACTCAGGACGCTCACCGTACGAAGCGCGGTAGCAAAGCTACCACTCAAACGCTGATTTTCTGCGGGATTTGGTATAACATATACTTTCCCCTTTTTCCAAATTCTAATTATTCCTTCTTCTTAATTATTATTATTATTACAATGTGCAACTTACCTACGTACACGACGCTCCGCCACATAGCGTAGTCTGTCCGAATCCCTCCCGAACACTCTTACCCGGTCCGCCCTCTCCAACACGCACTCTGGATATTGGAACAGAACGCGCACCCCGTCTCCGCAGGGGAACACCGAGCCCCCGTGCACGTTCAACACGAATTGCTCCGACCAGTCCGCCTGGTGATAAAGTTGAATCAATTAAATTTTTATTTCACTAAAACTTAAAGAAAATCTTTAAAAAAAAATCAGAGATAACTGCAAATTTTTTTCTATTTTATAATTTCCTACTATTAGTTTAGACTCTCCCTATATATAAACAACGCGAGCATTTCGGGCTTCTGCCAAATTTCGGCACAAACGACCCATAAATGACGATTTTAGCATTGTATGGCGGCCATCTTGTTTTCCGCCATTTTGAATTTTTTATATGTGTTCGCACTTGTCACCATGTTTTGTGTGAGGGTGATCCTGGTATGTATTAGGGTTCGGACGGGCCATCGAGTAACATCTTACCAGGTTCAGATTTTAAAAGTTTGGATATAAATTCCATAAAAACAAATCCTATCCCATAAAATAAAATTCCTTTGCCTCGAGACCTATCCGAACAATTCCGTAGAACAAACTTACCCTCCGTCTCATAAAGTTTCTTAAATAGAACATCAGTGGTTCAGTCAGTCAGGGGTAATGCAACTTTATATAATATTAAAGAGGTATTTTTGAGGTAAACATGAATAATTCGAAGTAATAAAATTGGAAAGGCAGCCTGGTTCCAGTGAGTAAGGGTTCGTTGAAAGAAGTTTCAGAAAAAATGTACATTATAATATTGCCACTCTTCTAGTTAGTTGCAGAAACTTCTTTGTGGTTAGTTGTACGATAGTGGAAATCAGCGGCTGGATTTATTCCAAACAACTCCTCGGAGTTCTTCCCGCGATAACAGCGATAAAAGAGATGATAATTTATTAAAAGAACATTTTTCCAATATGGGGCCCTTCGCCCGCGGAGTCAATGGTCGCGGGTTCGATCCCGCATCGGAATAAATATATGTATGGATTATGAATATTTATTCCCGCCCATCCGCATTGGACAAGCGTGGTGGGTTAACGTCCGTTCCTTCAGAAATGTAGAGGCCTGTACTCAGCAGTGGGACATATGTGGGCCTCAACCGTCTTAGTGTCATACATTTTTTGCAATATATGTGAAAAATGCCAAGAATAATTAACCCTTCTTTTAAGAAATTTTAGAATGAAAAAGTTAAAAAGTACATGTATGTTTTCCAACGCACTGACGCGAGAGTCGCTACCGCGCATCTGGCAATTACGTGAACGAATTTTTGACCAAACACTGACCAAATACCATCGAACAACCACCTTATTCACCAGATATGGCTCCAGCTGTCTTCTTTCTTTTTCCTAAACTCAAATTACCACTTCGCAGCACCCGTTTTCAATCCGTAGAAGACATAAAGGAGAATTCGCGGCGAGAACTGAACTCAATTCCAGAAACAGCGTTTAAAAAATGTATTGATGATTGGATTATTCGTTGGCGTAAGTGTATCGTTTCTGAAGGAGCATACTTTGAAGGTGATAAAATAAATTTTGATGAATAACAAACAGTTTGTTGTATTATTGATCTTTTCCCGGTACTTTCTTGACAGAATGTATATATATGTACTCCACCAACTTGAGTCGTGTACTGAATCGAGGCCATGTTGACTGCAATATAAACTATTTGCGTTTCCAGGTCATGTTTACAAAGTCTGCCGGCACCCACTTTACTTGAGAGACTAACTAGGTCTTGAAATGTATTGTTATTGCATATAAAAACCTATTGCTAAAACAAAAAAACGACCTGTTTGGCATAGGGACAAAGCCACTGCTTTTATGGTCAGTGGTGCGAGATTCGATTCCCGCACTGTGTATATATATATCTTCGGCATCATGCAACCAGTCTTTATCAGCCGCCATGCACAGACCATCCCACCATATAGCCGGGGGACGTCCTACTCTAAGTTCGCCGATACGCGGTCTTCACTCCAGCAGTCGTCTGCTCCAACGATTGTCGGGTCTCTGACACGTGAAACGTGACCAGCCTATTGCCACTTAAGTTTGCTGAGTTGAAATGCTATCAACTGTCGAACAACTGTCGATTGTTACTTATACTAACTTTAATGAAAGCTGATGCACGGTCTTGAGGTCCAGCCGCTGCCGCCGGCCTCAACGTCAGAGCGTAGTCCCCGGCTTGACCGAAAAGCTCACAACGGAGCGTCATAGTCCGGCGACCAGGAAACCCGTGCATCTAAAACACAAAAAAATGTTTAGGTGCCCGTTGGCAGAATTAGATTTTCGAACATAAATAAAAAAAAACTAATAATAAAATTAATATTCAATACCTTATAGGAGGAGGAAGCGCTAGTTTTATTTTTTAAAACATCATCATCATCAGTCTGCGGCAGTCCACTGCTGGACATAAGCCTTTCCTATGAAGCGCCACCTAGCCCGATCTTCGACTACACGCATCTAGTTTATGCCAGCCGCCCTGCGCAGATCGTCGCACCATCTAGCCGGGGGGCGTCCCACACTACGTTTGCCGAGACGCGGTCTCCACTCTAGCAGTCGTTTGCTCCAACGATTGTCGGATCTCCGACAAACGTGACCAGCCCATTACCACTTTAGTTTGCTAATTCGAAAGGCTATGTCGCTGACTTTAGTTCTCTGGCGGATTTGTTCATTCTGAATCATATCTACTGGAAAAACTCCGAGCTTAGCTCTCTCCATAGCTCTCTGAGTGACATAAAAAATATATATTCCGTCTAAATGTTGAAATGTACCCACAGTAGTCTGTGCCACTTGCTGAAGTAGTGACGTCGGGATGTCTTTAACCTCGCGGATGAACTATCTTTTAGTGTCTTCTTTTAGTGGGATGATCTTCGGATTTGTTTCAATGAATTTACTTTTGAGGTAACCCCACGAATAAAAGTCAAAGGATGAGATCTGACAACCTGGGTGGCTGGGGGTAAGTAATATACCATTTTAATATGAGCACACACACCCACTATACAGACACTCACACCTCATCACGGCGGTATACGGAAAAACTTTTTTAAATTTTTATATGATAAATAAAAACTAAATAAATAAAATAAATAGATCCGTACCTGTTCAGAATAAAGCACATGAGCGTGGGAGCTGGTGTTTTTACCATCACAAAGCACCGCACCACCACTCGAGTGTCCGCAATAAAGCAGCTCCAACCAGAAATCAGCACTTGTCTCAAGCGGAGTACACACGACCTTCGGAAACTCCAATATAGCCGTCACCTGCCTCTCGGGATACGTCTGTATCTGTTCGGGCGTGACGTCCAAGTTCGCTGAAGGCCAGAACACGTCGAACTTCCAAGACTTTATCAAACTCTCACTCGTCTCCATCATAGTTCCATCGATTTCTCTCTTCACTTTGACAGCATCTATGTTATTTGTTATATCAGTGTTGTTTGTTTCGTAGTCCTCGGATAAAAAGTGTTCCTTGTCGGCAACTATTTCTAGATAGTAAGTGCCGCCTCTGGAGAAATAACCGCAGGGAAGGGTCATCCTACTTTCCGCGTCCAAGGCCAGTGGCATCGTCGCCAGAAGCGATCTCCCTTCGTCGTCTTCTCGGGCGAGGCGAACGCGCAAATCCCCAGTCACGGGAACGCCTCGTACGCGTACGTGAACGTCTCCTCCCAACGCCACTAGTGGGGTGGGAATGTCGATCCATACTTCGCTGAGGTCAACTCTGTCGTCACTGCTGTTGACGAAGTATGCGCCGCCTGTGAAATAAATATTCATTATTTTTAAAATGTCGAATGCCATGGGAGTTACCGATGACCAGCACTCAACTTGGCAGTGACGCCATGGAGACCACGGTGACTGGCGCGCCCAGATTGATTTGATGGGGGTCACTGGTAACCCCCGCTGCAATTAACATGTCAAACATGGTTATACACTGCCAAGTTTGCCAAGGCGCAGTCTCCACTCCAGCACTCGTCTGCTCTACCGGTTGTTGGATCTCCGACAAACGTGGCCAGCACATTGTCACTCTTGTTTGCTGATTCGGAAGACTATGTCGGTGATTTTAGTCCTCTGGCGATTAACAACAGTTCGGAATACATTCTGCCTTTGAATTCGAGTATCTCACAACTCGACACAAAAAACCTTTCATCCCCATCATGGCATGGCAAAGTGGGGCTTCTCAACCACAAATCTCTTGTGCAACTGTACAAGAAGGACGCAAACAATAGCACACTTGACATTCTGCTGTCTGTACCATGTCACCTACTCATTAGATGACAACGGATGATACGGTGTCAGTGGCTTAATTCTAGGCTGGCAGCATCTGATGCCTGGAGACTCGATGAAGAAGAAAATCCCTATCGGAATAAGTGATGTTCTTTCCGTGCATCACCATCCTGTGAAACCAGTTACTTTCAGCGTTATTGCCAAATTGAAATTACATTGAAACCTTTAGAAAGCAAGCTTATATGTACATATTGCAAACCTGGCAATGGAAAAGCGCTACCAAGATTTGAGGTATGTGTAGATTCTATTACTTTCCTATCCGGTAAAATAAAATACAAATATGAATATTAATATAATAATAACTTGGAAGACAAGTTTCATCCCCACCATCTGGATGGGTGGCGATCCAATACGGTGCACTTCTCCTGAAACTTCTTTTCACGCACCACCACTCTGTGGCTATCTTCGCCGGTGTTTCCAAACTGATACGAGATTGGCACCTCCAAAAACCAAACCTACACATACCTAAAAGGCAGGCAACTCTTCCGTGACTCCTGCAGTATCGCGGATGTCTATGGGCGGCGTTGATTGCGTTCCATCAGGTGACACGCTTGCTCGTTTGCCCTCCTATACCATTAAAAGACAAGATTTTTCCAAAAAAGACATCCGATGGCAACTCCTTTGGTAAATAATACAAGCAAAACAGCTGACGATACAAACAATTAAATAGATTCCTCGAGTACACAAGTAACTGTATCTATTCCGATTGCAATTCGAACGGTGTTTGCTTTACTGTACAGTTTCAGTACAGATGCAGCCCCTATTGAACTTGAAACAACGCTTCACAGTAAAATATATTTACAATGGTGATTGCTAAACTAGTCCCGCAGAAAACCGGCGTCTTAGTGGTAGCTTGTCTACCGCGCTTCGTACGGTGAGCGGTCTGAGTTCCGGAGGCCCAACACCCGTCCCTTCTCACTCCCTCTCCGATTCCCACTCCCACGCCCACTCCGATTCCCACTCCCACTCCCACTCCGATTCCCAGTCGCACTCCCACTCCCCCTCCAATTCCCATTCCCTCTCCCACTTCCACTCCCATAATTTCACTTTCCTTTAAGGTCAGCAACGATTCCACACTGCCTATTTTATTGGCATTGCGGATGTCTATGGGCGACATTGGTTGCTTTCCATCAGGTGACACGCCTGCTCGTTTGCCTTCCTATGCCATAAAAAAAATGTATAATAGTATTCACCAAGACCTACTGAAATCGAGGTAAGCCGGACAAACTATATGATGTAACTTAGGGAAATGGAGCCCAAAGGTCACCATGTCTGGTTACTAAAGGATTGCAAGAGGAAAACAGGTCGCACAGGGAGAAGATGGGAGGATGACCTCAAGCTAATAGTATGATCATGCTGCAAAAGAGAAGCAGAAGATGAAAAGCAATAGAAGAAGTTAGTGGAGGCCTATGCAAAGGGGAACTTGAGATAAGAGATTTTCTCTGAAATTTCAAAATAAAAATTCTCCAATACATTAATTTTAAGAGAAGCTTTTAAATTTTTATAATATATTTTCTAATTAATATTCTCTTATAATACAAAAAGAATATTGAGACAGGGGCAGCACATAGAGAGGATGGATGAAAGATGACTGGAAATTTGCATTACCTCGACAAATTGCCGAAGTTTTTAAGAAAGGCCAGGTCAAGAGTACCCTTAAGCAACGGGCTTTCAGGAGGAGTGTGATGAGTATGGATGAAGCAAGAAAAGTGTGCCGATGTTGCAGCAGATAGAGATCTGTAGTCTCTGCCTACCCCTACGAGAAACAGGCGTGACGATATGTATGTATGTATGTACATTCATTCTAAGATAAACCTAATTTTTTTTAGATTATCAACGGTTGCCTTCTACAGAGTCTACTACCTGATGATATCTCGTGTTGAGACGAAACACGTATCGTTACATTGTGAAAGAGTGGTAGTGTGTGTTTGGTGTATTGATAGTGATTGGGAGGTGGAGAGTTGCTGACGGCCGTAGTTTCGGTAAGATTTAGTTTTGCGTTTCACGTAAATCCACTTCTTCCAGTAGAAAACACACATTATTTTCTGTATTTGTTTGCTTGTCGCTGATCTTAGCTAAATAAAAGTCTGTCCATATATTATCCTTTTTTCTAATTTTATTTTATGGTCTTAGTGTTTAGAAAATTTAAGGAATTATTAATGGAGTCAGGCGTCACTTTGCGGAAATCCGGAAATCACTATATGGACAGTCAAAAGTTTTACTTAGCTAAGATCCGCGACAAGCAAAACAATAACAGAAAATTAATAATGTGTATTTTTCCGTTGGGTTTGTTCCGTTGGTTGGGTGGATTTATTTGGAACTTAAACCAAAAACTTACCGAAAATCGGCCATCAACTCTCCACCCACCAACCACTATACACAACGCCAAACACACACTATCACTTTTCCATCTTGTACACGACACGTGTTTCGCCCCAACACGAGGCATCTTCAGGTATAGTAGACTCTACGGAAGACAACCGAAAAGTGTTGTATATAGTGGTTGGTGGGTGGAGAGTTGATGGCCGATTTTCGGTAAGTTTTTGGTTTAAGTTCCAAATAAATCCACTAAACCCAACGGAAAAACACACATTATTAATTTTCTGTTATTGTTTTGCTTGTCGCGGATCTTAGCTAAGTAAAACTTTTGACTGTCCATATAATTTAAGGAATATTTTACATTCAAAGGAAGAAAACATTGAGACAATATCATTCATTATTTCAACCCCAATAATGAATGCGTCTCTCGCGGTTTTGCTGCTACCAGTTACCTTTGATCTCTCGGGTCTTGTTGCTCTTTGTGAATGTACTTCAATACGAATTGTGAGTAATAAGATGACGTGTCATTTTATTTTGGACCAACTTATTCCTTTGGCGCTGTATAAATAAATTAATACGTCTTAACGTTTAATGTTCAGACACGGCTTTGTTAAATGAAATGAGGCGTTAATTTTGGAAATAAATTCTCAAAAAGGTAACATTGTATACCAAAATGTTCCCTTTATTTAACTAATTTATTTTTTATTACTAGATAGATAGATATATTCTTTATTGTACACCAAAAACAAAGTTATACAATTATTGATCGTGGATTAATTTCTATTCCTTCAGAAATGGGCAAACCAATTGCCCGGCTATCCTAACCCAGCTGCCAACTTTCCATAAAGCTCCGTAATAGAAAAATTTATTGTGTTATTAACACATATTAATGGAAATACACATAAATTCGACAGTAAAATATGTATCAACAGATAATATTGCCATAACGAAGCAAATGATATGGAGTAATGACACTAGAGTGCATCCATGGATTAGAAGCTTTGCCTCATAAAAATGAATTTAAATATGGTAGAGTCACCCTGCAGACGAATACTTTGTCAAGAATGGCATATTATTTGTCTGTAGCATGAATGGGCCGGCTCGCCCGGAGAAGTACCACACTCTCGCAGAAAACCGGCGTCTGAGTGGTAGCTTAGTTCACGCGCTTCGTCCGGTGAGCGGTCGAGTATCAGAGGCCATCCTCCCGACATACATGTCATCACGTCTATTTTCTAGGGGTACGCAGAGACCACAAATCTCCATCTGCTACGATCTCAGCACACTTTCTTTGCTTCATACACACTCATCATTTTCTTCATTCAAGCTCGCTGGTTAAGGGTACTTTTAGTCTAGCCTTTCTGATAGCCATCAATTTGGTCATGGATGGGATGGGATTTTATTTCACAGTTATTTCACTAGCGGTAGAGCCGCGCAGCAGAAGAATACTTTGTCAAAAACGGCATGTTATTTGTCTGTAGCATGAATGGGCCGGCTCGCCCGGGGATTTACCACACTCCCGCTGAAAACCGGCGTCTGAGTAGTAGCTTAGCTAGCGCGCTTCGTCCGGTATGCGTTTGAGTTTCGAGGGCCCAACCCTCCCCCCCCCACCCTTTTTCTCTCGGCACACTTTCTTTGCTTTATCTACACTCATCATTTTCTTTATACAAGGTCGTTGGTTAAGGGTACTTTTTATCTGGTCTTTCTTGAGAACTTCATCATGGATGGGATGGGATTTTTTTTTCATAGTTACAGAAATCGTTATAAAGCCATTGTGTAACTCACTAAGCAATCGCGTCAATGCAAAAATGTTATAATACCATTTTTCTAGGTCGGCTACGTTATCGATTGTTGCCTTATCTGCAAATGGAGCCACAAAGCGTCTGGCGAGGCCCGCCGGAATTAATGTGTCTGCAGCCCCACCCGAGTTGCTAGCGTACCGAACTATATCTTGGCCCAGGGGTTCCCGAACATTTTTCAGTCCGCGCCGCACTTTACACTTACAGGTTTAGAATTTAGTTTCGGCACCCCATTCTCTAATCGCTCACTCATTACTGAGGATCTTCATCACTAGAACCTCAAATAGATTATCTGTCTCCCCCCACCATCTGCCGAAATTTGAAAGGTGATATGGCTTCCTTCACTTGCTCAGACCATCTTGTTGGTGACCGTCCTCGCGTTCTCTTCACTTTGGTATTACCAACAATAACTAGCTTTTTCAGGTTACCATATTTTCTACCACATTTTCGTTTCAACACCGTAACTAGTCGGCATATGGTACACTTAAAGTTTATAGATATATTATTCAATAATTGTATTCAATAATAAACAATTATTAGTACAGTTTATTATACACGAATCACACATAACTATTATAATTTTGTTTCATTACGATATTTAGAAATAACATTTTGTTTCTTTGAACTTGTTTTGAGGCTTGGACGCTTAAAGAAGACCTCAGAAAACGTATAGTAGCGTTCTAAGTGTGGGCATATAGACGGATACTCGCTATTAGCTGGACTCAAAGGGTCGCCAATGACGAGGTTTCTCCGACAAATCGAGCAAAAACGTGAACTTTTGCAGACTGTCTAAGGTAGAAAAGTTGGGTCGTATCATCAGACATGACAGGTAGATGTTGCTGCAACTGATCATGATAGGAGAAGTCTCGTGCAAAACATAAGTTGGTCAAAAAAGAAAGTCTTGGCTACGTAATATCAGGGAGTGGACCGGGATAGCGAGTGCTCCAGAACTGCTGCACCACGCGAAGGATGAGGAAAGTTGTTACTGAATTGGTTGCCTTCGGAGAAGTACTCTTAGAAGAAGAATAACTTATCACATGCTATATCCATTTTATACTATAAAAAAATACTATCTTACGTTTCGAATTTGTTTTATAGGCAGCGGATCTGCTATGTCTATGGCTCTGCGGATATCTATGGGCGGTGTTGATTGCTTTTCATCAGGTGACACGCCAGTTCGTTTGCCTTCCAATGTCATACGAAAATACAGAAATTTATTATAATAATATTACTGAAACACCTAGGCGGTAATAAACATAAAATTTGGCAGTAAAATAAGCAAAGACATGAAATCGTCATACGGAAGAATATGACACATCAATTTTTTATGGTCCCCTCGTTGCACACCATGGAGAAAGATAGACACACACCATAGACATATTTCGGTAATTTCGGCAATTGTTGGAATTAGAATTAATCTCGCCCCGACTGAAATTTGACTTTTACGCACAAATTCGAGAAGACGAACAAAAACATTAAACAATGAATCAATAATCTAAAAATAGATTTACATACAAATGAAATTACTGCAAAACAATTATTAAAATACAGCTTAATGTTCAATATACATGTTTATACAAATTTTAAATGATTCTAAATAATTTATTTTACACAAATTACAATTTACCATAATATGCCAACAGATGGCGCCATTACATAAAAACAATAAATTTTGTATATTGCATGAAATAATTAAATAATGATTTTAATTCTAATACACCAACATACCCCCCGAATCCGCATTTCCGTTCCTGCCCTTTCCTTACTTCTCTATCCTTTCCCTTCCTCTCCGCCAATCCACGGTCTGCCGTGCCAAAGGATGCGTGGCTAAGGGCGAGCTTAGTCGCAAGCGTGCCGACCGTCCCGGGATCAGGATTTTGGGAACACATACATACGTTCGTCTATTAAATGCCACTATATTATAATAAGAATAATAGTAATACAAATTTATACAACGACATAAAAAACTGTTTCTCTTCAAACATGTTATATCAGAGAGCAGAATATAAATTTTTAAAACACAGCGAATAACTGAAGTGTTTCTCGGCTGTGTAAACATTTCATTATGAACACTGCGCTCTGAGAAAGAATAATGAATGGTCACGCTCAGAGTTTTTATTAATAACCATTTGTTTAATATCAATTTTTCCCTGAGAATAGTTTTGTATATACCGCTGAAGTTAACTGAATTTCGTTAAACTTACTTACTCGCACTGTTTTTTTTTCTTTAATGGCAATTAGTTGAAACTATTATGCCAGTGTCAAGTAAAATATAATAATATCAAATCTCTTGAAATGTCCAGTCAGCTTGTCACGTTACGTCTTGATAAAATGGCGGCTATTCTACCAAAACCTTCTATGGACTTTTTCAGTCAACTTAGAAAGTCACGATACATGCATTTATATTATATCACTTCACTTATAAATCTTAATCGAACTATATTGTATAATACGCCACCACAATTAAACAATATAACTGATAATAAAATAAGATTATGAAGATGAAATAAAAACACGACGTCACTGATGTAAGTTGGCGGGAAAAATCCTACTCGCACTCTTCTTATCGAATAAAGAGAGCTTAAGCACAATCATTAGTAGTGGTCGTTATAACAGACAACGAAAATATTAACTCATTAAAATAATATAATAAATAACACCGTTGTCAAAATAGCACTGCTATTTTAACAGTTTCTGCGGTATTTATTTTTAAGACATCAGTTTACATAGATATGCATACCTATGTGATATATTTATATAACAACAAAACTATACAATAAATAACGAATAAAAATTACAATAAAGTAATAAATAAGTTTTATAATAATATTATAGCGAGTTAATTTTCTGACATAAGCTGCTATAACTAAAAGATGCGATAGAAGAACACATTCAAACGTGGATTAAAATAGCAGGGAATGTTGTTTTATTGTTACTATGATAAAATGATTTAGATAACGTGTAAATGGGCGAAATTCCGGATTTTATACGAAAACCGGGAAGCCCTCAAATAGATAGATTTTCTCAAATAAAGATTTAATTTCAACATTAAATGGAAATTAAATTTGTAGATGAGACAGTTGAAGAAATACATAGAACATACCATGTTATTATAGCATATCATGTTATCATAATATATTATGTTATGAAAATCTTGTGAATTATTTGAAGTGAAACAGTTGTAGATATACATAGAACATATTCTATGTATATCTAATAATATGTTCTATGTATATCTACAACTGTCTCACTTCAAATAATTCACAAGATTTTCATCATAAAATGAACCATTATTATCGTGAATCAGTACGTACCTAAACAAGACTGTAATCAGTATTCGCATAAAATTTCCATAAGCTATAATTTTGCGAAGCTTTATCGTACTAACCTTTCGCAAAATTACTACGTCGTAAAATACCAATGGTTATACATATATTACGGGTTTTATATTACCTGCGATGATAAGCAGCCGCAGTAGAGCGGCGATGGGCTCGCGGCACATACTGCGTCACCGAGCCATTAACGCGCCCCCCGCGCTCGCAGTAGCGGCCAATCTGAAACAAACATGGAAATAGTCTTATAAACTTATAGCGTGCTTTCATGGGAAAGGGATACGTTTCTCGTTAGTTATTTTATGTCGCGACATTATCTAATTTACATATTTGTGGTTAATGAACTTTTAAACAATATATTAAGAATGTAATCAATGTGAAATAGCGAACGATAAAAACTTTCATTATGATGAGCGCTCTGAGGAATCGTTCGGAATAGCTTCTGCCTTAGTATTCCACTACCGTACAACAAGCCATTAGAAAAGATCCATCCTTACAATTTTTTTTTATGGTATAAGAAGGCAAACGAGCAGACGTGTCGCCTGATGGAAAGCAATCAACGCCACCCATAGACATTGCAGAGTGTCATTATGGGAGTGGAAAGGATTGAGGGGGGGGGGTGTTGTGGCTCCAGAACTCAGCCGCTCACCATACGAAGCGCGATAGCTAAGCTACGACTCAGATATCAGTATTCCGCGGGAGTGTGTGAACTTCCCCGGGCGAGCAGGCCCATTCATGCTACAGACAAATATTATCCCATTCTTGACAAAGTATTTGTCTGCAATGTGTCTCTACCACTATTAATAAATAAATATATCTATGCAAAAGAACAATTATTATAAAACTCCAAATTCCCAAGAGGGGGTGCGCAGACTTCTAATGTGGCAAAACGCCAAGTGCGAGTGTATCGCGTTCGTCTCACACATAATAAATGAAGTAAGCAATGGCCACGGCGCGGGCGGCGAGTATATCTCGATTATATATCGATTTAAATTTGAATTTCGTATTATTTCCTTTTCTATCCTTTGATGGCAATTAGTTATAACTATTATGCTAGTGTCAAATAAATATCAAATCTCTTGAAATGTCTAGACAGCTTGTCACGTTACGTCTTGGTAAAATGGTGGCTATTCTACCAAAACCTTCTATTGACTTTTTCAATCAACTTAAAAAGTCACGATACACGCATTTATTTCACTTCACTTACACTTCACTTATAAGTCTTAATCAACTATGTTGTATAATATTTCACCATAATTAAACTATATAACTGATAAAATAAAATCATAAAAATGAAATAAAAACACAACGTCACTGATGTAAGTTGGTGGGAAAAGTCTACTATTTCCTATTTATAAAAATATAGATGTCAAAAATTACTGGCAGCTGCTTGTAAGGGCATTTCGTACTTATTTTCTTCAGAATTTCTTCAGTAAGTCAAAGTGGCGATGCTTGTTCAGAGGCGAGACACGTGTCAAGAGGTATTTGACATCGCCAACGCTGTCTCAAGGAGTTGTTTATTGAGATTTGTTTATATTGGCATAGGGGATTGTCTTCACTGAAAATAAAAGATTACTAACAATATTACGATAGCTTATTTAATTGAATTATTTGAGAGGCAAACGAGCAGGCGTGCCACCCGATGGAAAGCAATGAACGCCGCCCATAGACTTCCGCAGCGCCATAGGCAGTGCAGAAGCGTTACCGACCTTTAAGGAAAGTGTCATTATGGAAGTGGGAACGGGAGGGGGAGGGGTAGAGGGAGGGGGGAGGGTGTAGGGCCTCCGGAATTCGGCCGCACACCGTACTAAGCGCGGTAGGTAAGCTACCACTCAGACTCAGACGCCGGTTTTCTGCGGCGATTTTCTGAGGCGTTATATTATTAACTCAACGTATTATAATTGAACCAAGGGAACTCGTGACTGGTTCTATTAATGTATTATGAATTTATAAGGCAACGTTCACACACGGCCAAACTAAGGCTGAGTACGCACCGTTAAACTAAAGCCGCGTACACACCGCACGGGCTCACACGGCCGTCAGCGGCATGCCGTCAGCGGCATTTATACAGTTAAATATTGATGCAAGGCAAATTGGGCCCGAACCCCAACGCTTGTGGTTTCGAATATCACGTTGTGCTGATTAGTAGTTATTTGTATTTCAAAGGTTATATGTGGGAATATTTAATCAATAATTAATACTGTGATCATTAATGGAATCAAACATTATTATTATTATTTTATTTATTTATATATATTTATATTTATTGTATTTTATTTATTTTATTTTTTTATTATTATTATTTTATTATTTTTATTTTATTTTATTTCTGACAATTTTCAGTGAAGATGGAGCATAGAGTCTGACTAGGCAGGCCTGCGCTGAGACCTTCCGATTCGGTCATTATTATATATATAAATTCACATAACATATACATATCTATACATATACATATATATATATATATATATATATATATACGAGTTAACAGTAGTATCACGTGCTGGCACTTATTATATATATATATATATATATATATATATATATATATATATATATATATATATATATAATAAGTGCCAGCACGTGATACTACTGTTAACTCATCCCCACTCCCATAATGACACTTTCCTTAAAGGTCGGCAACGCTTCCGTACTGCCTGTGGCGACGTTTGTTGCTTTCCATCAGGTGACACGCCTGCTCGTTTGCCTTCCTATCCCATAAAAAAAAAGAACCAGGCTTTTGTTAGTGTCCTGTAGAATATGGACCCTTTCAGCCGAAATCACACGTGTAAGCTCCCTGGTGTTTTGTGAAGGTGGTTGGACAGATCGTACTCGCTTTTTAAAGAGGTGTCAGACGTGCTCAATTTTTTTTGCAATGGAGTATACGGTACTGTAGCGTGCCAGCCGTACTGCTTCGTCGACACCCGGGGGGATATCTTTAGGGGGTTCTTCAAATCAAATTCTTCAAAACGATATTAATTTATTCTTGTATTTCATTGTACATTTATATTATACGTAATTTTATTATATTTTATTAACACTTTTCAATTTACATATTATATTATATTTTAATAATTTCAATTTACTTATATCGGACATGTCTATTCTAAAAACGTCAATCTTACTAATACATTTCGTTTTATATAAATTTCTTTTTCATTTTCAATTTGAATATTACGAATGTAAAAAAATAAGGACGACCGATTGGCTCAGTGGCGGACGGAGTCAATGGTCGCGGGTTCGATTCCCGCATCGGAATAAATATATATATGAATTTATAAATATTTATTCCGAGTCTGGTAACCCCCCCAATCCGCATTTCCGTTCCTCCCGTTTCCTTTCTTCTCTATCCTTTTCCTTCCTCTCCACCAATCCACGGTCTGCCGTGCCAGGGCAGGGCTCTGCTGGGGCTGACCTCCATCCTCCCTTGCGGCTCGTGGGATTCACTAACACGAATTAATATACCTAATTTGTTGAAAAATGACGGCGACGTGGTTCGCCATCCGTCACGTCCTGATTCCCACGAGGGCGAGAAGCGACCAATGGAGAGCAGTTTCGCTGCGATGAATGGTAGCGGATGGAGCTCTGTGGTCTCTGCCAACCCCTGCGGGGGATAGGCGTGAATATATATATAAAAAAATATATATATAATATAAAAGGTTTTAATGCATTAGTGATACATTTATGAATGTATAACTATAATACTGCACTGTATTTTATTTTCTCCCGGCAAATGTTTTAGCAAACAAGCCAGAACAAACGGCCCGAGACACGTACAGATAGATCTTCAAAGGGCTCTCGTAGCTCGTGTTGACTTATACCGGGTCGCGATACTAGGAACATTTTCCGCGAAACAAATTTACACGGGCTTTAAAAGTCAAGTTTCTCATTCACACGGGCACAGACAATTTAGGTAATATGCCATGACATTTTTCATTTTATATTACATACATACATATATATAGTCACGTCTGACCCTGTAGGGTTAGGCAGAGACCACAGATCTCCATCAGCCAGTTTCTCGACACACCTTCCTCGCTTTCTTTACACTCATCCATCTTTTCATCCATCCTTCCTCCCACATACATCGCAGCGAAACGGCTCTCAGTTTGTCGGTTCTCGCCCTCGTGGGACGTGACGGGTGGCGAAACACGTCGCAGTCATTTTTTAATAAATTAGGCATATTAAGATTCATCATTCAATAAATATTATATTTTTGGACTATAAGACACACTGGACGATAAGATACATTTAAAATTTTGATGATGGATTTTAGAAAAGTAATAATAAAAATAATATATATTATTTGCCTGAATAAGATAAAAAATAGCCTTATATTAAAAAATAACTTATATTAAACTTACAATATACTTAACTATTAATAAATAAAATTTTATAATGTAATATATTTATATATAATATAATCTTATCCTCGGCAAACGAAGTGGCTCAGCTTTTGTTAACAGAGTGAGGGATTTTCAGCCACTCCCTTCACAGCCTCGATTCCCGCATCGAGATAGTTACATATACTATATGACTATACTGATATTTAATTCAAGTCTGATTACCCCACAAATCCGCATTGGACAACCTTGGTGGGTTAATGCCCGTTCGTCCTGAAATGGGATGACCTGCGCGCAGTAGTAGAACATACGTGTATAAGTCGTGGAATACAATATGCTCTACGCGTGTTTTTAAAAATAAATAAATTACTTAATAAAACGCCCCTGCTCACCATCCGAGTTATCGATAAAACGCCTCTGCTCACCATCCGAGTTATCGATAAAACGCCCCTGCTCACCATCCGAGTTATCGATAAAACGCCCCTACTCACTATCCGAGTTATCGATAACTAGAGCACCCTGTACACGCGTCACGTAATCCATTTATTCGCCCCGGCTGACCGGGATACGTTCATACGAAGCCATTATCTAGTACGCCATCCATTTCGCAAGAAGTTTAATAGGAGTTGGAAGAACTTGTTGCATATTTGGTTGTACTAGAGCGTGACGTATAAGTTTTCTCGACTGGAATCTCATTATGAAAGGGTAGTAGAAATTTATCGAAAAAGCCTTTAGATTCGGAGAAAAATCCAAATTAAGATCCGACTGGAAAAATTTAGTGATAGTGTGTGTTTGGTGTTGTGTGTAGTGGTTGGTGGGTTGAGAATTGATGGCCGATTTTCGGTAAGTTTTTGGTTTAAGTTCTAAATAAATCCACTTAACCCAACAGAAAAACACACATTGTTAATTTTCTGTTATTTTTTTGCTTGTCGCGGATCTTAGCTAAGTAAAACTTTTGACTGTCCATATAATATTTATAATTATAATAATATTTAAAATATTATTTATAATATATATACTAATATTCATAATGCATCGCTCATCTTAGCAGTTACAACGCCTGATCACGTATTTTGAGTTTAAATCCTGGTCGAAACAAATTTGTTCACAAGACTTCACACCCATAGTCTATGGCTATAGATCGGTAACTATGCCATTACAAATATCGAAGCAAAAAGAAAACGCTGTAAACGAGACAGAAGTCAAAATTGCTTTTTTTTTGTTTTTCCAGATTCATCATCAGAAATAAATACTGCGTCGAATGGTCTGAGTATCGAAGTTCTCTATACTGACTAGTTACATTTTAAGAGATTTAATATTATTGTATTTTATTTGGCATAATAGTTGAGAAAGGGATGCTTAGATTGATTGGGCACATAGAGAGGATAGATGAAAGACGACTGGCAAAAGAAATTTACGATGCTAATCTGGATGGAAGGGTCGGTAGGGAAAGACCAGGGAAAGCATACCTTGACCGAATTGCTGAAGTTTTTAAAAAAGACCAGGTCAAGAGTACCCTTAACCAGCGGGCTTGTATGAGGACAGTAATGAGTTTTGAGGAAGCAAGGAAAGTATGCCGAGATCGTAGCAGTCGGAGATCTGTGATCTCTGCCTACCCCTACGGGAAACAGAGGTGACGATATGTAGGTATGTATGTATGTATTTTATTTGGCATAATAGTTCTAACTAATAAACGTATCTTCCTTTGTTAAGAAAATTAGGACAATTTACTTTTCCCACCAACTTACATCAGTGACGTTGTGTTTTTATTTCATTTTCATAATCTTATATTATTTCATTTATCAGTTATATTGTATAATTGTGGTGGCGTATTATGCAATATAGTTCGATTAAGGCGTATAAGTGAAGTGATATGAAATAAATGCGTGTATCGTAAGTTTTTAAGTTGACTGAAAAAGTCCGTAGAAGGTTTTTGATAAAATTGCCACCGTTTTACCAAGACGTAACGTGATGAACTGACTTGTTACATTTCAAGAGATTGGATATTATTGTATATTACTTGACACTGGCATAAGTAGTTGTAACTAATTGCCATCAAAGAAAAGAAAAATTAGGACAACATCCAGCCCTTTTTGTTAATATTATTTGGTAATCTGATAGAGATATTCCAAAAATATTTTGGTAAAATGTAAACTTTCCCGTGTACCTTTTCATAGCTGATGTTTTCATAAATATTTTATGAGCTATAGACACGTGTGCTTGTCATATATTTCAACACATCAACGTCTGCCCTTGTGGACCTTTTGGGACCTACCCAAGTCGTAAAGGTGCCGTGTACTTAGTAAAACTGAATAATGCAAAACTCTAGTTTAGGTGACGCTTGTTGTTATACTAACTACTCGTTAAAACAGGGGTTACCAAACTGTGGTCCGCTTCGCCCTGGTGCGCTGTAAACAGCAAAGAGTGGCGCCGTGAGACGTGACAGATATTTGAACTTCGGCTTGCTATTTTTAATGCAGCGTAATTTTTGAATAGAAAGTTGCATAAAACTAAAAAAAATCGAAGGCTGATCAAACAAAAAAAAACTGCCGACAGAAGTGAAAACTTAAAACTGTATTTTGAAATTGTAATTCAAACTAATTGTAATATTAAAAATTAATATTCATAATGTTTGAATTAAAATTATTAACATTAATCTTATTTTGACATCTATCAGCCCATAAAAAATGCATACATATACATGGTTTATTTATTAGTTAAAACACATTATGGTTTCGTAAACACAGTAAAATTTCATTAAAGTATATCTAAAGCTATACTCATAGCTATAGATATACCTACCCAGAGTCGTGTAACGCGGCTATACAAGTTTTCGCTTCAGAAATATGTTCACCCAACAAACTTCAGTACCTAATAACCCACTGTTAGCATTTATTATTTTATTATCCATTTCATATTCCACTTCACTTACATAATAAATGTATTTTTGTGTGTCAATATAAATATAAAACGCTATTTCATATTGTGGATATTTTAATTTTTATCCCTATCTACCTGGTTACAGTACAGTGGTTAGGGTACACTGATACCCTATTTCGACTCGTAATGGCACCGAAAAATAATTCTTAACTTGTAAGAGCGACCCCGGCCTGAAAAGGTTTGGGAACCCCTGGGTTAAAGCATAATAAACTTATTTAATTTACAAATTTTACTTTCAGATTACACAAATCACTAATGAATGGTAGAAAAATAATCGAACTAAATAAAACACGGATAATATGGACAAAACAAATTAATTAACGCAGTATGCGTTTTCAACAATGTACATGTCGAAGAAAAAAAACTTTTATTATTTAAGTTTTAGTATTTTTATTGGCCTCAGGAACTCAACCGCTCACCGGACGAAGTTCTGCAGCTAAGCTACAACTCAGACGCCGGTTTTCTGCGGGAGTGTGGTACTTCCCCGGGCGAGCCGGCCCATTCGTGCTACAGACAAATATTATGCCATTCTTGACAAAGTATTCGTCTGCAGTGTGACTCTACCACTTCATTTATTATCTAATATTTCATTTATCGAGCGTATCTCACGTTGGATAAATAGTGTTAAGAATAAAATATCTACCACAATTTCGCAATGAGGCTCTTAGAAACGTAAGAAAGTCTCACTTTATCTATTTTCTGTATTTTTATTTTATTTTTCTTTATTATTGAAAGAAAAAAAATTGTATATTATTGAAAGACGATCGATTGGCTCAGTGGCGGGGCCCTCCGCCCACGGAGACAATGGTCGTGGGTTCGATTCCCGTATCGGAATAAATATTTATATGGATTTATAAATGTTTATTCCGAGTCTGGTAACCTCCCTATTCCGCATTTCCTTTCCTGCCCCTTCCTTTCTTCTCTGTCCTTCCTTTCCTCTCCGCCAATCCACGGTCTGCCGTGCCAATGGATGCGTGGCTAGGGGCGAGCCTAGTCGCAAGCGTGCCGATCGTCCCGGGATCGGGCTCCCCCGGGCACTATGGTGCCTTACCTCAGTATGCAGGGCTCTGCTGGGCCTGACCTCCATCCTCCCTTGCGGCTCGTGGGATTCACTAAGACGAATTTAATATACCTAATTAGTCGAAAATGACGGCGACGTGGTTCGCGACCCGTCACGTCCTGATTCTCACGAGGGCGAAAAGCGACCAATGACGAGCCGTTTCGCTGCGATGAATGGCAGCGGATGGAGCTCTGTGGTCTCTGCCAACCCCTGCGGGGATAGGCGTGAATATATAAATATAAAAAAAAAATTGTACCTCATCAATACTAAACTCGAGAACTAGAAAAAATTAAAGAAGGGCTCCCTTTAAATTGTCTAGTTCTCCTTTCGACCTCCGATGGGAAAACTTTTCACACCATTGACTTGTACTACTGTTTCATTGGACCGTAACATTTAAAATAATGGCTTATAAGTCTGGGATAAACACGAAATTCAGCAATGAAAAACACATTATCCGGGTCGTTTGGTACATTTCAACTATTTGCGGATTCCTAAAAGCTGTGCGTGAATTCTGAAGTGTTGAAGCGATAGACCATTTGATTTAAATAATCCACAGCAGTCACTCGCAATGGGTTTAACTCTTATAATAATAATATAATTTTATTTCAGACCAGCGATACATAATATTTGTTAGTAACAAAGATTTATAAGCTAGATCATAGCAAAGTAAGTTTGACTATCTTTGTACTGAATTTTTGCAAAGTAATACCTGACTCCATTAATTAAGATTATTAATGGAGTCAGGCGTTACTTTGCGGAAATCCATCACTATATGGACAGTCAAAAGTTTTACTTAGCTAAGATCCGCGACAAGCAAAACAATAACAGAAAATTAACAATGTGTGTTCTTTCGTTGGGTTCAGTGGATTTATTTGGATCTTAAACCAAAAACTTACCGAAAATCGGCCATCAACTCTCCACCCACCAACCACTATACACAACGCCAAACACACACTATCACTTTTCCATCTTGTACACGACACGTGTTTCGCCCCAACACGAGGCATCTTCAGGTATAGTAGACTCTACGGAAGACAGGCTTTTCGGTTAGCTTTTCGGTTATCGGGGCGACCCTCGCCCTCGGAGTCAATGGTCGCGGATTCGATTCCCGCATCGGAAAAAAAATATATATATATGGATTTATAAATATTTATTCCGAGTCTGGTAACTCCCCAATCCGCATTTCCGTTCATGCCCTTTCCTTTCTTCTCTATCCTTTCACTTCCTCTCCGCCAATCCACGGTCTGCCGTGCCAAAGGATGCATGACTAAGGGCGAGCTTAGTCGCAAGCGTGCCGACCGTCCCGGGATCGGGCTCCCCCGAGTACTATGGTCGCCACCCGTCACGTCCTGATTCTCACGAGGTCGAGAAGCGACCAATCGAGAGCCGTTTCGCAAGCGATGAATGGTAGCAGCTCTGTGGTCTCAGCCAACCCCCTACAGGGGATAGGCATGAAAATATATAAAAAATTTAACTAAGTTTTTCCATATTAAGATTTAGTTTCATTCCAATTTAATATGCGCCGGAAGGAACATGTGGGGTTGCATAAATTGAAGCCGGAAGTTCGCAGGTGACTGCATCGAAAGTTATTCACATGCAAGCGAACCCAAGTCGCCGTCGGTACGTGGAATCAATAATTAATATTCAACTCAGCTGCACAGTACATTCCAGAAACCGTAAACTTAAAAGACTGGCGCACTAGAATGAGAAGTGGAAAGTCCAAATTCACAATGCTAAAATTCGCGAAAATCATACGTACATACATACACACATGTCTATGTGAACAGTCAAAAGTTTACCTTACTTAAACCACTTCATCCAGCAGAAAAACGCACAGTATTAATTTTCTGTTATTGTTTTGTTTTTCGCGGATCTTAGCTAAGTAAAACTTTTGACTGTCCACATGGTGATGGATTTTCGCAAAGTAACGTCTGACTCCATTAATACACACATATCGTCACGCCTGTCTCCCGTAGGGGTAAGCAGAGACCACAGATAACCATCTGCTACGATCTCGGCACACTTTCCTTGCTTCCGGTTCGTAAACAAGTGATATCGTTATTTTTTTTTCTCTAATTGATTTTATCTCAATTTCCATATCGACGCAAAAAAGCTAACACGTAGTAAAACGCAAAAACTTACCAGAACCAAGAGATGTTTTAGGATTTCTGAAAAAAAGAAATGTATCTGATCACACAAATACAATCAGTTTTAACACTGCAGAAAATTATATATTAGTCGCACAACTGCGAGATCTGACAGTATTTGTTTCTGATCCAAATATGCAATAATTGTGTTTTTATTGAAATCTACGCCGTTTACAGCGTTTTTGTTGCGTCGACACAAATTACTACCGTTAAGATTATTAATGGAGTCAGACGTTACTTTGCGGAAATCCATCACTATGTGGACAGTTAAGTTTTACTTAGTTAAGATCCGCGACAAGTTCTACCGTTAAACTATTGCTTTGAAACAAGGATTATACAACCTATAGCGAATAGAAATGAAGTCGAATATTCCTTCCTTGAAATTATTAGCAGTAAAGGTTGAAAATGTAATTCTGCAACCGGACCTATCTCGTGCGAGATTTATTGACGACTCCCCATTTATAATATTTTGATGTACCTGTCAGTATCTTGAGCGGCTGTCCGTTCGATTGCGGATTGAAAGGTTGACATGGGTAAGTTGTATGTGGTAAAAACACGTGTTTTTTCCCCATGGAATTATGAGAACCGAAGGTGTTTCATCACCTTATTTATACGTTGTGTGTTGTGTATGTGGACGTTCAGAACTTTGACTTACCTAAGATCCACGACAAGCAAACAAAATTGGAAAAATAATGTAGTGTGTTTTTAGTTGAACGTTGTCAGATGATGCCTCGTGTTGAGGCGAAACACGTGTCGTGTGCATTGTGGAAGGGTGGTGGTGTGTGTATGGTGTTATTGATAGTGGTTGGAAGGTGGAGAGTTGCTGACGGTCGTTTTTCGACAAATTTAATTTAAGTTTCCCCATAAATTTTCTTCTTCCAGTATAAACACACATTATTATAATTCTAATTTTATTTGCTTGTCGCAGATCTTGGCTAAATAAAAATTTTAGTACTGTCCACATAGTGATGGATTTCTTCAAAGTTACCCCTGACTCCATTATGACATGACAGTCTAAAATAATTTTTCAAATTATCGTTCTTTCAATACCCCACAACACCGCTTTGTAGAAACAGCTACCTTCAGCGATATATCCGAACCGATACGATATTGGAATAATCTAAAAACAATTTTAGGTAGTGATAGAGCCACGATGCAGACGAATACTATGTCCAAAATATCAATATAATATTATGTCAACCCAAAGATTGACTGGCAGAGACTGGCTTGCCTTAAGAATAAAGAAATAAATATGTAATATGTTACTAAAGATCGAAATAAACGTAATATCTGTCTGTGTCTTTTTACTAATTATAATACTGCTATTGTTGTTGAAGACCTCAAAAGTCGTATAAAAGGCTTCAAAATGTGGGCATATAGACGGATGCTCGTTATAAGCTGGGCTCAAAGGGTACCCAATGACGAGATTCTCCGACACGTCAAGCAAAAACGTGAACTTTTGCAGACCGTCAAGCGTAGAAAAGATGCTTACCTGGGTCATATCATGTGACATGATAGGTACAAGTTGCTGCAATTGATCACGATGGGAAAAATCGCGGGCGAAAGACAAGTTGGTCGAAAAAGAAAGTCTTGGCTACGTAATATCAGGGAGTGGACCGGGATAGCGAGTGCTCCAGAACTGCTGCATCTCGCGAAGGAGGAGGAAAGTTATGCTGAATCGGCTGCCAACTTTCGCTAGTCGGAAAGAAACTCTTAGAAGAAGAAGATTGTTGTATGCGAACAGTGAGCTATAAATCTATTTGAATTGATTTCGATGAACAATAAATAAATATCTCCGAGTCTATACGTTTTAAGGTCCTGCGTCTATAAGTATAATATTGTATACCCTGTACAAGTTAGCTTATTCTTTTTGACAGATGTAAATTTTTCTGATCGACATAACTTTACAATGACGAACATATTATTTTCTTAATTTAATGATTTTAAAAATTGTAAAAATATTAAAAAAAAAATATATATATAACACAAAAGTCCCTAAAGATTGAAGCGTTATCCGAACAATGTTACATCGATCTACACTGTGTACTGCCTGTTATTCGTGTCCCATCCATCCGACCGATGTAACATTGTACAAGCGTCTATTATTTTCAGTGTTCCTATTTAAATTTTACTTTGAAGCAATAAACAGTCTTAAAATTTTCGGATAACGCTTGAATCTTTAGGGACCTTTGTTTTATATGTATTTTTTTAATATTTTTACAATTTTAAAAATCATTAAATTAAGATAATAATATGTTCATCATTGCAAAGTTATGTCGATCAGAAAAATTACATCTGTCAAAAAGATCAAGCTAACTTGGTATAGAATAGAGTATATTAAGAATAGAATTGAACTGGTATATATAACCGAAAACGTATAAATACGTCTGTTGTAAGATAACCCTCGTCATGGTCGACACGTAGGCACATTTTTGTCGGATATTTGAATACATTAAATTCTAAATGTACGTATACATTAGCTTTAATCGAACTATTGTAAACGTAATGCTATTTTTCGCAACTCAAGTTTCTTTTGTCGCTTTATATAATATATTGGCGTTCGATTATTCGATTTTTCATGATTAAAATATATTATTCGTACATCCTACAACCTCCTACAATTATTCCAATTGTCTACGTTAAAAATTTTATTACTTTTGTCGGCGGGCGACAGATGTCGCTGATAGTGTTGGAACATGCTAGCGACTTGTTGTAACGATTCAATATAGTCAGTTCATAGTTTAACCTAGTGCCTGCGGGTTTTTTTTATGGAATAGGAGGGCAAACGAACAAGCGTTGTCGCCTGATGGAAAGCAATCAACGCCGCGCATGGACTACTGCGACACCGCAGGAGTCGCGGAAGCGTTGCCGGCCTTTTAGGTATGTATAGGCTTTGTTTTTTGAAAGGTTCCAATGTCGTATAGATTCGGAAAGACCGCCGAGGGTAGCTGGTTCCATAAACTGGTGGTGCGTGGAAAGAAGTTACGCGAGAAACGCACCGTAGTAGATCGCCACTCATCCAGATGGTGGTGATGAAATTCTTCTTTACGACGAGTTGTGTGGTTATGGAATTCGGCGGCGGGAATTATTCCAAACAATTCCTCGGAGCACTCCCCATGATAGAAGCGGTAAAAAATGCTGAGAGATGAGACATCTCTGCGCAGCGCTAGAGAACCAAGCGGGTACACTAATTGTATTGTCTAATTCTTTATGGAGTTCTTGTAGCTACTCGCATACTACGGCATTATAGGCAAGTATATTTGTACGTCTATGTCCACATCTGTTATTACTGATACACATAATTCCTACAATAAATTATTTATTTCACATCACTAAGTCCACATTTAAAAAAAAATTAAAAATTCTCTCACAGAATAATTATTATTAAATATACACTCTTGCCTCTTTCTCTCACACACACACACACACATATATGTCTATATGAATTAAACAAATATTGCCATAGGCAGTGCAGAAGCGTTGCCGGCCTTTAAGAAAAGTGTCATTGGAGGGGGGAGGGGGGATGGTCTTCCGGGACTCAACCGCTCACCGGACGAAGCGCAGTAGCTAAGCTACCACTCAGACGCCAGTTTTCTGTGTGTGGTACTTTCGGCGAGCCGGCCCATTCGTGCTACAAACAAATATTATGATGCCATTCTTGACAAAGTATTCGTCTGCAGCGTGGCTCTACCACTAGTATTAGCGCAGAAAGTTCTATTTTTTGTCCGTCGCCAGATAGCAAAGTTTGAGATAGTTTTAAATTTATTTAGCACGAAATAGAGTTTAAATTAATCTTATAAATACAAGTTCAAATGAATAACGTGTCCCTGGACCCTCATCAAACCGATAGCGGAGCTACATTTAATATAATAAATTTCCTGTGACCCATCATTTATATAATTTCCCACATGAGAGTATTTTATATGTGGCAATCAAAGTTTATGTAGGGGGAATAACCTGATTGGTTGACGTTACAAATTCGATTTTTTGTTCTATTAAAGGGCAAACTCTTTATTTTTTCTTTCAAAAATCTCTTCTTACTTGCACCCTCTTGACAGAGAGGTCAATGTCGTAATGAGATAGTAAAAGACAGTCAAACTTACTTTGCAAAGATTCGCGAACACAAATCAGAAATATATTAAATAATATTGTATGTTTGCAAAGAAGTGTAGAGAGATTACTTTATCGGAAAACAGTCGTTAGAAAATCCTCCACCATCTTGCCATGGTCATTCACGTGGGCAACGTTGACGTTTCACTTTTCACTACAAGCACTACGTGTTTCGCCTCGATACGGACATACATACAATATTATTTTTCTGATTTGTGTCCGCGGATCTTAGGAAAGTAAGTTTGACTGTCCATTTTTATAATAGATCTCCGAAAAGTAACGCCCGATCAATTACAAAGTAAGATAGTTAAATTGTAAAGTTATTTTACTTTATGAAAATTCAGAATGTATTTGAAAAGGCCTGACTAGTGGTTCATCATTCATGGATTATTCTTCATGGATGTATAAAGTCTTGTGAATTGCGTCAGCAACATGTTGTTATAATAGCAGCATTTAATATTACAATTAGTTTAAAATTTCAAAATACATTTAAGTTTTCACTTCTGTCGGCAGTTCTCATTGCTGCTTCGATATTTTAGATTGAGATCAGATCGGATCAATTGTTCGTTATATGCCTTAAATCAGAACAAAAACAATTTAATGTGTGTCCAAAAGTTATCGTGATAGCCAGTATGTTCCGCTCCAATGGCGCGAAATACGCCGCCTACGTGACTTGCGTGCACATCACTAGTTATACAAGCGATGTGGTAAAATGTTTGTTCACCAAAACATACGTTTGGAATCGATTAATTATATTATATCAATGTGACAAGTTAGCAAGAACAATATAACACATAAGACTGACTACTTTAGTAAGAACAGTAAAGAGTAAATTACACGCAATATAATTGCTAAATACTGAGATACAAAATCGACCTTAAATGGTAGCAAGGCAAGTTCAGAGATTCAATTCCTTTCCTCCAATAAGAATAGAATAGAAAAAACATTATGGCACATTTTTTTTACAATAGCTATAATTTAAACTTTAATAATATGTATTATGATATATAAATAAACAAAACAAAAAGAAAATAATTTTAATCTAACAAGTGTCATAATATGGTTCTTGTTCAGCATATGCCAGGCGTTCTATTGGAGCACCTGGCGATGGTTTTTACCAAGAACCAACGTGGTCAAATCGCGGACCACATTGGCGACATTGATACGGACACACACACACATACATCCATACATAAAGACTCATACAATACAATAAAATTAAAAACAACTAAATCATGTAATAAATTCACCGCAACCATAATAACAAGTTCCTTTCTGCATACTTAAAATTAGTTTTTTGTAATTTTTTTAAACATATAGTATGCAAGTCACGAAGAGGTGGTAGCAAGTTGTTCCAACATAGTACGGACATAGTAAGGATTTTTCCGAAAACAACCGTTTTGCAAGAAAATGTATTTTTAATTTGAATACAGTCAATATCTTTACAACATATAATATAATAATTTCACTTGATTATTCTTATATGGGAGTTACAACACTTTTAAAGAATAAATAATACAATAGTAGTGGGACGTCATTAAAAGTCTTTTACTTAGCATAGATCGTCAGGCGCTGGTTTTCAATGAGGCCCGTCAGTTTGCTATATTATATGACATTCATACATATAGTCCATATTCGTGCTATATTATACAATGTAGATACACACATACATATAGTCACCCCTGTATCCCTGTAGGGTTAGGCAGAGACCACAGATCTCCATCGGCTACGATTCCGACACACCTTCCTGGCTTCCCTCACACTCATCCATCTTTTCATCCATTCTTCCTCTCACATTCATCGTAGCGAACCGGCTCTCCGTTCGTCGCTTCTTGCCCTCGTGGGAATCAGGACGTGACGGGTGGCGAACCACGTCGTCGTCGTTATTTAAAGAATTATTGTAGGAATATTAAGATTCGTCATAGTGAATCCCACGAGCCGCAAGGGAGGATGAAGGTCAGCCCCAGCAGAGCCCCGCATGCTGAGTTAAGGCACTATAGTACCCGGGGAACCCGATCCCGGGTGGGTACGCTTGCGACTAAGCTTGCCCCTAGCCACGCAACCATTGGCACGGCGGATAGAGAAGAGAAAAATAGAATTAGACAGGATATCATTCTACCGCAAAGGAAGAAAAGGGGTGATACGGTAGCAGCTCGGGAGGCCGGGGTCGCGTACCCATGTAACAAAACCATAACTACAGGCCAAGATACTCCTTGACAAATAATAATAGATGAAAAAAAACTTTGCCGATAAAAATAAGAAGGGACTAGTACAACAATATTTTGTGTAGGGTTAAGCCGGTTCACATCACGAAATACCCTCAAGTACACGTATCATAAAACGACCCACATCACGTTGACGCGTTTCACGACTAGACGAGGACATATTTTGCTTGACATGATATGCTTTTTTTATACAAAAATATATAAAAGTATAATTTATTACTTCTCAAGACAGTTTATGTAAATAGGGAATAAAAGAGCTTGCATTTTTTTGCTAGCTGTAATTTTAATATATATATATTATTTTTTTATTTAATTTTATACTATACGCTATTTTATTTTTTTAAATAATATGATATCCTTTATATTTGTGAAAATTTGCTAGCAGATAATTTTTATTTTTTAGCAAATAAAGTTTTTTGTAGTGGCAGAATGGCATATTATTTGTCTATAGTATGAATGGGCCAGCTCGCACGGGGAAGTACCACACTCCCAAAGAAAACCCGCGTCTGAGTGGTAGCTTAGCTACCGCGCTTCGTCCGGTCATCGGTTGAGTTCCGGAGGCTCAACCCTCTAACGTACCCCTCCCATCCCCTCCCTCACCTCCCA